>CM045448.1:2587456-2776933 GCA_024666655.1 Dascyllus trimaculatus | reverse complement strand
ACCCCAGCACAGTTTCAGTTTCAATTTCAGTTCTTTTGTCATTTGCAGTTAAAAATACCACATTGGAAAAGAGGTGCAAGTGCCCTGTCAAATCATTCATACAACTTTGCACTAAACTTACACCCTTTATACTTTCTTCCCTCACTCCTGTCCTCTGGCGTCCTAACTCTGTATACTGTCAGGACTTCTGGCGTCCAATTCGTTTGTGTTGATTATTTGTTTCCAATTTTCAGATGTGGGATTGGTTGTTGGGCATTTTACAGCACTCTTATAGGATTCAAATAGCACTGCCCGTCTCTACCCTCCCTGTTCGTCTTGTCTCGCCCTGTCCTTCATTTGCTTCCCCCTCAATTCACTGAGGTGCTGCACTGCCCCGTCTGGCTCATGATAGAAAAATTCAATAAAGAATGGCAGCTTAACCTCCAGGGGGGCCGGTGATGGTCATGCACATGCACTAAATATTAATATATTTTGCTGCAAGACTAAAATATGCATTGATCTCATTAAATTTGACTCCCTTCTGTGGTGTTAAACGATGAGTATAAATGCAGACAAAAAAATAAAATAAAATCATTCATACAAAACACAGACTCACAAACAGCTGCCAGTAAAAATGCTAATATATGACAAATATCAAGCAAAAGGGAAATGCCCTGTCAAGATGCATTGTTTAAAGACACCACAGCTTGGGGGGAAAACACTTTTCCTGTGGCGAGACGAACCACATTTAATGGCACGATAGCGCCACCCGATGGTAGAAGCTCAAACAAGTCCTTAGCCGGAGGTAGCGGCTCATTTACAATAGCTAAAGTCTCTGTTTGTAAATGTCCTCTAAGTTGGACGGTTCAATGCCGATGCTCTTACTGGCAGAGCGGACCACTCTGTTTTTGGCTGTGGCATTCCCAAACCACACAGCGATTGCATCGGTTAAAACACTTTCTGTGCCACACCGGTAGAAAGTTAAAAGAATCTGCTCATTGAGGGTAAATTCTTTCAACTTCCTCAAAAAGAAAAGCCGCCGTCGGGGCTTTTTGACGGCTGCACTGGTGTTCATGTTCCAGCTCATGTCATCAGAGAAACACCGAGAAATTTACATGCATCGACAATCTGCACGTCAGCGCCGTTTATAAAAACAGCTAAACAACATTTATTTTTGCTAAACTCAAAGACCGCCTTGAAGGTTTTAGAAGTGCTCAAGGACAAGTTGTTTTCCTCGCTCCAGGACACAACATTTTGCACCTCAGATCTACAGGACGGTCACATCCGGCTTGTTCACTTGCGGGATCGTCTCAGACCAGCGACACGTCCAGCAGATGAAACCTTTGGTCTGCACAACGGACGCATCACACCAACATGGGACACGAACAAACGCTCATGGCCTCTGTTGGGTTCAAAACCTCTTTTACTTGTGCACAAGGAGAGAACAGACGCTACAGCTCTGCAGTTTGCATCGCTACAGCATTCCAGCTCTCTGGCTAGTCCGTCTGTCCTTGACTCTTTTTATTTGGTAAACAATCAGTACAAGAGTCAGCATAAGATAAGTGTCACTTACACAATCTTACTGGGTCAGTTCTCTGTGTTCTTTACTGTTAGTACATACAGCTTGGAATGTTTTATGGTGATTCATGGTTGCTGACATGTAGACTTTAAAGTCCTGACAGTCACTCAATGATTACCTAATAAGAATAATTCTTACATAAGCACAATTCTTCTAACACCTCCTTCTGAAGGTGCATCTCTTTGTAGTCTGAAGCTTCTTACTTAAACGCAAAAGGCCACTTTGAACTCAACGCTTCACTGATTTTGAGTTTGTTCTTTAACATGCAAAACCAGAAACGGTCCGTTTAACTGCCTGCAGTGTTTTAATCAGAGCTGCTGTGTTCGTCCACTGATGCTTCCAAAGACTGGTGACAGTAGAACTGCAGCATCAGAGCAGCAGAAGGAGTCTTTTCAGCGCTGGAGGTGGCGATTAGCATTTTCCTGATTTCGTGGCGATGCGTGAGTCTGAGCTCCGTCCTTCAGAGAGCCTCCAGGTCGGTGTTGTTTCCACCGTGTGACGCTTGACGTGTCGCGCAGAGACGAGACGGACAAGAGACAAATTGGAAACTTCACTCAGGCGTCTTGTGTTTGAGCGGGCTGTCATTTATCGTCTCCCCGGATGCCGCTGACGTGTTGACAAGAAGCAAACTGGCTTTCAGACGGTGTCAGAGAAGTTTGAGGAGTTTCTGTTCTATGAATCAGCTGTTTTACTGCGACGGGAGTTACATTAGATTCATCATTTATGCAGGTTGACACTGAAAACTGTCCTGCTTTCTCAAAAACACGACAGGTGTTGATTCAAATACCTTCAAGACAGATGCTTCCAGCAATGTATTACTCCTTTTTATGGATATTTTACATTTTCAGAGCCACGTAACTCCTTAAAATCCCTCTTTGCTTGTTGATCAAACCCTAAAATGAGGTTTTCTGTCGAGGTTTCTTTGCATTTTTCTTCTTCGGCTTCAGAACAACTGCAACATTTTGCATTTTATGTGCCACTGAACTCCTTAAATCCCACTTTGGTCATCTATTGAACCTTAAAAACTGATTAAAGTTGTATATTTAGAGGCTTTTTGCCATTAAGAAAACAACTTCCTGCATTAAACTGTCCTATTTCAGCCACTTAAAGCTCTGTGAGGCTTCATTTAAAGAGCCCAGCAAAAGTTACTGAAATAAAATATCTGTATGTTCTCTACAATCACATTTTGAGTAGTTTTTTTTGCAGAGTTTTGATGCCTAAATCAAAAAACATTCGAAGCCAGTCATTCCTTTTCCAGACATGACTACAGTTATATACACCACACTTTGGAGGAACTACTGCTTTTAAATGTCATTTTTGTTGATCTTTCCCACTGTTTCTCCATTTCAACAAACACTCCAGCAGTAATTTCAGCCATAAAAACCATGACAATAACATTTGGACGACAAAAACAAAAAAACTAATGAGTGACATTTTAAAAATGTGAACCTTGATGATGCTTTTACCCTCATTACCAACAGATAAAACCTGAACACTAATGTGACGAATAAACAAACGGACTAGTTGGTGTTTTAATGCTGCATGAATCTGTGGAATCAAACATTGAAGCTGCTGAACCAGTTTTGTTTTCAGAGGCTGGTTTAGCTTCTTTTCAAGAAGGTGGACTGGAGGGTGTATTCCAGCTACAGAGGGATCACACTCCTCAGCATAAAAAGGTAGAAGGTAAGAAAGTCTATTCCAGAGTACTGGAGAGGAGGATCCAGCCGATAGTCGAACCTCAGATCCAGGAGGAACAATGTGGTCTTCGTCCTGGTCATGGATCACTGGACCAGCTCTAGACTCTCCATCGGGTGCTCGAGGGTTCATGGGAGTTTGTCCAACCAGTCCACATGTGTTTTGTGGACTTGGAGAAGGCATTCGACCGTGTCCCTCGTGGCGTCCTGTGGGGGGTGCTCCGGGAGTATGGGGTCTGGGGCCCTTTGCTAAAGGCAGTCCGGTCCCTGTATGACTGGAGCAGGAGCCTGGTTCTCATTTCCAGCAGTAAGTCAGACCTGTTCCCGGTGCACATTGGACTCCGGCAGGGCTGCCCTTTGTCACCGGTTCAGTTCATAAGTTATGGACAGAATTTCTCGGTGCAGCCAGGGGCCGGAGGGGGTCCGGTTTAGGGACCACAGGATCTCGTCTCTGCTTTTAGCGGATGATGTGGTCCTGTTGGCTTCATGGAACCTGGACCTCCAGCGTGCACTGGGGCGGTTTGCAGCCGAGTGTGAAGCGACTGGGATGAGGATCAGCACCTCCAAATCTCAGGCCATGGTTCTCCACCGGAAAAAGGTGGCTTGCCCTCTCCGGGTCGCTGGAGAGGTCCTTTCGAACACAAACAAACATACAAACAAACCAGTGCCGGCAAAAACATAACCTCCTTGGTGGAGGTAATAATAAGGCTGACCTTAAGGCCAAGTACGGTGTAGTTCCAAGTAGCCTAGAGTGGCTAAGTTAGCTAACCAACAGTATGCTAGCTGACCTGCTTTAGAAACGGAATATTAGGACTGGTCCCCAACATACCAATATCCCAATATCCGAATATTGGTTGTGGTGGTATTCGGATAATAATTTTGATACTCCAATAGTCCTGCGCACCGCTGCCGAGCGTAGCCGAGTGTTGCCGAGCGTTGCCGAGCGTTGCCGAGCGCTGCCGAGGCTCTAGAACGCCGCCATGGTTCTAGTACGTGGACCTGCCAACTCTGGTGTCAAAAACTCAAAACACTTTCCAACAGCACAGAGTTTCAACTTCGGGTAGATAAAAATAAAAGTAGAAAAGCACTCATAGAACACATACCTCCACCAAGCAGCTTCAATCTCCCAACGACTAAGTATCCTTAAATTAAAAAACAACCCTGGATCCAGACGGTGATCCGGATCAGTCCCAACATGTCATCATTTGTTCTTTGTCCCATTTCACACATTTCCTGAACATTTCATCCAAATTCATCCATGAGTTTTCGAGTTATTTTGAACACAAACAAAGAAACAAACAAACCAACGCCGGCGAAAACACTACCTCCTTGGTGGAGGTAAAAATACAAAATGACTCATAAAAGTAGTTTCAATAACATCTACCATGGTTTGTGTCAGATAATCTGCATGTTGTGTTTCATTAATCAGAGTTAATTCTTTGGAAGCCTTTCATGATCCACAAACTAACAGCATAATAAAAGCAGCATGTGTAAAACCTCAGGCTCCTTCTGCCCGTCGGGTCTCAGAACTTCATTAAATCTTAGTCTTTAATTGACTCGTTGGGATTCGAATCGTCATTAGAGCTGATAAAACCTCAACAAGTACAGCGAGCTCTCCTCCAAGCAGCTGACCAAGGATCTCAGAATGAAGCAGAGGTCCATCTACCCTCTCCTGTGGTCATGAGCTCTGAGTCGTGACTGAAAGAACCAGATCGCAGGTACAAGTGGCTGAAATGAGCTTCCTCCTCAGGGCGTCTGGAATCAGCCTTAGAGACAGGAGTAGAGCTGCTGGTCCTTCACGTCTAAAAGGAGCCAGTTGAGGTGGTTCGGACGTCTGATCCAGATGAATCCAGGGAGACTCCCTTTGGAGGTTTTCCGTCTGGGAGGAGACCCCGGGGCAGACCCAGAACCCGCTGGAGGGATTGTGTATCTCATCTGGCCTGGGAACACCTCGGGATCCCCAGGAAGAGATGGAAAGAGTTGCCAAGGGAAGGGTCTGTTTACCGACTCCGGGTAAGCGAAAGAAGATGGATGGATGGACCTTTTAGTTTATCAAACTAGTGGATAAGAATGACTTTTTTTTTGACAAATCTGCTGCAATACATCCCATAATATTGCTGCTCAACATTGGTTATAGAGAAAAAGAACAAAAAGCACATTTAGTCTTCAGACGGTGACACCTGGACGGATGTAAAACTGATCTGGTTGCAGTTTTTAACCAGAACTCAAGGCGTATTTTTCAAGTGCATTCTGGGTAAACTTTAATGCTCATATCAGCATGTTGACAGGTGGTTGGTCAGAACAGTTAGAGACAATGGAAGGATCATTTTTACATATAGGAGATACCAGGATCATCTAATACAGTGGTTCTCAGCTGGTCCAGCCTCAGGACCCACTATGTCTCTATAAATAACAGTCGCGACCCAAATTGTTGAAGTTTGCTGTTTCTGTTAACAAATTAAGGTTTATTTAGGTGGAGTCTCAACGCATTTTGATACAATTAAGGGAAATTTTGGCTTATTTTTTTTGTTTATTATGGTATATTTGAATGCTTTTGCCAAGTTTGGGGCCCATTTTGGCCCATTTTGACAGATTCTGAGCACATTTTTGTATATTTTTGAGACGTTTTAGCATAAATTTCTCCAATAAGCCAAATCTAGAGGTTAATAGTGGGCAACTACTGGTGTCACCACCACTAAATATCCTGCTACTGAAAGCAAACTGTGTCAGAAGAAACACGTCTTTTAAAATAGAAGACTCTATACCCCTACTTTTTTGGGGAGGCATGCTCTAAAAATGGCTTCACGACCCACGTTTGGATCCCGACCCACCAGTTGAGAACCACTGATCTAATAGACAAATTTCTAAACTTGTTGCTTGGGTTTCCGAAGCTGTAAGGGCTCAAAAATGGTGAAAAAAACATGAATTAGAACATTTCAACCCGCCTCTATGGACTTTAAAGGCCTGTAACTCTGAAAACACCCATGATTTGAAGGTGAAACTTACCGTAAATTAAAATTCAGTTGACTCTGAGGAGGTCGGAGGGGAACTTTATGCAGATTTGATGATTTTGCACAGAAAAAACCTCCTGTATTCTGTACGTCTCACATGTAAATGAACTTATTAAAGCAGAGTGAGTGATCTAACAGACAGTTCACTCTGCGGAAAGATCGTTTTCTAATAAAGGCTTGTGTTGTTCCTCCTAAATGTCATCTGTCTGCTGCATCTGCTGGACTGATGAAGCTATTAGGCTCATTAAACAGTGATCAATGTGGACCCGCCTCTATGGACTTCAAGGACCTGGAACTCTGGAAACATGAAGGCAAAACTCGGCATGGCTTTTGAAAATCTACGGAGGTTGTTGTGGATAAGATATCAGCTGATTGTGAGGGGTTCAGGCGGGAGCTTTCGGTTGATTTTATTTAGAAATGTCAGGAGAGGATCCCCGATCGCCTCATGACCTGTTAGGAGAATAATCAATAGAGTCAGACACAGAGAGATTCTTTGTACAAAGGGCACCCTGCTCAGTACAATCTACCAAAGCAGAGTCGCACTGGGCAGTTCCTTGTTCCTTTATTTATACACAAGAAGTGAATCACATGAGAATGCAGAGCAGGGGCGGTCCCTGCTTGGAAGAGGTTAAACAAGGGTGAGGAATCAGTTAGGCTGATTCCTCCTTTCAGTGGTAAAATATGAGACGCGTGTGAGCTTATAAGTGACACATAAGTTTTCTTCTAACAAGAAATACCTGGAAAAAGCTGCTTCGGCAACAGCGAGAATTCAGTTTCAATTGTGCACGGAGGTCTGGGAGAGACAATAAAATTAGCCTTTTGTTTAACGCTAATCCCACAGAGTAGAGTTCTTAAGCTCAGAAACCAATAGGCCAATTAAAGCCCCCCTTTTTTTAATCAAAAGCCTCCCTCCGAGCCGAGGATCAATGGCAGCAAAACTCCCCGGGTTCAAAGCGAGTCGCATTCTGCATGTTTAACCAAATCCCCCCGACTGAAGCCCGCCAGAGGATTTGGCTGCACAGACACATCCAGAAAACAGCCCCAGCAGATAATGAATATCGTGCTACTCGGCTGCATTAAGTCTGGGATTTGGAGGCAGACTGGGGCAGTTGACAGAACATGCCTCGGTCCTCATCTATCAATCAGACGTCTGCCTCTGATTTCCCCGCAGAGCTGCTGCTGATTGATTTAAATCTCCGAATCCTCCTCTCAGAGCGGCTTCGGCTCGATCGCTCTCCCCTCCGTCTTTCCACGAACGGGCTGGAGCTTGTTCTGTAAATGAATGCAGGATGATCCCAGGTAGGCGGCGGCTCTTATCCGTCCTCCCAGTGCCACATAAAGGTTGATGTACAGCGCTCCACTAAAAGCCTCCTCAGCTCCTGAAACTGGAGACCGAAGAACATCCCTCTGCATTAAACACACTTTGCCTTTTCTCTGGGATGGTAAGAGCAAGGGTGGCCGATCTGCTGATCTGATATCGCAGACGATCTAAACTCGGCGTATAAATAACAGCAAGCCTTTATCCTCATGTTACTGGTTGGTTGGATGCACTGTTCTTATTCTGCAAACAGAACACGAAGAACAGTAGCGCACCAAGAATGGGCAAAGAAAGAGTTCATAGCCAAGTGAAAACAGATCCCCACAAAGTAATGTCAATAAAAAGTACAAAATGCAAACTAAGCGTATCCATAACCTTGATGCTGCCGCCACCGTGCTTTGTTCTCGGCCCCTTGGAAGTTTCGCTTTTTCATTTATTTTTAGTTTTAATTTAATTTAGCAAGAATTCACAAAAAAGACTTGTTTGTATACAAGTGAAAACCACAAAGTAATGTCAAAAAAAAACCCAAAATGCAAAATAAGTGTGCCCATGATGCTGCCGCCACCGTGCTTTATTCTTGGCCCCTTGGGAGTTTCGCTTTTCATTCCTTTTTAATTTTTGGCAAAAGTTTACAAAAAAGACTTGCTCATACACAAGTGAAAACAGATTCCCACAAAGTAATGTCATTTAAAATAGGAAATGCAAACTGAGTACGTCTCCAACTATGATGCTGCCACCACCGTGCTTAAATCTTGGCCCCTTGCAAAGTAAGTGCGTCTGAAAATCATGATGATGCCACCGCCGTGCTTCACCGTAGAGATGGTGTGTTTGTGGTGATTTGATGTCCACCAAACATAGCGTCTACCTTGTTTACCTGTCAGTTTACCTGTCTTTGCAGCAGAACCTACATCACATACAACATGGTGTCTCATGCAAATATACACCTATATAAGAAGCATTCATGCCCGCTTGGAAGTGTACCATTTTTATTTATTTTGGCTGTTTTGACCAAAAACCAAAATGACAAAAAAAATCAATCAAGTCAAATTGAGAACAGATTCCCACAAAGTAGCGTCAATTAGCTAAAAATATGAAACTTAAAATAAGTGTGGTCCTAAATCATGATGCTATCACCACCATGCTTCAGATCATGGTGGTGATAGCATCATGATATGAAGCACGGTGGTGGCAGCATCATGATCTGAAGCATGGCGGTGGCGGCATCACCACCCATGCTTCACGTCATGATGCTGCCACCACCTTGCTTCACCTCATGATGCTGCCCCCACCATGCTTCCATCATTATGCTTCCACCACCATGCTTCACCTCATGATGCTGCCCCCACCATGCTTCACCTCATGATGCTGCCCCCACCATGCTTCCATCATTATGCTTCCACCACCATGCTTCACATCATGATGCTGCCCCCACCATGCTTCACACCATGATGCTGCCACCACCATGCTTCACATCATGATGCTGCCACCACCATGCTTCACATCATGATGCTGCCACCACCATGCTTCACATCATAATGCTGCCACCACCATGCTCCACGTCACGATGCTGCCACCGCCATGCTTCACGTCATGATGCTGCCACCACCATGCTTCACGTCATAATGCTGCCACCGCCATGCTTCACGTCATGATGCTGCCACCACCATGCTTCACATCATGATGCTGCCACCACCATGCTTCACATCATGATGCTGCCACCGCCGTGCTTCACATCATGATGCTGCCACCGCCGTGCTTCACATCATGATGCTGCCACCACCGTGCTTTACATCATGATGCTGCCACCACCGTGCTTCACATCATGATGCTGCCACCACCGTGCTTCACACCATGATGCTGCCACCACCGTGCTTCACGTCATGATGATGCCACCACCGTGCTTCACATCATGATGCTGCCACCACCGTGCTTCACATCATGATGCTGCCACCACCGTGCTTCACATCATGATGCCGCCACCACCATGCTTCACGTCATGATGCCGCCACCACCGTGCTTCACGTCATGATGCCGCCACCACCGTGCTTCACATCATGATGCTGCCACCACCGTGCTTCACATCATGATGCTGCCACCACCATGCTTCACATCATGATGCTGCCACCACCATGCTTCAGATCATGATACTGCCACCACCGTGCTTCACATTATGATGCTGCCACCACCATGCTTCATATCATGATGCTGCCACCACCATGCTTCACATCATGATGCTGCCACCTCCATGCTTCACAGTGGGGATGGCATGTTTGGCTGATACCAAATATAGCTTCTGGTCTTATTAATTAATAGTTATATTTTTTTAAAATTGAAATCCAGTGAAATAGTCTAATTTTATGGCCATAAGCTGCACTGTTTGTAAAAATACTTCTTTCAGTGATATTTACTTTATGTCATCTGTACTATAAGAAAACAAGAAAAGTCTGTAAAAGAACACTTAAAACAGTCATTTTAAAATTCTTAAAATCCATATTTTTGTTTTCAAATAACAGCAAATACCTGTAAAATAAATGATTTAAACATAGTGAGAAAAAAGTTGTACATTTATGGAAAACATTGTAAAGAAACCAGTTCCTTTTTATAAAAATACTGATTTTTGGTCTGCTTTTTTTAAAGGGTTAACATGTATATTAATACTTTTTCTGTGATTTTAGTAGATATCATCTGTAATATAAACTAAATTAAAGTTTGTTAATAAGAGCAAAATGTCAAAAATAAATTTACAGTTAAAAAAATCATCATTCCAACCGTTGACTTTACAATCACGTGAAATAAAAACCACCCGACATTCGTAAACTTTCGTCTTCCTTATCTAAGAACAGAAGTTAGTAAAGGTCAAACCACAAGCAGCAAAGTAAACTTACATAAAGTATAAGAGCTCCAGAATCCACACACAGAGCACTTCGTTTTAATCCCCCGCCTTGTTGCAAACTGCCGTGGGAAAACCAGTTCTGAGTGGAACACGCAGGAGCTCGTTGTGGCCGATCAATACGAATTATGGAGCCGGGCGCCGCCTCCTAGTAGTTCTTTCTTTAACGAGCTAATTAATTGGCTACGGAGCTGCAGGAGTTTACAGGAAACAGTCAGCACATTTTTACAGGCTTGATTACTTGCTCAGAATCTATCTTTGACGTTAGGTTTCCATTCCGGGCTTCCACGTGTGCCATTAGCGGCCTGCTGCAGTGTGGCTGATTTTATTGTTGGGTATATATTACACACACACACACACACACACACACACACAGATCGACACAAACTGAATCCATGCACTTGCACACTCTCACACTCCAGGGTCGATTTATAATCTCCAAGATGACTTTCCTATAGTCCAGTGCTCCGGTTATTGCCCCTCCATGTAATTTGATTTCAGGGAAATTAAAAACTGATTGCACTGGGGTTTTGATCCAGGCTGGCGATGCTGCAACACACACACACACACAAACATGGTGCTAATGGTGAAAAGTAATCACTTCAGGAGATGAAGTGAAGGCATATTTCTGTTCCCATGTCATCGCTCCTCGATGCCGTGCTGCAGATTAAGAGCCGAAGGAGAAGCACTTCTGGACATCAGTGTGTGGTCTGGAGGTGCGGAGACGAGGAGGAAACTCAGTTCTGAACGCGAGGGCGTCAAAGTTTCCTGAGCATCTCGACTTCCTGGGTCAGTCGGTGTCAATTCAGACAGAATTTAGGAAATATGTTGCCGCGCCAGATAAGCTGTGTCAAAGAAATTCAAGTATTCAGACCTGTGAATTCTTATATTCTCACCTGCAAAAAGCAATTAACCTTGGAATCCATTTAAAGGATTCAATAGCCCTGAAATATGGTGAGGACTCGGACAGAATAGTTTCCAGGAGGTGAAAAAGACTGAATGGATCCGGCAGATGTCACATTTTTAATTACTGTACTACGTGTTGTTGTTCATAGGGGTCTAGATGTTGGTGTTCACAGGCGTCTAGATGTTGGTGTTCATAGGGGTCTAGATGTTGGTGTTCACAGGGGTCTAGATGTTGGTGTTCATAGGGGTCTAGATGTTGGTGTTCATAGAGGTCTAGATGTTGGTGTTCATAGAGGTCTAGATGTTGGTGTTCATAGAGGTCTAGATGTTGGTGTTCATAGAGGTCTAGATGTTGGTGTTCATAGGGGTCTAGATGTTGGTGTTCATAGAGGTCTAGATGTTGGTGTTCATAGGGTCTAGATGTTGGTGTTCATAGGGTCTAGATGTTGGTGTTCATAGGGTCTAGATGTTGGTGCTCATAGGGGTCTAGATGTTGGTGTTTATAGGGGTCTAGATGTTGGTGTTCATAGGGGTCTAGATGTTGGTGTTCATAGGGTCTAGATGTTGGTGTTCATAGAGGTCTAGATGTTGGTGTTCATAGGGGTTTACATGTTGGTGTTCATAGGGGTCTAGATGTTGGTGTCCATAGGGGTTTAGATGTTGGTGTTAGTAGGGTCTAGATGTTGGTGTCCATAGGTATCTAGATGTTGGTGTCCATAGGGGTCTCGATGTTGGTGTTCATAGGGGTCTAGGTGTTGGTGTCCATAGGTATCTAGATGTTGGTGTCCATAGGTATCTACATGTTGGTGTTCATAGGGGTCTAGATGTTGGTGTTCATAGGGGTCTAGGTGTTGGTGTTCATAGGGTCTAGATGTTGGTGTCCATAGGGGTCTAGATGTTGGTGTTCATAGGGGTCTATATGTTGGTGTTCATAGGGTCTAGATGTTGGTGTTCATAGAGGTCTAGATGTTGGTGTTCATAGGGGTCTAGATGTTGGTGTTCATAGGGGTCTAGATGTTGGTGTTCATAGGGTCTAAATGTTGGTGTTCATAGAGGTCTAGATGTTGGTGTTCATAGGGGTCTACATGTTGGTGTTCATAGGGGTCTAGATGTTGGTGTCCATAGGGGTCTAGATGTTGGTGTTAGTAGGGTCTAGATGTTGGTGTCCATAGGTATCTAGATGTTGGTGTCCATAGGTATCTAGATGTTGGTGTCCATAGGTATCTAGATGTTGGTGTTCATAGGGGTCTTGTGTTCACTCTTGCAGCAGAACATTTGGTGAGTTTTGAATGTCTTTTGACTGATTTTAGGTGAAGTTGTCATTTTGGGCAAAATTAAAATCAAATTTGAACATATTTTAATTAACTTTGGAAAATTTTGAGTCACTTTTAAGACATTTTGAAAAAAGAAATATTTTTTGAGTAACTGTGGACAATTTTTAAAGTCTTTTCTGACAGGTTTTAATGTATGAAGACTGTTGTGTTCACTCTTGCAGACAACAGCAGAACATTTGGTGAGTTTTGTTCCTTTTTCAGACATTTCAGAATTTAGCAGAAGCAGCTGTAAGAAGTAAATGAACCTGGTGGACTGTGAGGTAATTGCTCATTTTGATTGGTTCACCTGGAGGCAGTGAGGGGGCGGAGCTATACAGAGTGTAAGCTTGATGATTATTGGTTGATAATTTGATGTGAAATAGCAGGTAAGTTGAATTCTTACTGTTGAATTACTTCATTGTTCCATTGACTTTGTGGAAAGCTCCAGTTCCACAGAGCATGATGCTGCCACCTCCATGCTGGATGGTAGGTCTGGTGTTGTTGTTAGCTTTTGGAGGCCTTAAGAAATGGCAGAAGTAAACATCATCGCATCTCAACAGTTTTTATTTTACACCTCTGAGTTTATAACAACCACTAAACACAGTCGAATGTTTCTCCACCATGTGGGACCTTAAATAAATTAGTGTGAGAGCATCAGCTAATGGATGCTAATCCATTAATGGTGCCTCTCTGCCGTCTCACCTTCAAACCCAAACACAAAATAAGGTTTGTGTTGACATTTGTTAAAATGTCAGTTGTTCTTTCTCCTGAACAGATGCGCTGCCGACTTCAAAAGCCTCGCGATTCAGAGCGAGGTGTGTGAGGTCTGCATTGATTTAGCAGGAGAATTAAAAGCACAAACACATCCCTGCTGTCATAAATTATTCATCTGGTGAGAAACAGTTGATTTGGTTTCCCCCTGAACATTATGTTTCCACACAATTAAAGCTCATCTGGTCAGAACGTTTGCTTCGTGTGGAAAAGAATAATTTACCGGCTATTCTGAGGACGTTTATCGAAATGATGAATCTGTTGAGTGAAAATATTGGACTGGTGAGATGTTTGGGCGGCTAATGGTGCTAAAGCTACAATAAGTGCTTCACTGGGATCGAACTGTGCTCATGTGGCAGCTTGTTGTTGCTCATCTCCATCTCCAAGGTCCAGTCTGACACCTTCTGACATCGTTAACGTGTCACGTTTCCATTATTTCTAATACCACAGATACTCTGCAGCTTCTTAATAAACTGAACGATTATACTTTTCTATGAATATGAGCAGTAAATGTGCTTTAGCTCAGCAAATTTATCTCTAATGCATCTAATCAGAAGCCTAACTGTGGACACTCAGTGCTGTGCCAAGATACAGAGCAAAGTTTCATCAGTCTAAGTCAGGACTTTCTTTAGGGGGACCAGTCTAGAACCTTCATTCCAGCCTGATGGAACCATTTCTTCACCACTTTGATGTGTTTGGGCTCATTGTCTGGTTGGAACATCCAGCTGTGTCCCAGATCAACCTTCTGCTGATGGTTTTAGGTTCTGATCCTCTTCCTTCATTGTTCCGTCGACTTTGTGTGAAGCTCCAGTTCCACAGAGCATGATGCTGCCACCTCCATGCTGGATGGTAGGTCTGGTGTTGTTGGGGTTCAAAGTCAGACCTAAACCAGTCCCAGAAACTGTTCAGAACCAGTCAGAATACAGTCTGAAACCTGCAGAAGCCATTTAGCGGGGCTAGCTAAATCGCTAGCTCCTCATCAGAAGTCAGACGGGTCACGGAGCCAAAACCAACAGGAAGTAGAGAAATAAGTTTTCCACGGGTGTATTTTAATTTTAATTTCCATTTAATAAAACATGTAATTGTTTCCAGGTGAGGCAGAGAACTTTTTAAAGTACCTTTGGCCTTAAAATACTCATAGAGTGAAGGTACAACTTTGCTTCATTAAATAAGGTTACTGTAGATGAAGGATCCGACGATTCTGACGAGGTTTGGGGGGGGATTTCTTTTTCATCCATCATCTATACACCGCTTAATCTTCTGTAGGGTCACTGGGGGCTGGAGTCTATCCCAGCTGACCCTGGACAGGTCACCAGTCTATCACAGGGCTACACATAGAGACAGACGACCAGGCACACTCTCATTCACACCTACAGACAATTTAGAATCATCAATTAACTTTAGCATGTTTTTGGACTGTGGGAGGAAGCTGGAGTACCCGGTAGAACACAGGGAGAACATGCAAACTCCACTCAGAAAGATCCCAGGCGTCCTAACCGGGACGCGAACCGGGGATCTTCTGGCTGTGAGGCAACACTGCTAACCACCGTGCAACCCTGATTTACTTTTTCAGATTTGGGTAATTTAATGTGGACAACCAGGACCTAAGTTTTCTTTCTGTACGGACAGTGAGAAACTAGTGCGTCAGTGAGCCTCAAACACCATCAGCAGACATGTTTATAGGACAACATCACTCCTCTCCTCTGCAGGTATGTTAGCATGAATGTTTTTAAAATCACCTCAGCATGAGATTCCTGCTGTTTGGCTGCTGCATACGTCAGGATAAGACATGGGATAGATGTTACAGACATCAGGGCAGCTTTTATGGTTTTGCAACTGATCTACACAGTAGTTCTGTTTAGTGGATGCCTGGTTGAGCTTTATATTTACTTAAAACAACAATACTTGAATGCATTTGCCCACATAGCTCCAGTCTCTCTCTCCTGACTGAACATGTGGCCTTGTTTCTTTTTTAGCTCTCAGGCCAAGTTGTCGGAAACCCAACTGGGTCTTATCACATCCCCAGCTGGGAGATCGTCACAGTGGAGCGTCCAGCTGGAATTGATTTGGCTTCACATCGCTCCGGCGCCGCAGCCGAACCTTTTCTTTTCCCACGGCAGACGTTGTGACGCGTCGCGGAGGAGGTTTTACATTCAGGTGTTGCCAAGTGATGCGATGCCAGCGCTGCACCTGCACGGAGGTCCGACGTGGTTAATCTCATCAGCTGCGCCTCCGTCGACATGCTTCGGCACATAAACGCCGGCGGAGCTGCACAAACACGAAGCGTTTAGACGCGGCAGGTATGAACGTACACGGAGGACACAGCTGCTGCAACATCTGGGCCTGGAAGCTGATTAGAAGTAGCATTTCTGTGCATGCTGTGTGGAGGACGAGACGAGGCCTCAGCTGTTTGCTAAGCTGAAGGTTTGTGTTTTTACAAGCCGACTGTGGAACGTAGAGGTGAGTTTTAGCACACAGGTGGGAAGAAGAGCCTCGAAGTCTCTGCCGAACTCAGCGATTCTATGCGAGCAGCACTTTTCATGTGCTTCCTGCTGCCTTTTCTCATTTTCCTTCAACCAGCGCTCCATGTAATTAACGTTAGAGAACAAGAACAGCAGCGGGTTTTCTCGTTTTTTTCCCCGCCTCTTATCTCGTCTCCGAAGTAGCAGCCAAAAGGACTTGTGTCTGCAAAGGGAGGAGATGCTTCCTGGGGCCTTTTAGCAGAGAAAAAGAAATCAGACCATCTCCGAGAAGCTGTCAGCTCCAGCGTGAATCACTGCACATAAATAAAACCCGCTGGTGTGAAACTGGGAGTCTGTCGTCGGGCTGCTCTCCGTGGCCTTTAAGGAGAGTTTGGAGCTTCTCCAAGCAGCAGTCAGGGAGCAGATACTTAAATAGTGATGCATAAAATATAACGTGTGAGCACTTTTTAAAAAAACATTATTTATGTAAGAGGGACATTGCACAACTACGGAAGCCCTAAGTGGCCTACTTAATTTTTTTTGCTCTGTTTTCTCGAGAAAATGACAAAATTATCTCATTTTCTCGAGAAAACAAAATCGTTTTCTCGTTATAACGACTTAATTTTCTGGTGAGGTAGAAAGCACAGTAGAGTTATTGAATATTTGTGTCGTGTTTCTCTTCACTGTTGCAGCGGTTTTGTAATTTGCAGATGGTCCCTGGACACTCATCGTCCAGCCGGCTGCTCATAGACACCAGTGTTATTTCTGCAGCCTGAAAGACAGCTACTGTTGATAAAGCTGGGCTTGTAGCACATTGTCTACCTGACAACGATGGAAAGAGGCATCGATTGTGTTTTGACAACGTGTCACTAAGGAGTTATTGATGCTGGAAGTCTGAATCTGTGAACATCTTTCCAACTTTAACAAACTCTCAGTCGGTAGTGTGCAGCGGTGGCAGAGCTCCTTCTGGTCTGGAGGGTTGGTTTCACTTTGTACCTCACCGGAAAATGAAGTCGTTGTAACGAGAAGACAGAGCGAAAATATTAAGTTGGACCATGGCCGCTTAGGGCTTCCGTACACAACAAATGTGTTGCACAGACCAGAGACAGCAGGTTCACAAAGTGAGCTGATCGTTCTTAATGACGTCCATCTACAAAAGTACAGATAAAACATCCCAGAAGCAAAAAGCAACAAGCACCAGCGGAAAGAGCAGTCCAAATACATCACAGTGATCCAAATAATTACTGACATACTTTTACAAACACTGACAGTTATTGATATCTTCAGTTATTACAAGTCTGACCATCTTTCAACCATTTCTTAAGGTTAATCAGTTTTGATATGTGCTTTTTAAACAACAGTCTGCCGTCCAGAGCAAAACAGAAACATTAAAAGGAATCTACTTCTTGAATTTTTTTTCGCCTTTCACAGTAACTTCAGGTGCAGGCTGAGGATTACTTGTTTTAGCGTGAACATGTATCAATGTGTGTAAACCTCAGGACAAACAAAGATCATTTATATAAACACTGAACAGGAGGGGGCCCAAAATGGAGCCTTGTGGAACCCCCACCGAGCTGTCTAAAAGAGAGGACACGGTGCTCTTAATTTTTGTGTAGTTTTTCCTGTTCTTTAAGTGTGATTCAAACCAGCAAGGAGTTCGTGGAGGTGTGGGAAGCTGCAGTGGACGTCTGCAGGGAGGCAAACCCAGCTGCTTTTAGGAAACACAGCCGCCTGCTTCAGTTGGATCTGTTCAGCGTTTTTTTGCTGCCTTTCTCGTAACTACCAGGACTCTTCCTTCTCAGCGATGAATCACGCGCTTTGTCAGTCGCAGAGCTCTTTAATTTCATTTCTTGAGCCATTCGTCTTCCATCTCAGCCCCTCGAGAGGCTCAAAAAAGCTGTGATTCATTTCTAAAGGGCTGGATTTACCGGCACCGAGCGGAGGAACGTCTGCACAGAAAGTAGCAGTTCTTTTTCATTAAAACGAGCCGGATGTCTTTGATTGGGCGGTAATTGATTGTGCAGAACAGAACAACGCAATCGTTGCGTAATTTAGATGCATGTGAGGAATTCGTCTTCCTAATCTAACGCAGGGCAAAACTGTTTCCTCACGTCATGTCGCAAATCACCAAGAGCTGCTCTGGATTTGATTTCGGCCTCAAGTGAAAACTGCAGTTTGAAGGCTCAAAGGGAAGCCGTGGTTAAATGATACAGATAAAACAACAACAAGGCTTAAAGGAGGAGGAAACACAGTACTCAGGCTGTAAAGATGATCTCAGATAAAGCCCTTTCTGCACAATGAAGCTGCTACTGTTCACTGCAGACTGTAGAAGGTGTATCTGAGCTGCTGTTTGGAATAACTTTTCTCTTTCTGTCAACTTAAAATCACACTTTATCCCTTTAAACTGGGGTTTTAATTTCAGCTAATGGACGAAAATGAGATTAAAACTAAATTACTGCTTCTTTAACGTTGATGTCCACATTTCTTTTAAAAAAATATATAAAAAGAGCCTCAAGTCTAAAGACAAAATCATGTTTTAAATTTTATTTTTTGAGTAAAGAAAATGCGTAAGTTGGAAAAATTGAAAAACTTGAAAAGGAGGGAAACGTGACAAAGGGAGGAAGTAAAGAGAGAATGAGACACAAAGATGGGGAATGCCAAAGTCAAAAAAGGATGGAAACTAAAGACACAAAGGGAGGAAGTAAAGACACACAAGGACACTGGACGTTAAATAAAAAAGGAGGGAAACGACAACATGAGGAAGTAGAAGAGATGCACAAGGACAGGGAACAAAAAAGGAGGGAAACATGACAAAAGGAGCAAGTAAAGACACAAGAAACACAAAGGATGTAAAAAAAAAACCACCAGAGACACACAAGTAAAAGGAATTTCAAAATGAAAAAGGAGGGAAAAGGTGACAAAAGAGAGAAGTAAAAACTGAAAGAGACACAATAGGACAAGCAATTTCACAATAAAAGGAAGGAAACACTGACAAAAGGAGGAAGTAAAAAAAAAACAAGCGACACACAAGTAAAGGGAATGTCAAAATTAAAAAAGGAGGGAAACAGTGGCAAAAGAAGGAAGTAAAGACACAAGAGCCACAAAGATGGGGAAAGCCGAAATCAAATAAGGATGGAAACTATAGACACAAAGGGAGGAAGTAAAGACGCACAAGGACAATGAACATTAAATTAAAAAGGAGGGAAACGATGACAACATGAGGAAGTAGAAACACAGGAGATGCACAAGAACAGGGAACAAAAAAGGAGGGAAACGTGACAAAGGGAGGAAGTAAAGACACAAGAAACACAGATGGGGAATGTCAAAATCATAAAAGGAGGGAAACTGTAACAAAGGGATGAAGACAAAAAAGACACACAAGGACATTGGACGTTAAATTAAAAAGGAGGGAAACGATGACAACATGAGGAAGTAGAAACACAAGAGATGCACAAGAAAAGGGAACAAAAAAGGAGGGAAACGTGACAAAAGGAGGAAGTAAAGACACAAGAAACACAAAGACTGGGAATGTCAAATTCAAAGGAGGAGGGAAACGTGACAAAGGGAGGAAGTGAAAACACAAGAGACACACAAGTAAAGGGATTAAAGAAGGAGGGAAACAGTGACAAAAAAGAAGGGAAAATGTGATGAATGCAGGAAGTAAAAAAACACCAGAGACACACAAGGACGGGGAATACAAAGATAGGATGTGGTGACAAAGGGAAGAAGTAAAAACAGAAAGAGACACAATAGGACAAGCAATTTCACAATAAAAGGAAGGAAACAGTGTCAAAAGGAGGAAATAAAAAAATACAAGCGACGGACAAGTTAATGGAATGTCAAGATTAAAAAGGAGGGAAACGGTGGCAAAGGAAAAAGTAAAAACAGAAGAGATGCAGAAGGACAGGGAATAAGAAAAAGGAGGGGAATGGGATAAAGGGAGGAAGTAAAGACACAAGAGATGCACAAGGACATTGAACGTTAAATAAAAAAGGAGGGAAACGGTGATAACATGAGGAAGTAAAAATACAAGAGATGCACAAGGACGGGGAATAAAAAAGGTTGGAAACGTGACAAAGGAAAAAGAAGGGAAATGTGATGAAAGCAGGAAGAAAAAAAAAAGGGACGCACAGATGGGGAATGTCAAAAAATTAAAAAGGAGGGAAACTAACAAAAGGAGGAAGTAAAAACAAAAAAGCGATACACAAGGTCGGGGATTTTTTTTTAAAAGTATACAGTGGCAAAGGGAAAAAGTAAAAAAAAAGATGTAAGAGGACAGGGAATTTTAAAAAAAGGAGGGAAATGGTGACAAAGGAGGAAGTAAAAACACAGGAGACACACAAGGACAGGGAATGTCAAAATAAAAAAGGAGGGAAACTGTGACAATGGGAGGAGGTTAAAATCACAAAGAGAAACACAAGGACATTAAACATTAAATAAAAAAGGAGGGAAAGGTGACAAAGAAGGAGGTAAAGACACAGGAGACGCACAATGACAAAGAATGTCAAAATAAAAAAGGAGGGAAACCTGACAAAGGAAAAAGAAGGGAAATGTGATGAAAGCAGGAAGTAAAAAACAAGAAATGCACAGATGGGGAATGTCAAAAAATTAAAAAGGAGGGAAACTAACAAAAGGAGGAAGTAAAAACAAACAAGCAATACACAAGGTCGGGGATTTTTTTAAAAAAAGGATACAATGGCAAAGGGAAAAAGTAAAAACACAAGATGTAAGAGGACAGGGAATTTTTAAAAAAGGAGGGAAATGGTGACAAAGGACACACAGGAGCACAGGAGACACACAATGACAAGGAATGTCACAATAAAAATGAAGGGAAACTGACAAATGGAGGAAGTAAAAACACAAGAAACAAAGATGGGAAATGTCAAAATACAAAAGGAGGGAAAAGTTGACAAACGAAAAAGGAAGGAAATGTGACAAAGGGAGGAAGTAAAAACACAAAAGACACAGATAAAGGGAATGTCAAAATTTTAAAAAGGAGGGAAAGGTGACAAATGGAGGAGGTTAAAAACACAAAGAGACACACAAGGACATTGAACATTAAATCTAAAAAGGAGGGAAACGTGACAAAGGAAGAAGTAAAAACTCAGGAGACACACAATGACAAGGAATGTTAAAAACAAACGGAAACTGGCAAATGGAGGAAGTAAAAACGCAATAAACAACATGGGGAATGTCAAAATAAAAAAGGAGGGAAAAGGTGAAAAAGGAGGTAAATGTGACAAAGGGAGGGAGCAAAAACTCAAAAGACACAGATGGGGAATGTCAAAATCAAAAAAGGAGGGAAAGGTGACAACGAAAAAAGGAAGGAAATGTGACAAAGGAAGTAAAAAAAACAGGAGGGAAATGGTGACAAAGGGAGGGAGCAAAACTCAAAAGACACAGATGGGGAATGTCAAAATCAAAAAAGGAGGGAAATTATAACAAAGGGAGGACGTAAAAACACAAGAGACACACAATGACAAGAAATGTCAAAATAAAAAAGGAGTGAAATGGTGACAAACGGAGGAAGTAAAGACACAAAGACACACACAAGGACATTGAATGTTAAATAAAAAAAAGGAGGGAAACAATGACAAAGGAAAAAGTAAGGAAATATGACAAAGGAAGTAAAAACACAAGAGACACAAACATGGGGAATGTCAAAATCAAAAAAGAAGGGAAAAGGTGACAAATGGAGGAGGTTAAAAACGCAAGAGACACACAAGGACAGGAAATTTCAAAATAAAAGCAGGGAAACGGTGCAAAGGGAAGAAAAAGTACCAACTTCAGGGTTGGTTCTTCTGAGAGACCCTGAAAAATATTCCTGCTTGAGAGACGATTCTTGTAATTTAGAAGCTGTACGTCTAAATTAATTTAAAAAGGAGGGAAACGGTGACAAAGGGGAGAAAAGGCATGTCCTGGATACCTCTTGGAAATGACATTATGTGTGTTTAAAGGGAAACTCTCAGCTCGTAGTGACATTCAGGTAAAGTCCTTGGTGCCTAAAGGTCAAGATTCCTTGCATGTTTTTGAAAAATGCGCCTTTAACGCACCTATAAATAAAACCCGGTTTCCCTGGAGCGTACTCCAGCGTGCACACATCAGTTTTTCCATCTCCCCCAGCCCTGCTTTATATTCTGCTCAGGTTGTGTTTTATAATTAAGTGGGAGGTATTGTCTGTCAGGAGCATTTGAGGAGATCGAGGCGCTCACAGTTTGAGATACAGGAGATTTAACCGGCCGACTATCGCGGAACATAAAAACAAATCTGCTGCTAATCGGTATGTCAGCCCGGCGCCGCCAACACTTTGAATATCTCATCTGGCATCTTCATCTTATCTGCGACTGGGACAGAAATTGATTGTCTTTCTCATGCCGCGAGGGTTGCCCTTTTTAAACTTTCGATCCGCGGCGATTCAGATAAGGCCCGGCTCGGCGGCGGAGTGTTATCATCTGCTGACATATTGGATGCTGGGAAAACAGCAGGCTGATCAAACACGCCCCGAATCAACATCGGCAGCTCGGGACCGACGCGCTGATTAAAATGCCGCCACACCGACGCATGAAAGGCCACACATGAGCGCCATCCTGCATATTCACAGCAGGTCTACTGGGGAGTTCTCTACCGTCACTGTACAGTTTGTTTAATTTCAGAGTTTGATTCCCTCAGCGATCGGCTAGTTTAGACTCCGAACACAGACTAAGTTGAGCTAAGTTTGGACAGAAACTCCTCAATAACAGACAAAAGACACAGACAAAGAAAGTTCACCTCTTCAACATCTTATTTTATAGCAAGTTTCCTCACAAATAAGTGACAGAATTCTTTTAAACCTCAAGTTTAAGGTCAAAATATGACCCTTATTTAATCATGTAAGATCATACATATTACTATCAGTCATCCTAAATCAGTGGTTCTCAACTGGTCCAGCCTCAGGATCCACTATGTCTCTATTAATAACAGTCGCATCCCAAATTTATGAAGTTTGCTGTTCCTGTTAACAACTTAAGGTTTATTTGGGTGGAGTCTCAACGCATTTTGATACAATTTAGGGAAATTTTTGGCTTATTTTTTTTGCTAATTTTGGTATATTTGGATGCTTTTGCCAAGTTTTGGGCCCATTTTGACCCATTTTGACAGATTCTGAGCACATTTTCGTTTATTTTTGGGACGTTTTAGCATAAATTTCTCCATTAAGCTTGCAGAGACAAATCTAGAGGTGAATAGTGGGCAACTACTGGTGTCACCACCACTAAATATCCTGCTATTGAAAGCAAACTGTGTCATAAGAAACTCGTCCTTTAAAATAAAAGACAATTGTTTTGGGGCAGCAGTCTGAGCAGAGAGGTCCAGACTTCCCTCATCCCAGACTCCTCCTCCAGCTCTTCCGGTGGGACCCTGAGGTGTTCCCAGGCCAGTCCAGAGACATAGTCCCTCCAGCGTGTCCTAGGTCTACCCCGAGGCCTCCTCCTGGTGGGACATGCCAGGAACACCTCCAGGGAGGCGTCCAGGAGGCATCAGGAACAGATGTCCAAGCCTCCTCAGCTGACTCCTCTGGATGTGGAGAAGTAGCGGCTCTACTCCGAGCTCCTCCCTGGTGACTGAGCTCCTCACCTGGTCTCTAAGGGTTCACCCAGCCACCCTGAGGAGGGAACTCATTTCAGGGATCTCGTTCTTTTGGTCGTGGCCCAAAGTTCATGACCATAGGTGAGAGTAGGAACGTAGACTGACCGGCATGCAAAATAGATATCCTTAAAACAAGTCTGTATTTGTGGGGGAGATTTCCCGCCGTCTTCTGCTCCTAACATAGTCACAAACCTGTATTTGGCCCCATATGTGGTTCCACTCTGACCTGCATTAGACACACATGTTCCTGCCTCTTAAACAGTTGAGACAGTTTCTCTAAGGGGAAAACCTACATCAACATCCTGAGATGAACCTGTTGGCCTCTTAGATAAACATAGCAGCCTCAGAAATTATCACTACTGAACACAGAGAGTGGTCTGTTCGAACTGATTTGGCATTACGCTACAAATCCAAGTGTACATTTCTCCACGTTGCTGTTAGCATCAGTTAGTTGGCTTACGGTTTGTCTGAAAGAAGCAATCAAATAAAAAAGGAGAGGAAAGCTTGAAGCTGGAGCGTCGTTGCTCCAGGACAGTGAGTCTACACAGCCAAACTGTAGTTTCATGAACCACTCGACCTGCACCGTCTGACTTTCAGATTGATGAGAAGGTCGTGCATGCTGTTGAGGACTATCTGCAGGCTCAGGATGTGACCTTTGTTCCATGAAGTGTTAGTGAAGCTTGAACATCAGCGGACCAGGCGCATTGAAGTTAAAGGAGACTATGTTAAAAGGAAAAAATGAATGTTTTTAGCTGTATTTATTTTGAAAAATAAAGAACTTGAATGTCTTTCTGTGTCTTATAAACTTAAAACAACACGTTCACCTGCTTGTTGCTTGAAACGCAAACAGGTTGTAAAAGTTCTGGGATGTTCTCGGGGATGTTTGCTGCACTGTTGAGGCTCAGGTGTGAATGCAGTGATGTTGGTGCTTCCTTTTAGTATGATGAGCGCGAAGCATCATTAGCCAGTCAGACGGTATCGCGTCACTTCAGCGGAATGTATAAACAGGGTTAGAAGTAATTTGGATTTCAGTGACTGATGCCAAACAAAGTGGAGCTTCTGAGACACTTTTCAGAGCGACAAAAACTCCCTGTAGGACAATATTTGCAAATAAACATCGGTTTTAAATACAGTTTCTTTAATTAACTCATTAGCTGCCAGTCATTTTCAAGCATTTTGACTGATTTTTCAAGACCCACAGAATATTTTGTACTATGACCAGGTAAAATCTGAAACCAGATTCTGAAAGAGTAGACTTTCTACTTTCATCAGTAAAAACATTTTGTTTCCAGCTTGTTTCGTTCTTCTGTAATCAGCAGTTGAATAGAGGCAAGTTTCACTCAAAATGACAGTTTCTGACCAAAAAGCTGAGAAAACAGGTTTTAGTGAAAAGAAACAAGCAGAACAGAGACTTTGAGGCTCATGTTTTTAGCTTTAGTGACACCTCAAACATCTGAACATTGGTTCCTTCTATCAAACAATAAAAACAACACTGAGAAAGGGCTTTGGATGGCAAAATTATTATTATTTCACAAATGTAGAACAATGTACAATGACAATTTTACATCTGACCAACATGTATGAACTTATCTCCAGGTTTGTGTTTATGGATGTGAATCTGGTGGGTTGGGGTCTTCCTCACGACCTCTGCTGGATGGACGACCTGTAAATTATAGAAATACATACAATTACCATAAAAATACACGTGTTTGCTGCAGTGTGATGTGGAGAAAGATGCTTTTTTACCTTGCTTCTTAGCGCCGCCAACAGGAGTGGATCTCTGCTGGATGCACCATCTGTAAACTGAACATTGCTTCACGTCAGTCCTGACAACAGATTTTACAGTAGTTTATATGATGTAGTGGAACTAAATGGAGTTCATCTGGCCTGGACTGAAGGAGGGGGGGCGGGGGGATCACTTTGAGGTTGGGATCGCACATAGGCGGAAATCCCGGGGGGGACACAGGGGACGTGTCCCCCCCTTCCATAAAGTTGTCCCCCCCAAAAAATCATTGTAAGCACACAAAAACTATTGGATAATAATCATATAGTAATGTCCAATAAAAGCACAACACAAGCGCTGCAAATTATGAACGTAGAACTTTTTTTAATTGTTGAAAGATCATGACCCCCCCTCCCCATTACTCAAAGTGGTTTAGTCCACATGCCGTTTCCAACAGGCGGGATACCAGCATCTCCGTGCGTCAGCGAGCCAGCGATCCTCTAACCAACAACTAGAAACCACACTAATGTGTAAAAGTCAGGAAGTCATTTATCATGCCGTTTGTTCAACAAGCTCAAGGTAAACAACACGGTTCACCATGAAAGTGACATTTCTCCTGCTTTGTCCGAAATCAGCCTCTCTCTCTTTTTTAAATCAACAAATAGCCTCCTAGCTTATGATGCTAACAGGCTCAAACTGTATGTAGAATAGCGGCAGTGACAGAAGGAACACAGGAGGACAGAGAGAGAGACTGGAGGAAGAAGAGAGAAGAAAATAGATGAGGGAAAAGAGGGGAGGAAATACAGCGGACAGGATTTTTAAAAACACCTGTCAGGATATTAATGTCAGATATAAGCCCAGTTCATACTTTACTGACATTTTAGATTTGTTTCTAGAGAGGGATCCAGATTTTGAAATGCATGAGTATTTTTAATTTGAGTTTGATGCCAGATTTTTATTATAATTATTATTTGTAGTAGTAGTTATCACCATGACTTAGGCCCAGATGTTCAGTTTGACAGACATCTAATTTCTTTTGAAGTCAAAGATTGTTCAGATTTGATTGTTAAAAAAAACTTGTCACAAAACATTGTTCAGCTTCTTTGTGGAAAATAACTCTTGGATAATTATGCATATTAGCTTTATTTTAGTTTAGTAGTGGGTGTACGCTAATGACAATATCACCTAGTGGAAATTAGAGCAGGGTGCAAAGAAATTCTGTACATGTGGTCATAAAGGTGAATCATTTCCACCTTCCACTTAACGCCATTGTTGATTTTGCTGGTTGAACATAGAAAAACCTGTCTTCAAGTAGAATATGCACAAATACAGAACAATGCTTTAACTACTATTATTACTTTTAATAACATTCAACATGCTGAGGGCTCAACCCTGCAAAGCGAGTTCCAAAGGAGCATTTTTTTCATGTCCCCCCCCCAGGAATTACTCTCTGAAATTTTACTGTTTATTGTCTGCCCCAAAAATAAAATCGTATTTTCGCCCCTGGGATCGCATTTAGATTGTCTCTCAAACCACGCTCAAAACGATAGCAATGAAAGTTAGCTAGCTAGCAAGTTAGCAAATCAAATGGATCTTTATTTATAAAGCAGGTTAGTTCTCACCTCCTTCATGTCTTCTGGAGAATCTGGAACGAGGTTCTGCTGCTCCGGTTGACCCAGACGGCAGCCGATCATCTGGAGAATCTGGATCAGGTTCTGAATTCATCCGATCCAGATTCTTCTGAGCTGGACTGTGGAGAAATGCCGCGTCGTGAAACGCGCCGAGTATCACCGCTTGGCCCGGGTTTATGATCGTCTTCTCTCACGATCGCGACTCTCAATACTCTATTTAGTGCCACACATGCTCTGATCCAGTCTGAGCTGCCTGAACTTAACCATCTTCTCTCGTTTCTCCATTTTCTCCTTTGTCAACTCTCGACCTCTTCTCGGCGATATAATCTCGGCTCTTCTCTCATCCAGATCGTTGCACTGCTGCCACCTACAGGGCTCCAGTTGGTCACTACACCACAGTACAAGTCTGAAATTTATAGGAGAGCTGCACCAGAATGTCCCCTACTGCATAAATGACGTAAAAATACATCAATGGCAGCGAACAGTTGGATTTGAAATGACGTAAATTTACGTCAGTGGCAGTCAGTGAGTTAATAAATGACTATTTATCAAAAAATACAGCTGTTTTGTGATTATTATTCATGATATAATCTGTCACGGGGCTACATAAGCAACCAGAACATGCAGAAACTCGACACGTTTGCCTAAAAAACAACTAAATTGTAAAAAAAATCATCTAAACATTTTATACTTTCTGCCTCAGAGGCCTCCTACAGCAGCGTCTCGGAGGAATGTTTGCACTTCTTCTTCTATGTTTGGGTTTTATGGCGGTAAATCAAGTAATCTCAGTGATTTGTTTTGCAAGAGAATCATGACCAGATGTAGAAGAAGAGAAAGCAAACACATCCTGACTCAACTAAAATCCTCAGCATGCAACAAACACAACCAGACGTAAAAACAATCACTGGCAGTTTTAGAAACACCACCGAACAGATCTGAAAATCAAAACTGGGACGAGACATTCGAGTCAAATGCTGTCAAACCCTCCTGAATATTTCAGCGTCCCTGGAGCTGCTGCACGTCTTCGTAATCCGTCACAGTTTTTAGTTCGGAGGAATGAATGTAATGATCTCAGAGGATGAAGCCTGATTACTCGCAGCGGAAAACATCCATCTTCAGAATGTGAGTTTGATTCGACCAGGACTTTGGTTTTTGAACAAATACTCTTGAGTCTGTGAAAGTCCCATCAGCATGAGATGATGAGCCGCGAGCATGTTAGCTTTTGCAAATTAGCCCAAAACACCACATTCATTAAATTAACTTGGATAACACACTTCTTTTGAAGCATGAGGGGACTGAAATCAGGGATCGTTTGAGCTTCTTTTTTGGTAGCCGAGCAGAAACTGCTCTAAAAATGCGATGTTTTCAGATGGATATGTAAAAAAAAAACACATGCTGACGAGATGAGCACAGTGTTTCTAATGAAAGAGGAGCTTGAAAATGCTAATTAAATGAATACAGCTTGTATGAATGAATTAAAATGTAAGAAGAATAAATAAACAAAACTCAAGAATCCACAAAGAGCAAGCCAGAGAAGGTTTACATGGAAATATCCTCAGTTTTTGAAGTTACGGGAAAGAAAACACTGAAAATTAACTATTTCCATTTACCAAAAACACCAGATGTCCCAGTTTTATCATATTCAAACATGTTAAACATTAGATGCCTTCATTAGGAAGCACTAGCTACCATCTTGACCACATGCAAATCTAATTGTTTAGGAAACCAGACGTTATTCACACCCCTTTGTAGGTTTATTTTGCCTGTTATACTGTATTTGTTTAATACATTCTACTATTCCACTGGCCACACACAGGAATTTACATCTCCTTAAAGTTAATTTTATTTGCTTGATTAAAAGTTGCCTGGTGTCACAACGTTTAGTGACAAAAAACAATTAATATTCAGTTATTTCAGGTCAAAAATCAAGACAATGATCAACCCAATCTCCCTAAAATTACTTTCCAATACAACTAAACTGATTACATTTTATTCTTTTAAAAATGTCTCATGCAGTCACAATAGGTTAAATGACCTGTGGTGTACTGCAAGGTTCAGTTTCAGGTCCCATTTTATTCTCCATTTTCTTGCTTCCACTAAGAATAGTCATGATGTGTGTTCGTTTCTATGCAGATGACACACTGATATTCATGATAAATTTTCACAGCTAAAAAAAATGTTTGAGTTCAGTTCTGCATCAATTCCAGGCGCCACAATCTAGAGATGATTCGTCTGAGTGATTTTGGGCAACTTTCATGCCATGGTGAACAATTATTTTGAGTCAGTTGACAATTTTTGAGTAGTTTTGGACAACTTTCACGTCCTCTTGACCAATTTGTGAGTCATTTTGAATATTTGCCATCACCATTGGTTAAATGACCTGTGGTGTTCCA
Organism: Dascyllus trimaculatus; assembly: GCA_024666655.1. NCBI lineage: Eukaryota > Metazoa > Chordata > Actinopteri > Pomacentridae > Dascyllus > Dascyllus trimaculatus. Next base: position 2,747,640 of record CM045448.1, on the reverse strand, counting down.
CAAGGTTCAATTTTAGGTCCCTATCTTCTTGCTTCCACTAAGACTAATCACGATATCTGTTCGTTTCTATGCAGATGACACACTGATATTCACATTAAATTTTCACGGCTAAAAACACATTTGAGTTCAGTTTTGCATCCACTCCAGGTGTTTGAGTCATTTCCAAGTATCACAACCTCTTCTGTAACCAAATTTGAACATCAGTATTATTGGATATTCAGTTCAATTCAATTCAGTTTTATTTATATAGCGCATATTTACAACACAGGTCGCAAAGCGCTTAACATTGTAAGAAAGAACAGGAAACAGTAAAACAGGAAACAGAAAAACCAAACAATCCAAGGTTGCTTTTGGATTCCCTCTGAGCAGCAGTCAGCGACGGTGGGAAGGAACCAAAAACCCCCCATGGTAGGGAAGGGGGGAAGAAAACCTCCGACAGAACCAGGCTCAGGGAGGGAGGACATCTGCCTCGACCGGTTGGGTTGGGAGTGGGGAAGAGGAGGGAGGGAGGGATAGTAGGAGAGGTTGGGGTAGGGGTTGGAGGTGGTGAGGCCAGGTAGCAGATCAGGGACGTTGAGCTCCAGATCCAGGGACATCCATGGAGAGAACAAGCAGGACACAGAACCTCGGGGGGAAACATAGGTTAGTCATATGTAATGGTGATATATGACAGTACAGAGAGGAGAGGAGAGGAGCCCAGTGCATCATGGGAGTCCCTCAGCAGTCTAAACCTATGGCAGCTTAACTGAGGGACAGCTCAGGTGGTCCTGAGCAGCTCTAACTATAAGACTTGTCAAATAGGAAAGTTTTAAGCTTAATCTTAAAAGAAGAGAGGGTGTCTGCCCCCTGAACCCAAACTGGGAGCTGATTCCACAAGAGAGGAGCCTGATAACTGAAGGCTCTGCCTCCCATTCTACTTCTGGAAACTCTGGGAACCACAAGTAAACCTGCAGTCTCAGGTTTACAATACATGCTATAAATAATCCCTGATCTGACCAAACTGGGGCTACGAGGAAAGATACCTGAAAACGGAGCAAACACATTCACCCACAGAGCATCATCATCATCATCATCATCATCATCATCGCATCAGATCCTGGTCAAACAGAAAGAAGAGAAAGAAACGAAGCAGAAAAACTCTAACTTGTCACTGCTGGAGCCTTTGTTTTCCCCAGCGTTGCATGATGGGTTATGGATGATGATGTAACCGGCGCATATGTGTGTGTGTGTGTGTGTGTGTGTGTGTGTGTGTGTGTGTGTGTGTGCGGTCATCTGTGATCAAGTTCTCGCTTCACAAACGACGTGCAGAGCGGGAAGTTAGCCGAGCTTGGTGATCTGTAGGTCTCCTTGTATCCGTATGATATGTCATCATCAACATGACAGACATAGAAACAAGCATCGGTTGTAGTTTTAAGACCTACTCTTATCATTCCTACTGTGCGAACGACTATTTCTGACAGATGTTATTGACTTAATACAGCTACTGAAGAGGGCAAAATGTTTACGAGATGACCAAACCAGCATGTGCATTTAGATAAATATAAAAATACTGACATAACTGGATGCTTCCACTTTCCAAAACCAACAATAAACCAAGCCTGTTGTTGCATTACTGCAAAATAAGACGATTTAACAGTTTCATACTGCTATGGAATGTAGTGTACAGAAAGTACTGTATATGTAAAATGCAAGGCGACTGTTCCTCATGACTGCAAGTGCAATAACTTTAAGACAAATAGGACAATAGGGAAAGTAACACTGTAAATAATAAGAAGCTTGTTATTGCGATGCCACATGTGCAGCCAGAGTTGCTACTGACCCTCCACCACATCTCCTCTTCCATTATCAGCCACATAAACCAGCTAAACTGGACTCTGAGGGCTTTCTCAGCTATACAGAACCAGAGAACACGGCCATTTCCCCCCATTATGTGCCACATAAATCTGGAGAACACAACTCTGGAACAAAAGGAATGACTCCGATAAATAGAGTATAAACTACTTCCTCCCTGCAGCAGCTGGAAACACTGAATGGATTTTTTTTTCTTGATTGCAAACAAAGCAGAGCCCGATGCTCCCACGACACAAACTCAGATTACACTCTTAGAAGTCGATGAACAAGCTCCACGAGGGACAGTTTGCTGCAAAAATAGAACGAAAAACACCAAATTCATCAAGCTCAGCTCACCGCTATTCATAGTTTCCACTTAGAAACACATTCACAGGAAGTTAAAACATCTCAATTCGACACTAACTGCTTAAATTTTAGTATTTTCTTCTTTTAAAGCCTCACTGGACAAACAGTGCCATGCAGAAGTATTTGCCCCCCGACAGAAATCTTCTATTTTTGCATATTTGTCACATGTAAATCTTTCAGATCATCAAACTAATATTAATGTCAGACAAAGATAACCCAAGAAAAGGCAGTTTTGAGATGATGATTTTATTTTTTGAAGAGAAAAATGCTGTCCAGCCAATCTTACCTTATGTGAAAAAGTAATCGCCCCCTTAGCTACCAACTGGGTTCAATGCATATGATTGAAACATATGATCACTGCCAGGCTTGTTGGATCTAAACATCACTAAATAGAACCGGTCTGGTGTTGTGAAGCAGCTAAAGGGTCTCCAAAAGCAGCACATGAAGCCACGTTCTAAAGAGATCCAAGAACAGATGAGGAACTAGGACTGACACTGAACAAACAAGGCAGAAAATGTCAAGAATCAGATTCTGAGTGCAATATGGAAATTATGGTATGGGGTGTGTGGGTTCAGAATATAAGAAGGGTGCAACATAAATACTAGAAAAGCCCTCAGAGAGCTCATACCTCCACCAAGGAGCTTCAGTCCACCCCCAACACAATCTCCCAATTCACATATTTTGTATGGAACGTTACAGATACTAATGTAATTACATACAGTTCAAATGTCCTACCGACAATGCAACCTTCACCCCATCCGACCTAATGAACAGGCGCGGCCTCTAGTGCTGCAGCTCCTAACAGCCTCCCAGCTTCTTAGACAACCGGAGATAAGAATGCCGGCCCAACCGTGCGTATGTCGCTCAGGAAGGAAAGAGAACTCCGTTACTGTCGCTGTCTGTCGCGTGGAGACCCAAAATGTCATGTGGTCAGAGGGGGTTACCCCAAAAACAAGAGTGCCCTCTGGTGGCTTTTAGAGTAAACTGCATTTATTTGTCCACCTGGTTACACTTAGATTAAAAAAAACCCTGGATCCAGACGGTGATCCGGATCAGTCCCAGAGTGTCATCATTTGTTCTTTGTCCCATTTCACACATTTCCTGAACATTTCATCCAAATCCATCCAGTTTTCCAGTTATTTTGCACACAAACAAACAAACAAACAAACAAACAAACCAACGCCATTCATCACATAACCTCCTTGGTGGAGGTAATAAAGTCATTGGCATTTATCCGTCTGGACCAGTAATTAGGTTAGGGGGGGCAATTACTTTTTCACAGGGGTGATATAGGTTTTCAATATTAAACACTTTCTAGTATTCAATAAATATAAATATAAATATTAGTTTAGAAGATTAGATTAGAAGATTTGTTTAGGGGGCAAATAGTTTTTCAAGACACTGTACATAAAAGTAGAAATGATTCTGCCAGAAATCGCTGCCGGGGTTGCAAACCACATGTCAAGGAACCTTTAATGCCTTTAATATTCATGGATATGTATATTACATTTAACCTGAACCTGTTTAAAAATGTCCAAATCAGCTGAAGGACTCTGTGCAGGCGTTAGAAGGTGAAATACATTTGCTTCTGTATGTGCCAGAAACAGATTCTAACAGCGGATTGTTGTCTGAGTCGACGCTGCAGAGAAGAAGAAGAAGGAAAAGACGGCGAACAGACTCCCGATGTGATGAAGAGTCGCTGCATTTATCAGCAGGCAGCAGAGAGGAGTTTAAAATTCACACATATACGAGCAGAATGTAAACGTCTGCCTGCTCAAACACACACACATATATATATATACATCCATCTGATGAGCCATTAAAGTGCAAATGGATCGTATCAGTCGTGCGTTTAGACATTTCCCCCTCAGGCTCTGTTCATATCTGCCTCTGCTGCAGAAGTCTATTAACTCGGTCCGTCCTTGGGAGTCTTGTTTGATCATTTTGGGTTATTATTTCCGTTGTAACCTTTACTTTACGTCAAGGAGTGACACAAGTTCGCCCGTAATCAAATCTTTGCAGCAAAGGAGCCCAAGCAGCAGGAAAAGGCTGCTAAGGAATTCATAAGAGACACTGTTAGAACGCTTTGCACAGCTTTTGGGGGGTAAATCATCTTAATTATCCACACCTGAGAAGGTTTACCAGGGAAATCTCCTCAGTTTCTGAAGTTAGAGGACAGAAAACACTAAAAATTAACTATTTCCATCCACCAAAAACACCAGATGTCCCATTTTTACCATAGTCAAACATGTTAAACATTAGATTCCTTCAATAGGAAGCATTAATTCCCATTTTGACCACATGCAAATCTAACTGTATAGGAAACCAGTTGTGACTGACACACGTTTATGCATCTATTTTGCCTGTTATACTGTATTTGTTCAATAAATTCTAATATTCTACTGGCTACAGATGTGATTCTACATCTCCTTGAAGTTAACTTTATTAGTTAGATTAAAGGGAACCTGGTGTCACAACGTTTAGTTACAGAAAACAACTAATATTCAGTTATTTCAGGTCTAAATGAAAACACAGATCAACCCAGTCTCAATAAAATTATGTTCCAATGCGACTAAACTGCATTACGTTTTATTCTTATGCAGTCACCATGGGCTAAATCAGCTGTGGTGTTCCGCAAGGTTCAATTTCAGGTCCCATTTTATTCTCCATCTACTTGCTGCTTGCTCATAGGGAATCCAAAAGCAACTTTGGATTGTTGGGTTTTTCTGTTTCCTGTTTTACTGTTTCCTGTTCTTCCTTACAATGTTAAGCGCTTTGTGACGACCTGTGTTGTAAATATGCGCTATATAAATAAAACTGAATTGAATTGAATTGAATTGCTACCACCTGGGCGATATTCGTTTCTATGCAGATGACACACCGATATTCACGTTAAAATTTGCCATGATGAACAATTATTTTGAGTCGTTTGACAATTTTTGTGTAGTTTTGGACAACTTTTACGCCATCTTGACCAATTTGAGAGTCATTTTGAATACTTGCAGTCACCATTGGTTAAATGATCTGTGGTGTACCGCAAGGTTCAATTTCAGGTACCTATCTTCTTGTTTCCACTAAGACGAGTCATGATATGTGTTAGTTTCTATGCAGATGACACACTGATATTCACATTACATTTTCACAGCTAAAAAAACACGTTTGATTTCAGTTTTGCATCAACTCCAGGTGCCACAATCTAAAGACGATATGTCTGAGTGATTCTGGGCAGCTTTCATGCCATGGTGAACAATTATTTTGAGTCATTTCACAATTTTTGAGTAGTTTTGGACAACTTTCACGTCCTCTAGACCAATTTGTGAGTCATTTTGAATACTTGCAGTCACCATAGGTTAAATGACCTGTGGTGTACCACAAAGTTCAGTTTCAGGTCCCACTTTATTCTCCACTTACTCGCTGCCACTTGGACGAATCATGATGTGCATGTTTGTTTCTATGCAGATGACACACTGATATTTTTGAATCAACTTGGACAAAATTATAGTAATCTTCAACAGAATCAAGTGAGTTTGGACACATTTTCTTGTCATTTTAAACTATTTTTGAGTAACACGTGGTAGGTGGTTGGTCAGAATATGTTATAGGAAATGTACGGTCTAAACTTAAACCCCCCAAAAAAAAAGTTTTGAGTCACTTTAGACCATTTTTAAGTCAGTTTTGTAATATTTTGAGTCATGCTGGACCATTTTTGAGTCACTTTGGACACATTTTGAATAATTTGGGATAAATTTTGTGTAATTTTGGACAATTTTTCGTGCCATTTTGCACCATTTTCTGACTAATCTTGGAAATTTTTTTGTCTTTTTCAACTATTTTTGAGCAACTCGGTTGGTTAAAACGAGGCATGGAAAATAAAAGGTCTCATTTTTATGTAAAATCAAATTTTTGAGTCAGTTTGGAGAATTTTAAAATAATTTTAGTGAAACTTTAAGTCGTCTTGGACACAATTCTTGTAATCGTCAACAGATTTGTGTAATTTTGGACATTTTTTAATCTTTTTCAACAGTTTTCGAGTAACGTGTTACAGGTGGTTGGTCAGAATAAGCTATAGGAAATGTAACGTCTAATTTAAACCAAAAAAAAGAGATTTGGAGTCAGTTTAGATAATTTTTTATATGATTTTTGTCAAATTTTTGAATCATTTTCGATAAATTTGGAATAGTTTGGATAATTTTTGCGTAATTTTGGACGACTTTCGTGCCACTTTTAACCATTTTCTGAGTAATCTTGGACACTTTTTAGTCTTTTTCAACAGTTTTCAAGTAACATGTGACAGGTGGTTGGTCAAAACAAGTTATAGACAATGAAAGGTCTCATTTTTTTTAGCTAAAATCTCATTTTTGAGTCAGTTTTCTCAAATTTTGAGTCATCTTTCGATTAAAAGTTTCATTTTTACTTACATTTGATGTGAGGATCATCTTCTAGACATGATTAACTTTCTACTGTAGTCATATTTTGACATTTCCAAAACGCTAAAGCTCTGACTTTATTTGCTGAAGTCATTAAAACTACGATAATTCCTGCAGCATCATTTTTCAATAGAGGCAGAGAAACAAGCACTGGTGCCCTGGATGTGTTAACTGTTGAACAAGTGCATTCTGGGTAAAGTTTTCGGGTGAAATCATCTGGATTTACTGTTGTTCTGCTGCCAGTCATTATAAAACCACGTCCAGCCCGTGAGAAACTCTCTCCCCTCCCATGAGAGCGTCTCCGTCTTGTTATTTCCCAGCTGAAGTGTCATTCTGATCCACAGCCGACCTCCAGCTAAACTCGGACCAGATAAATTCGTATTGAACGAGGCCGGCGGCTAAAAGCTGCTTATTTCTCAGCTGATACAACACGGGGAGGTAATAGTCGGCCTAAATGGGTAAACACATCACATCGGCTGCCTCGGGGGCGTTTCAAGATTACTTCCTTCACCTTCTGCAAGTTTTCTCTTCAGAGCCAACTTGTAATTGTTCGCACTGATAGAATCGGCAGAGGAAGACTTATCTGCACAACAGAGGAACACGCCTGAACGTCAAACATGCAAACAGGGGAGCTGGAATGGCTGCAGGAAGTGTGAAGAACGGTCAGAGCCACGTTATCCTAGGGTCATTTTTCCTCACTGTGGCCTCATTTTGCCCAATTATGGGCTCATTTTGATTCATTGTGGGCTCATTTTTCCTCACTGTAGGCTCAGTTTCCCTCACTGTAAATTCATTTTTACCTATTGTAGACTCATTTTTCCTCACTGTAGGCTCATTTTTACCCATTGTGGACTCATTTTTCCTCACTGTAGGCTCAGTTTCCCTCACTGTAGATTCATTTTGACCTATTGTGGGCTAATTTTTCCTCACTGTGGACTCATTTTGCCCAATTATGGGCTCATTTTGATGCATTGTGGCCTCATTTTCTCTCACTGTAGGCTCAGTTTTCCTCACTGTAGATTAATTTTTACCTATTCTGGACTCATTTTTCCTCACTGTGGCCTCATTTTGACCAATTGTGGTCTCATTTTTCCTCACCGTGGGCTCAATTTTCCACATCGTAGGCACATTTTGTCTCATTATAGGCTAATTTTCTCTCACTTTTAGCTCATTTTTACTCACTGGATGCTTTTTTTTTCTCAATGCGGGCTCATTTTTCATCACAGTAGGCTAATTTTTCATCACTTTGAGCTCATTTTTCCTCACTGTGGACTAATTTTTCCTCACTGTGGATTCAGGTTTACTTATTGTAGATTCATTTTTACTTATTTTGGACTCATTTTTCCTCACTGTGGGCTCATTTCTACTCACTGGATGCTCATTTTTCTTCACTGTAGGCTCATTTGTAGTCATTGTGGGCTTATTTTTCCTCACTGTGGGCTCATTTTTAACTCATTGTGGGCTCATTTTTCCTCACTGCAGATTCATTTTACTTATTGTGGGCTAGTTTTTCCTCACTTTAATTCCTATTTTGATTCATTGTGGGCTCATTTTTCCCCACTGTTGGCTCGTTTCAATTTACTGGATGCTCATTTTCCTCACTGTGCTTTCATTTGTGCTCACTGTGAGCTCATTTCTACTCGCTGGGGGCTTATTTTGACTCATTGTGGAATCAGTTTTCATCTGTGTGAGCTAATTTATGCTCACTGTGGGGTCATTTTTCCTCACTGATTCATTTTTTCTTGTTCTAGGCTAATTTTTCCTCACTGTATGCTCATTTTGACTAATTGTGGGCTCATTTCTACTCACTGTGGACTCATTTCTTCTCACTGTGTGTTCATTTCTACTCACAGTGGGCTCATTTTGACTGATTGTGGGCTAGTTTTTCTTCACTGTTGGCTCATTTTGAATCATTGTGGGCTCATTTTTCCTCACTGTTTACTCATTTTTTGTCACTGTTGACTCATTTTTCCTCACTGTATGCTCACTTTGACTAATTGTGGGCTTATTTTTACTCAATGTGGGCTCATTTCTACTCACCGTGTGTTTATTTCTACTCACTGTGGACTAATTTTTCCTCACTGTGAGCTCGTTTCCACTCATTACAGGCTCGTTTTGACACATCGTCGGATCATTTATACACACTGTGGGCTCATTTTTGCCCTTAGTAGGCTCATTTTGACTCGTTGTGGGATGATTTTTCCTCACTGTGGGCTCACTTCTCCTTACTTTAGGCTTATTTCTACTCACTGGATGCTCATTTCTACTCATTGTTTTACTAACTTTACTAACTTTGTTGTTTCTAAATTTGTTTCAATAAAGGGCAAAATTTTAAACGAGACTGGTGAAACTTTCTCCACAAAGTTTCTGCAGCATATATATGTCATGTCTATAGAATCTATAGAGGAAGAAGTTCCCTCCACAACAAAGGAAAGTGTCTGAACTTTTAAAAATGCACCTTCTTATTGCAAACAGTGTAGCAATAACTTTCCTTTTACTTGACGCCACTAAATCACTGGATTCCCAGCATAACAAACACCATAAATTATGCACAATTGCTCCGGCGGGATGCGGTTATGACCGTTTTTCAAAATTCCTCAGCCTGCAGCCATTAGCGGCGCGCTCGCTCTATTATTATGGAAAGTGTGAACGCTTTGCTGCAGTCGCTGAACAATTCAAATAATGATGGTGGCTGATGTGGAGGCCCCAGCAGCAAGCCGGCTTCCCTTCTCATTTAAAACACTGCAGAGCGGCTTGGAGCATCCACCCTCGCTAATGGTTACCGTAGGAGCGCGAACCAGCCGAGACGAAGATGCCGTCCAATGAGAAGCAGCGATGTCGGTCGTCGGGGTCTTTACGGTGAGGTCAGCTGGTCTGGTGGTTAATCCCTCCATTCCTTAGTGTGATGGGACATTAATTCCTGTTCTCAGCCCACAGGGACACATTGGTGATAATTCTGCTGACACACTGACCCTTTGAGTAGAAACTTGCCCTTGACCAAGGCTTTGGAAGATATTTCACACCTGAATGCAGAAATTTACCTGAAAAATTCCATACATGTACCACAGACTGCATGTGAGATAGTTTAGGCTGCATTCTCTCGAACAGCCAGCGGGGGGCGACTCCTGTAGTTGCAAACACGTCTAATTGTATTGAACTCTATGGGAAAGCTGGTGTCGCTCCACTGTGTCAGATTTTGTTCACTTACTTGTGTTTTGCGAACCAAATGAAGTTCTTTAAAATATTTTTGCATGAATTTTGAGAACTTCCTGTTTTCAGACCCGGGAATTTTCATATTTTCATCCTCACGTAAACCAGTGGAGCCATGTTAAGGGTTCAGTATCTCCAGAAATAAAACTCCCACAGCCATGATATTTGGTGAGGACACAGGTAGAATAGGTTTCTGGAGATCTAAATGATTAAGTGGCTGCAGCAGAGGACAAAATTCTAATTGTCGGCCCTTGAAAATGGAAAAAAGCGCAAAATTGTCAAACACAGCTGGTGGAAGGGGTCTAGATGTTGGTGTTCATAGGGGTCTAAGTGTTGGTGTCCATAGGGTCTAGATGTTGGTGTTCATAGGGGTCTAGATGTTGGTGTTCATAGGGTCTAGATGTTGGTGTCCATAGGGTCTAGATGTTGGTGTTCATAGGGGTCTAGATGTTGGTGTTCATAGGGTCTAGATGTTGGTGATCATAGGGGTCTAGATGTTGGTGTTCATAGAGGTCTAGATGTTGGTGTTCATCGGGGTCTAGATGTTGGTGTTCATAGAGGTCTAGATGTTGGTGTTCATAGGGGTCTAGATGTTGGTGTTCATAGGGGTCTAGATGTTGGTGATCATAGGGTCTAGATGTTGGTGTTCATAGGGGTCTAGATGTTGGTGTTCATAGGGGTCTAGATGTTGGTGTTCATAGAGGTCTAGATGTTGGTGTTCATCGGGGTCTAGATGTTGGTGTTCATAGAGGTCTAGATGTTGGTGTTCATAGGGTCTAGATGTTGGTGTTCATAGGGTCTAGATGTTGGTGTTCATAGGGTCTAGATGTTGGTGTTCATAGGGGTCTAGATGTTGGTGTTCATAGGGTCTAGTTATTGGTGTCCATAGGGGTCTACATGCTGGTGTTCATAGGGATCTAGATGTTGGTGTCCATAGGGATCTAGATGTTGGTGCTCATAGGGGTCTAGATGTTGGTGTCCAAAGTGGTCTAGATGTTGATGTCCATAGGGGTCTAGATGTTGGTGTTCATAGGGGTCTAGATGTTGGTTTTCATATGGGTCTACATGTTGGTGTTCATAGGGGTCTAGATGTTGATGTTAATAGGGTCTAGATTTTGGTGTTGAAAGGGGTCTAGATGTTGGTGTACATAGGGGTCTAGATGTTGGTGTTCATAGGGGTCTAGATGTTGATGTTCATAGGGGTCTAGATGTTGGTGTTCATAGTGGTCTAGATGTTGGTGTTCATAGGGGTCTAGATGTTGGTGTTCATAGGGGTCTAGATGTTGGGGTTCATAGGGGTCTATATGTTGGTGTCCATAGAGGTCTAGATGTTGGTGTTCATAGGGGTCTAGATGTTGGTGTTCATAGGGGTCCAGATGTTGGTGTTCATAGGGGTCTAGATGTTGGGGTTCGTAGGGGTCTAGATGTTGACGTCCATAGGGGTCTAGATGTTGGTGTCCATAGGGGTCTAGATGTTGGTGTTCTTAGGGGTCTAGATGATGGTGTTCATGGGGGTCTAGATGTTGGTGTTCAAAGGGGTCTAAATGTTGGTGTTCATACTGGTCTAAATGTTGGTGTTCATAGGGGTCTAGATGTTGGTGTTCATAGGGGTCTAGATGTTGGTGTTCATAGGGGTCTAGATGTTGGTGTTGTATGTGAAGAGTTACAAGATGCTTCCATGTGGTCTTCAGGTGGAAATTTAACAACCTAAACTCTGGGAACTATAGTCGCTCAAAAGGGCAAACAGCTGAAGTTTATTTTGCACTAAAACGTCCAGAGAAGTCGTGTTTTTCATCCTTCACTGTGACATCAAGTCGACAGAGTGGATTAGATGCTGCTTCAATCAGAAAGAGATGAAACAACTACACCTGGATGTTTTTACCAGATTTCTTGGCAGGAGGATGGATTGTTTTCATCACAGTCAGGTACAGAGATGAAAGCTACTAATGTTAAATTAAATAAGACACAGAGGTTTGTTTTGACAGCTTGTAAATTAACTTGTTGGTAATGATCTGCAGTGAAATCAGTGTTTGGTTCCAGTGTTTTAGTCTCTGTGTGGGTCCAAGTCCCAGCCTTTAGATAATAGATGGGTCCAGTTTGGTGCCCAAAGAGTGATTCCGTCCATAGAAGCACCAAATATATTATTTAATGACTGGAATCAAGTCATTTTGGTGCATTAATAATACATTTCAATCACAGTGTGGAGGCTGCACTCACTGTCCTCCAGGTGGAACTGAATTATATGAGTCGAACTGTTCATTTAAAGCTGTTTTTTTTGCAACTGTAGACATTAAAGTTTTGTGGTTTTGCTCATTTAAAACTGTTTCAATCGGTTAAAATGGCTGATCTGGTTGTAATCCAGGGCAGGTATAAATCATGTTAATTACTGTCTAGCTCACCGACATAAAGTAGAATATGAGAGAAACCAATCAAACACAGCCGAATGACCATCAACAACCCTATGATGTTGACTTTAATTGTAAATGTCTTGAATTTTTACATTATTAAATACTTTTTTGGTCATTCAGTTGCAGATATAAACTGCTGTGTATTTGCACATTATTACCACCTTCTCCACCAAGAAGAACCAGGTCTAGTTCTGGTTCTTAGTTGGTTCTAATCTGGTTCCTCCTAAGAACCTGTTTGCTTTTCCATTGACAAGGAGTCAAGTTGGAGCCATTGGGTCACCGTAAAACCACTACGCTAGCATCCATTACATAGCAGTTAAACAAACGCAGTAAGTTGATGATAATATCTATGTTTATCTCTATAGATGGTCTTAAGGCTGATTGTGAGGCGGAGGTCCTCCTGTTGCCTGGACACATCCGTGATCACGCTACTGGTGGGACACAACTGTAGCGGATTTCAGGTCAACAGTTTGTGCTAAACTTCCAGGAGTCATTCCAACACATGTGTGATGGGACCAGGGACGTCCTGGAGAACAAGGACACTAATTAGCGCTTGTGTGTCCCTTTCCACCGTTGATGGTTGGTCACCATAACCCCGCCCCCAGCCCCTGACGTACTCGGTGCTTAGCTCTGGACCAGCAAAGAGTTGGTGCTTGCTGAGCTCCAGTTTATAGAACCTGGAGTCGGTGCTTAGGAGGTGGAAACACAAAGAAGTGGAGCTAAGTCAGGCACTGGGTCTGGACTAGACCTGGAACCAGCTCGGTGGAAACGGGTTATATGACTTTCTAACCAAATAAAAGCAACTGGATATGAGTTTAAACTGTGCGCTCCGGTTTTTGGCAGATGAACCCTTTCTTTGCACAACATTTGTCATAAATTTTTTGATTCCATGAAGACTTTTAGCTGCAGACACAGTTTCGTTAGTTAAAAATACAATGGAGTTAAAAATACAACCATCATTAAAGCTCCATCTTCATGCTATCATTATTTTAAAGTAGAATGAGAGCAAACGTTCACTTAAACGATTATAAAACATATCGAATTACTGGCCACAGAGTGTATCATGCACTTTTATTGAATAAATGCTAACGTGTCTGTGTAATGTATTACCCCGCTGAATGAACTATCCCTAATGCAAGTCATTACTCGCGTCCCACCAGTGGAGAGTTTCTGCCGTCATCCATCATCCCCCCTGACAAGCACAATTATACCCCGGACTGCGCAGACAGCAGGTTCTTACAGAAACATGACGGCGGGCCACCGGTTATAATTGCATCCTTGCACGTAGTCGTGTCATGTTCTTTGTCCACGTTCTCCACGGAGCTGCAGGTGGCGGAAGATCCGAACGCCGAGGCTGCAGTGAAAGGATGGAAAACAACAGAGTGAGATAATCCATCACCGACGCGACGCCTTCGATTGTGCTCCATTTCTCTGTTTACATGTCAGAGCTTCGTCTCATTACACTGATCACTGCCAGTCACTGACAAAGGAATCCAGGAGACGTTATGCAAACACAGCCTTTTATTTTTCAGGAGTTCATCTTTTCAAGTCAGAGTTTATAAACTTAACAAAAATATCAACGCTCCATGTGAAATATTGATGCCACATGAAGTGCACCACCCAAAGTGAGCGTATACTGTCTGGTACTTGTACTAAATGGATGTTTCTCTTGATTAATGTCCCAAATTTGAGTCCACCACTGCCTCAGTGATGCATTAATTCCATTCAGTCCATGGGTGTGGCATATCCAGACGCTGCTCCAACACAATGAGCAGTACTCAGACACTCCTTATACTGGGGACAATAAAAGGCCACCCCAACATGTCACATGTTGACCAAAGCAGCAACGCCTCAGATGACTCCGGTCATGAGGGAACGTGTCATTGGCATGTTGGAAGCAGGAATGTCCACCAGAGCGGTCGCTGTGCAGCTGAATGTTCACTATCAGACGACAGGACGTTTGAGAGTTGGTTTCCAACAGACGGGCAGTACTGCAAATCCACCTCATCCACGTCGGCCACGTGTGACCACCCCAGCACAGGATGGACACATCCACAATAGGAAATTGTTGAAAATTATTTTAAAAAGTTGAAAATTACACAAAAAATCCAAACTTACTCAAATTTGCCAAAAAAAACTAAACAAAACTGAATCAATTCGTCCAAGATGACTCAGAATTGGACAGAAAGGACTTAAACATGGTCCAAAGTGACTCAAAAATTAGCTTCTAGGTAAAAATGGGACCTTTCATTTGTTATAGCTTGTTCTGAACAACCACCTGTCACATGGAAATTATTGAAAATTACTAAAAAGTCTCTAAAAAAGTCTCCAAAAGTACAAAAAAGTTAGCCAGCTTTACTGGAAATGTGTCCAAGATGACTCAATATGTGACAAAAATGACTCAGATAGTCCAAAATGACCTGATTAGGTAAAAATGTTCCTTCCATTGTTTACAACTTGCTCTGACCAACCTCCTGTCACATTTTACTCAGAAATAGTTGAAAATGACTAAAAGTTATCCAAAAATACTCAAAAAAGTTCAAAATGACACAAACGTCGTCCAAAATTACACAAAAATTACCCAAAATTAGTTAAATGTGTTGAAAATTACCCCAAAACGTGTCCAAGATGAGTCAATATTTGACAAAAATGACTCAAAATTGAGACTCAAAAATTAGTTTTCAGGTAAATATGACCAACTACCTGACCCATGTTACTCAGAAATAGTTGAAAATGACTAAAAAGTGTCTTAAACTACTCAGAAAATGGTCCAGAATTACTCAAATATGTCAATAATTATTAGAGATTCATCCAAGACGACTGAATTTGACAACAGTGACTCAAACCTTCCTCTCCCAGAAAGCCCAGAAATAGCGGTAATAATGAAGCCTGCTTTTACGAGTCTCCTACAGAGAACAATGTGATCCAAAGAGTTTTTCCTGCTCACACTGTTATTCCATAATTATATATTTACAGGAGTAAATATCAATTATTGATAAGTGAAAACATCATTCTCCATCGTAACTAGCAATACATCATGTATCCCTCGCCAGGAACTCATGAGTTTGCATTTATGAATCGGCTCCCTTATGGAAAGTGTTTCAGAAACTCTGGATTATGTAAAATACAGCACTGCTGAATAAAAAATAAATGAAGGTGTGTAATGAGGAGTATAATGATTCGAGATGGTAACGATGATATAATGATGCTCAGGCTAGCTGGGGCTCAGGAAGTAGAGTGGGTGATTCGTGTTTTGCAGGCTTGGTGGTTTTATTTCCAGTAAGTTGTCAGTGTGTCCATGAAGAAAACACCCCAATTAACTCCTTAAGGCCAAACCAGTGGATTACATGAGCGGGAGAACAGACTACATCTAAACCATCATCACCATGGTTTCTGATTTCCTAAACACTAAAAAACATCCGTCCATGTGTGATGACAAACTACAGCTTTACAATAAATAGATTCCGACAGCTGTGATGGAGCTCAGATGGACTCAAACTGAGGACGGCTGCTATGTAACTACTGATTCACCTGCAATAGTGTTGTTTATAATTTAACCGATTAATAATATATTAACCGATTAGGGAAAAGAAGAAGGTCGTGCATGTTAGAAAATATATTGTAGATTAGCTGTAGTAGCCGCTGGTTCTCTAACTGTTTAATACTTTAAAGACTTGAGGAGGTGTCACTAAGACTACAGGCAGTTGCAGTTGGTAAGCAGAAAGCATTGTAGGGGTTTAACTAGCAATGAACACCAAGAAAAAGAAGGTCATGCATGTCACATTATGTATTGTAGAGTAGCTGTAGTATCAGGTTTGTTCTCTAACTGTTTAATACTGAAGAAACTAGAGGAGGTGGTGACTTTGAATACAAGCAGTTCATGTTGGCAAGCAGAAAGCATTGTGGGGGTTTAGCTAGCAACGGGAACCAAGAAAAAGAAGGTCATGCATGTCACATTATGTATTGTAGAGTAGCTGTAGTATCAGGTTTGTTCTCTAACTGTTTAATACTGAAGAAACTAGAGGAGGTGGTGACTTTGAATACAAGCAGTTCATGTTGGCAAGCAGAAAGCATTGTGGGGGTTTAGCTAGCAACGGGAACCAAGAAAAAGAAGGTCATGCATGTCACATTATGTATTGTAGATTAGCTGTAGTACCCGGTTGGTTCTCTGACTGTTTAATACTGAAGCAACCAGAGGACGTGGTGTTTTTGAGTACAGGTAGTTGCAGTTGGCAAGCTGAGAGCATTGCAGGAGTTTATCTAGCAGTGGACCAAAAAAAAAGAAGGTCATGCATGTCAGGTTATGTATTGTGGATTAGCTGTAGTACCAGCTGGTTCTCTAACTGTTAATATTAAAGAGACTTGAGGAGGTGTCACTAAGACTACAGGCATTTCATATTGGCAAGCAGAAAGCATTGTGGGGTTTAGCTAGCAATAGACACCAAGAAAAAGAAGGTCATGCATGTCACATTATGTATTGTGGATTAGCTGTAGTACCTGGTTTATTCTCTAACTGTTTAATACTGTAGCAACCAGAGATAATGGTCACTAAGACTACAGGCAGCTGCAGTTGACAAGCAGAAAGCATTGCAGGGTTTAGCTAGCAATAGGCACCAAGAAAAAGAAGGTCATGCATGTCAGATTATGTATTGTAGATTAGCTGTAGTACCTGCTGGTTCTCTAACTGTTTAATACTGAAGAGACTCAAGGAGGTGGTGACTTTGAATACAGGCAGTTCATGTTGGCAAGCAGAGAGCATTGTGGGGGTTTAGCTAGCAACGGGCACCATGACAACGACTCCTGTGACGGTTAATGACATCCGACCAGAGCTATTATTTTGAAGGCAAGTTGAAGTTTGTGGTCCCGCTGCTGGCTTGCTGCGCTATTAAAATGCACCTACAGTTGTCAGTGTCCGAAATTTTGCAACCCTTGTTTGTACTTGGTCCAACCTCGTCAGAGTGGCATCGCAACTTTTTCGGAAAAGTAAGCAGGGAGCACCGTCAGATTACTAGAAGGAAAAGCACGTCTGAAAGGGGCTTAAAAGAATCAATAAACAGGTTATTTTCATTTAGATTTGGATATCTTGTCATACAAATGTACCGTATTTTCCGCACTATAAGGCGCACCTAAAAGCCTTTAATTATCTCAAAAGCCGACAGTGCGCCTTATAATCCGGTGCGCCTTTTATATGGATCAATACTAACCCATACGCCACTATCTGCCAATGGATCGTGGATGCCTGGGCTGATATATCAGTCTCAACTGTGGTCCGAGCTTTCACGAAGACAGGAATTGTCACTGAACTGCCGGACAACAGCAGTGACACTGACTCAGATGATGACGACATTGACGAGACGGAGCCGGTGAAGTTGGATGCCGTACTCGCCCAACTGTTCAATTCGGACACTGAAGAAGAGGAATTCGATGGATTTGGGGATGGGGAATGAACTGGAAAAGTAAGCTTTACGTGTTTCTTTTACGTGTTTACAAGTGGACAAGGCTGGGAAGATTGTGCTTATAGACATTAACGTTTGAATAACGCTGAGTTATTGTTATATTGTTATTGCTTTGCACTTTTTCAATATTTTCTATATTGTGATTGCACTAACTTGTTTTGGAGTGAACGGAGTTGTCACAACGCTGGTTTGTATTCTATTAATAAAGTTTGACTGACAGACTTATTTGACTGTTTTGATATTACCTTTAGCGCAGATCCATCTAGTGGATGCATAACACAACCCCAGACACCACAGTACGGTAGTTTCTTTCTATGCGCCTTATAATACGGTGCGCCTTATGGTGCGGAAAATACGGTACATACTGACTCTAAACACTGGTATTTGTGTTCTTAAATCTGCGTTATATTGTGAGTGGTGATGCTCCTGGTGGTAACATCCTTATTTCCCTTCCCTCTGTGATGGATTCCTGCCTGCTGGGATCGTAAAGAAAAAGCTGTTTGATTCTGAAGCGCCGGCCGACACCAGAACATGACATTTTACATCAATGTTTCATACTTTATTCACGGCCTCCAGCTGTGCGGCAGGATTAAAACAGGTCCCTCCTTCAAATCGTATCAATAAACCGCACCATCATCCAGGATGTAGATTCACATCAACACAGAAAAGCCTTTATTTCATTTTCTGACACGGAAAAAAACTCTGGGCATCCTCTGTGAAGATGTTTATTGACTTCATTTGACCTCGCATTTCCTCCACTTCAGAGGACTTTGCATTGACTTGCCTCCAGACCTAACCTCGAAAACGCCCCCCGCCCTTACAGTCTATTAGTTTCATGTTATGACGACTTGCCTGTTGTCCTCATAAAGCGACATCAGAGTCCCCACAACATGAGGAACACCCAACCGCACACACACTCGGACAGAAACCCAAGGCGTCGCTCGTGATTTATTCATTCAATAACCAGCGAGACGATCATTCTTCTCCATTTGGCTGCTCTGGCCCGAAGAGAAAAGACTGTTAAAATATTAGTAAATAAGAAAAAGTGAGCAGGGAGTCGAGGGGAACTGCATCACCGAGTGTGACCTTCTACCAGCCGGCGACATGGCGGTAAAAACCCGCGGTGAACGTGAATCGATGAAACGATGTCTCCTCTCAACGTCCGGTTTCTTTGCCGGCTTTTTGTCCTTCCACCAGGGGGAATCTGGCTCTTTCTTTGTCCCAGAAGCAGCTCTTGATGGCGAAAATCATAATTCGAAACGCTGGTTGGAGGAAGACGGATGAAGGCTCTATTAGAGTGAGAAATCCCAAAAGGTCACATAGTTAAAAGGTGATAATAAAAGTGATTGATCCTCGGGGTTATGTCTGGGTTACCCTTTTCCGCGGTGGAGGAAACCTGACTTACTCCTCAGATGCGACTTAAATCTAATCTGTGCAAATGTGAATATCCGGACTAATTTAGCAAATCAAATCCATCATGCAGGAGGAGTTTTAATTAAGCAGAGCCAGACTGTTTTTATTTTAGCCTTGAGAGCAGAATCAGACTTTGATGTTTAGCATCTAGTCAAGGTGTGAATCCTAATGAATGTGGTTTTTAGGGAGATTTCTCGACAACTACTGGATACGTCACCATTAGATTCAGCATAGAAACTCCGCTGTACTGTGTGTTTGGTGCTAAAGTGAGATTTACTTCCGTATGAATATCAGCCAAACATGAAAACGTCTTCATTTGACTCCTTCAGAATCAGCAGATCGCTCATCTACAACAACGTCTCACTTCCCCCGATCAGTTCCAACGTACAGCTTCACATTAGAGCTCTGAAACTCTAAACTTCAGCCATTTAAACGTCAACACTTGGTCCATGTTTAGTCCAGTTTGGTCCATGTTTAGTCCAGTTTGGTCCACGTTTAGTCCAGTTTGGTTTAGTCCAGTTTGGTTTAAACAAAATAAGACTAAACCAAACTGGACTAAACATGGACCAAACTAGACAAAATGTGGACCAAACCGGACTAAACATGGACCAAACTGGACTAAACGTGGCCCAAACTGGACTAAACGTGGCCCAAACTGGACTAAACCAAACTGGACTAAATGTGGAGCAAACTGGAATAGACATGGACCAAACTGGACTAAACATGGCCCAAACTGGAGTAAACCAAACTGGACTAAACATGGACCAAATAGGACTAAACCAAACTGGACTAAACGTGGACCAAACTGGACTAAACTTGAATTAAATCGGACTAAACCAAACTGGACTAAACCAAACTGGACTAAATGTGGACCAAACTGGAATAGACATGGACCAAACTGGACTAAACCTGGCCCAAGTGTTGACGTTTAAATGGCTGAAGTTTAGAGTTTCAGAGCTCTAATGTGAAGCTGGAGTAAACAGAACTGGACTAAACATGGACCAAATAGGACTAAACCAAACTGGACTAAATGTGGACCAAGCTGGACTAAACGTGGACCAAACTGGACTAAATGTGGACCAAATTAGACTAAACCAAACTGGACTAAATGTGGACCAAACTGGACTAAACGTGGACCAAACTGGACAAAACGTGGACCAAACTGGACTAAACCAAATTGGACTAAACCAAACTGGACTAAATGTGGACCAAGCTGGAGTAAACCAAAACTGGACTAAACGTGGACCAAATCGGACTAAATCAAACTGGACTAAACCAAAGTGGACTAAACATGAACGAAACTGGACTAAACCAAACTGGACTAAACTAAACTGGACTAAACTAAACTGGACTAAACCAAATTGGACTAAACCAAACTGGACTAAACCAAACTGGATTAAACGTGGACCAAACTGAACTAAACTAAACTGGACTAAACCAAACTGGACTAAACTAAACAGACCTGCTTTCTGCTGGTCCCTGGTTGACTCTTGACTTTGCTGTTTGGTGCTGGTCTGGTGTTACACAGTGAGATTTATCCTTTTGTTGAAGACTGCAGATGAAAACAAGGTTGATGAGATCAGCGCCTGAACTGCGGAGTTGGAGGCCATAAAACCAAAACATTAACCCGAAAGACGCTAAAATGCTCCACAGAGCTGAGAGGAGCTGTAGAGTGGAGTCTTTCACAGCACAGCACACTTTATACAGACGATAGATGGCCTGATAAAGACAGCGAGCAGCCTCCGAACACAATAGCTGAGCTGTTAAACGCAACCTTGGAACTCCTTCTGGAGCTGATAAGAAAAGTTAAATGTAGATTTTATACTTCCTTTACCCTCAACACTTTGGTTCCGCACAGCAAACATAAAGAAAGACGGCGATAAACAGACTTTATATTCCCGCCGGGGTCATCTACCATATCAGATGCAGGCTGGTGTAGCTGTCACACATTCACTCGCCTGTTCCTTCTGCAAATATTCCTTCGACTGTTTTATTCATGACCCGCTTCTCTCTTTGGTCAACAGCAGCAAAACTGGCAGCGCTAATGAGATTCTTTAAAAAGCGAGGAGGGAATGAATCCAAGACACTCGCTTCTAAGGACTCCTTAAAAATTAAAAAGCCACACTTCTGTTGTCTCCCTTTTTCACTGTCGACCGTCTTCCGCCTTTTTATAAGTCGTCCCACTGTTGTGATGGAAACGGAGCCACAGTGAAAGTTAATTAGATGACTGCCTCTCTCAGCGCCGCCGCCCCTCCATTTCTCATCCGCTCCATTATTCTATTAAGGTTCTATTATCCTGTTAACATTTTCATGCTTTTCTTAAAGATAATTACCCTCTCACAGCTTTTGTCATCGTGCCCCCTTCAGTTCCCGAGTCTTCCTTTGCTCGGTTTCCATCCGACCTCCGCTGATGTCGAGGCGCCTTCATGCAAATGTAAAAAAAAAAAAAGAAGGTTTCGCAGCCGAGCTGGGGCCGTACGGCTTTAATGTATGCCGGTGAGTTTTTTGACGGAACAGAACACCTTGCAAACGGTGTCAGTCAGGCTTTTAATTAAATTTTGCGAGCACTTAAAGCAGATGTTTAGCAGGTAGATGCGGCGAGTGGGCGCCTCGGGCAGGGGGAAGAAAGGGAGCTGAAAGTAAAGCGAGGGGAAGCGGAGAAGTCGACGCTAACTGAGAGAGAAAGTGAAACGAGGAGACGTCTTAAGAGGAAGCCGGCGAGTCAACAAATGAAGCAGATGAAGAATAGAGGTCAGCTTGTGTCAGTTTAGACAGAAATCAGGAAGTGTGTGGTTCAGAGTTTGTTATTTTGAACCGACAACAAACTCCTGAGCAATATTTTGGCAGAATTTTAAAAATCTAATGTTTTCAGACCTGGGATTTTTGTATTTTCACCCTGAAAAAGGGTTCAAGATCTCCACTTATGTAACCGTCTGAGCCATGAAATGTGGCGAGGACATGGAAATGTTTTTTTCCCAGCAGATCAGAATGATTGAATGGCTACAACAGAGGTCAGATTTTTAATTTTTGGTCCATAAAAATGGCAAAAAATGCGACATCTTTAATCGAGGCTGGTCTAGCGTCCCATAAAGTTCCTGTGAGTGTATATCTATGGATGGATCCATATTTCCTACTTAAATACAGTCTTTGGTTGACACATCACCAACTGTTGAGGCTCTAACATCAGTAGAACCTGATGGAGGAAAGTTTGACCAGACATGTTCCAGTTTTTAGGTGTTTAGACTAAATGTTGATGTGGACTCATTGGTAGGAACCAGAACCTGGTGTTCATAGGGGTCTAGATGTTGGTGTTCATAGGGGTCTAGATGTTGGTGTTCATAGGGGTCTAGATGTTGGTGTTCATAGGGGTCTAGATGTTGGTGTTCATAGGGGTCTACATGTTGGTGTTCATAGGGGTCTAGATGTTGGTGTTCATAGTAGATGTTGGTGTTCATAGGGGTCTAGATGTTGGTGTTCATAGGGTCTAGATGTTCATAGGGGTCTAGATGTTGATCTTCATAGGGGTCTAGATGTTGGTGTTCATAGTGGTCTAGATGTTGGTGTCCATAGGGTCTAGATGTTGGTGTTCATAGGGTCTAGATGTTGGTGTTCATGGGGGTCTAGATGTTGGTGTTCATAGGGTCTAGATGTTGGTGTTCATAGGGGTCTAGATGTTGGTGTTCATAGGGTCTAGATGTTGGTGTTCATAGGGGTCTAGATGTTGGTGTTCATAGGGATCTAGATGTTGGTGTTCATAGGGGTCTAGATGTTGGTGTTCATAGGGGTCTAGATGTTGGTGTTCATAGGGGTCTAGATGTTGGTGTTCATAGGGTCTAGATGTTGGTGTTCATAGGGTCTAGATGTTGGTGTTCATAGGGTCTAGATGTTGGTGTTGATACAGTCTAGATGTTGGTGTTCATAGGGTCTAGGTGTTGGTGTTCATAGGGGTCTAGATGTTGGTGTTCATAGGGTCTGCATGTTGGTGTCCATAGGGGTCTAGATGTTGGTGTTCATAGGGTCTACATGTTGGTGTTCATAGGGGTCTAGATGTTGGTGTTCATAGGGGTCTAGATGTTGGTGTTGATACAGTCTAGATGTTGGTGTTCATAGGGTCTAGGTGTTGGTGTTCATAGGGGTCTAGATGTTGGTGTCCATAGGGTCTAGATGTTGGTGTTCATAGGGGTCTAGATGTTGGTGTTCATAGGGGTCTAGATGTTGGTGTTCATAGAGGTCTAGATGTTGGTGTTCATAGGGTCTAGATGTTGGTGTTCATAGAGGTCTAGATGTTGGTGTTCATAGGGTTTAGATTTTGGGGTCCATAGGGGTCTAGATGTTGGTGTTCATAGGGGTCTAGATGTTGGTGTTCATCGGGGTCTAGATGTTGGTGTTCATAGGGGTCTAGATGTTGGTGTTCATAGGGTCTAGATGTTGGTGTTCATAGGGGTCTAGATGTTGGTGTTCATGGGGGTGTAGATGTTGGTGTTCATGGTGGACGTTGCTGCAACACCAGTAGTTGAAATGACACAGACTGACCCATATATAAATTAAGATGTAAGTAAAAGAAATGTGCAAGCAGCTACAAGAACTTGAATAACTTAAGGTTTCCATTCCTTATTGTTGATTTCACTGGTGGAAAGTTTAAACCTGCAACAAACAGACATTGGTGTGTTAAGGCATGCATGAAACTCTGGCTTCCACTTATCAGAACTTCGGTTTTTTTTTTTACCTCTAACTAACTTGTTGGGACTCATAAGGCAGGAAAAGAAGTGTGGAAACTGTCAGCTGACGGCAACTACAGCGCCGATAAATTCTATGGATCTGAAAGTGGAGCTGATTGATGCCGACGAAGCGGGTGAAGGCTATAAAAAGATACCTGAGCACGTCCACCTGGCAGTTTCCACTGTCTCAAATGTCACGAAGAAGTGGCAGTTAAGTGGGAATTGACTGTGGAAGTTAAGACGAGATCTGGAACGAAACTTTCCGATGAAACTGCAAGCAAAGCCTTTATATGTCCGCAGGAGTGTGTCGGGGACGGTGCAGTGTTCCCCAGACTGGGTCCATATGGGAGAATCATGTGAGTGTTTGGAGGACAAAAAATCGAAAATACCATCCGACTACTGAGGTGGAAATATTCTGCTTTGGAGATGTGTGGCAGCCAGTGACTCAGAAAACACTGCACAGACGGAAGGGAAGAATAATTCCTCTAAATATCACCGAACGTGGATGCAAATGTCAAGCAGTCGATGAGGAAAGTTGAGGTGGAAAGTCTTTGGCTTCACCCCAGGATGATGATCCATAACATACCTCAAAACCCCCCCAAAGCTACTTAAAGTGAACTTCCTGGAATGGCCGTCGCAGTCCCCCGACTTGAGCATCATTGAAAATCTGCGGGTAGCTCTTAAACATGCTGTGTGTGCAAGACAGCCTGAAAATGTCCCCGAGTTATCTGCCAGGACGAGTGGGTGAAAATCCCAGAGTCTAGAAATGCAAGTCGACATGCTGATGCAAAATGAGGCACAGTGGCAAGTCTTTAACTGAAACATCGGGTCAGGTGTAGATCTGGATCATTTGTTCAGAGGCTGTCCCCACCAGGAAGTGTCATTTGTTGAACTGCCTCAGATGGCCTCTGCTTAAGTGTCTGTGCAAGCTGGGAAATATTGTGTTGTTTTACAGAAAACTTGCCTGGTGGTAGAGAAGCCCACCGTGTTTTGGTAAAAATAAAAAATAAAAATTTAAAAAGTTGACAAGAATTTTGAAATTATGACTATTAAGTGTTATTATAAGCCATTTATTAACAATACTTAAACGTAGAGTCTTATAAAAAAAAGGCACAGTCTTGAAATACAGTTTTAACAAACACAAAAAATACAATTAAAATAAATAATATCAGTTGTTTTCACTTAAGTTAAATCCTAGTGAATCTTAAAACAAGCCGTTGCTGGTCACATTTAAAAGTAAAATAAATTAACATAAATAAAAAAGTGCAAACATGGCCAAGGGGTAAAACCAGGCAACTCAGAGGCTGAACAGGTCTGCTGTGCTGTGTGACCTCTACTACTTATTGCTGCACATGGTTCAGGTTGGATCAGTGCATCAATCCGTCTGGGTTTACCATCCTGGGTCTGGTAGAGCCATCCGCTAAATTTAGGGTCAGCTAACCATTTTGGATGAAATCTGCTAGTTCCATGTTTACCATCGCGGCTCTCAGAAGGCTGCTCTGACGACGTGCTAACATCCATGCTAACATCCGTGCTAACATCCGTGCTAACTCCGCTGGCTCTGCCTCATCATGGAGCCGCGGCTCGGTCGGCTCTCCGGGGATGAACTCCCCTTGGCCTGGAGGTGAACAAGCGGCTCATGGTCTCCTCCAGTGCTCCTCTGACTTCGGAAAAAGAAAGTGTCCAACGTTTTTTGACCCTTTCTCTGTGACATGTCATGTAAAAGTTGTTAGCGTGTAGATAGGTAGAGGTTTTGGGCGTTCAGATGATGGAAAATACACCTGATCTCTCACCTCGTATGTGTTCACGTACTGACCATAAAATGTCGCCATTACGCTTTCAACCGTATCACCAGATGTGGTTAAAAGCTCTGTGTACCGTCTTTTCTATCACTGTTTTGGGGCATAAAAAAACCTGTTTAAAATAAAGAAACAAGTGACGCTTAGCCTGGCGGTGGGGGCAAGGAAAGCCTGGCAGGTCTATAAAGCACAGGGGGATACAATGGTTTTAACAAGAAGGCAGAAAATAAAGCTGCAATATGCAAGATTTTGACCATAAAAATAGAATTAATGCAACAGCAAATAACTATAATAACATGTAACGATATAAAGGTGTAATTAGCAGAGATTGAAGTTACGTTCCCTCTGTGGTTTTTGCAATCGGAGCTTCTTTGCTGCGTGTTTTAGCAGCCTTTCCAGCCAAACGTGCACGCGAGTCCCTCCCGTTGAAACTGTTGGCCGTCTTCACACTTGAAAAAAAGACCAAGAATGACCCCGGACAGTTCTTCGGAGCAACAAAAGTGGAATCCATTGTTCTACCAGTCCACCAAAAAGTTTAAAGACTGAAGTAATTGCTTTTATTTAAGTGGATCCGTCACTTCAGTTCTTCCCATTCATTGTCTATGT
Organism: Dascyllus trimaculatus; assembly: GCA_024666655.1. Lineage (NCBI taxonomy): Eukaryota > Metazoa > Chordata > Actinopteri > Pomacentridae > Dascyllus > Dascyllus trimaculatus. The sequence continues at coordinate 2,721,407 of CM045448.1, read as the reverse complement.
AAGCAGTCGTGAAATGCATTCTGGTAGTGTCGCGATGCATTTAAAGAAAAGCCGATCACATTGCCCGCTCCTCATTTACATTAAGTTGAGGTTTAGACTATTTAATGCAAGTTAGGGAAGTCCAGCTGCCACTTGGAGCGTCTGGAAACTCTTTAAAAACATTTAAACTAACCGTTATCGATCTGAAATGAAGACATATTCAGAAACTGCACGGCTTGTTTCTTGCCTCAGATGTTTTCCGACATACTTTGGTCCAGTGTTCCCAGCAAGCTGCCAGTTTGAAAAGCACCCCAGTGTGGAAGTGCCTTAAGTGCAATACCACTGATCACCACTAGGTATTGGTTTAAAAAAAATGCTCATGGAAGTTTTTGTCAATTTAACTGCAGAACAGCTGGGTCTGCAGCAGATTTGAGTTCAACCTAGCTTAAACCAGTTTTGCAGCAGGTTTAGATAGACTTGAGTTAAAGCAGGCTTGGAATTTGATTTGGTGTTTTGGTGGGAAATAATAACGGTAAAACAGTAGATTAAAAGTGTTGACAGCAGGTTTAAGTTAAACTAGATCTACAGCCCATTTAAGTCAAAACTGAGTCCAACCAGATCTGCAGCAGGGTTAAGTTAAACCGGACTTAAACTTGGTTAAACCTTAGTTAAACTGGGTCCGTAGCAGGTTTAGCTTAAACGTGCCAAAACCTGATTTAACTTAAACCATGCTTCAACTGGATTTGCAGCAGGTTTAAGTTTAGCCTGAGTTGAAGCAGGCCTGAAGTAGGTTTGAGTTCAAAGTGAGTCAAACCAGATGTGCAGCAGGGTTAAGTTAAACCTGACTTAAACCTGGTTAAACCTCAGTTAAACTGGGTCGGTAGCAGGTTTAGCTTAAACATGCTAAAACCTGATTTAACTTAAACCGTGCTTAAACTGGATTTGCAGCAGGTTTAAGTTTAACCTGAGTTGAAACAGGCCTGAAGTAGGTTTGAGTTCAAACTGAGTCAAACCGGATGTGCAGCAGGTTAAAGGCTGTTTGAACCAGGTCTGAACCAGGTCTGAACCAGGTCTGCAGCTCTTCAGGTTTAAATGTTTGAAAGCTGTAATTGCTCTTGACATGACGTCTCATCATGTCTGTCTAACGTTTCATTCAGCCTTTACCTGAATGCTGCTGATATTGATGCCCTCAGCAGGAGAAGCTGTGAGGTCAGATGGACTCGGAGGGTGAAGAGACAGAGAAGTGAATCAGCAGCAGCCACCCAGAGAGCAGAACCACCAGAGGGGAACCGAAATCAAAGCAGGGAAAGAGCCCATGTGGTTCGGAGGGAGCCGTGGATGTGATTCACTCTCCGGAGGAATCCTTTTAGTCCTTCCTGCAATTACAGGGCCTTGTTTCCTCTCTTAATCCACCCGAATGTTTGTTTGTTTCTACCGACTATTAGCTCATGGAGCTGCAGCACAAAGCCACCCTGCTCTGTAATAAATCCCTCATTACCGGCACTAGTTGGTTTTTCTTTCTCCTCGTTCTGGCAGTCGGTGCTGTTTCCTCTGCATTATTAGCTTTGTGATGTGGAAACACAACGCGGAGCCTCCTTCATCGGGACGGACAGGCTCTAATTAGGAATACAATGCTAAATGCTCAATAAACGTCCTTTAGCTGGTGCTTTTTTCCATCACGAGTGGTTTTATGTGGCACATTAAGGTTCTGGTGAGACCGGTGGTGTTTTAAAGGAAGTACATGCCCTCTTAAAAATTGTAATTGTTGCCTGAACAGCCTTAAGATGAGGCAGTAGCTCTTACAGAACGCATCAGATAAGACTGACATGTTTATACAGTCGTGAACTAAAGACCATGTTGATCATGTCAGTCTTGAGTTTCCAGTGACTCCTAGAAATTTTCTCTGATGGAATCATTGAAACACATGAATCTTTGTCTCAAATCAACAATCATGAATTTTGGCTCTTTCGTTGATTTATTAAAGGTCTTCTGGAAATATGATTAAATCTGTTGGGTCCTAAATATACGTACAGAAATGCTGATATTTGGTAGTCCTTGGTCCATTTCCTCCTCAGTTGGGTTCTTCTGGTTCCCGTCTACAACCTTCTGGTTTCTCTTTGACCCCTCTGGACAGAACCGGTTCAGTCCAACTAAATGTGTCGTCTCCATGACTCAGATTGGTTTCTTCAGGTTCTTGATGGTCTAAGTCAGGACTTTCTTTAGGGGGACCAGTCTAGAACCTTCATTCCAGCCTGATGGAACCATTTCTTCCCCACTTTGATGTGTTCGGGCTCATTGTCTGGTTGGAACATCCAGCTGTGTCCCAGATCAACCTTCTGATGGTGGTTTTAGGTTCTGATCCTCCTCCTTCATTGTTCCATTGACTTTGTGTGAAGCTCCAGTTCCACAGAGCATGATGCTGCCACCTCCATGCTGGATGGTAGGTCTGGTGTTGTTGGGGTTAAAAATCAGACCTAAACCAGTCCCCAAAAACTGTTCAGAACCAGTCAGAATACAGTCTGAAACCTGCAAAAGCCAAATACCAGTGCAAAATCAGGACCAAACCAAACCTAAAGTACTCCTAAAAAGAAGTCCAGGACACCCCCAAGACAATCTGAAACCAGTCCTAAACCAGGGCCAAATCCACTGTAAAATAAATCCTAAACCAGCTTTAAATCACATTCAAGACCAGGTCCCAAACCAGCCCAGAACCAAGACTGAAACCAAACAAGAACCTGTCCCAACAAAGTCCAAAGCCAGTCCAGAATACAGTCTGGAATCAGGACAAAGGGACGTCTAGAAAGCTCCAGAGCATGATGCTGCCACCTCCATGCTGATGGTAGGTCTGGTGTTGTTGGGGTTAAAAATCAGACCTAAACCAGTCCCAGAAACTGTTCAAAACCAGTCAGAATACAGTCTGAAACCCGCAAAAGCCAAATACCAGTGCAAAACCAGGACCAAACCAAACCTAAGTACTCCTAAAAAGAAGTCCAGGACCCCCCAAGACGTTTTTGTGACACACATTCATGAGTTTCAATGATTCAATCACAAAGTTATAAGAGTCACTGGAAACTCAAGACAGGTTTATGGAAACTTTAGTGTACAACTGTATATTTTTACATCAGCTGTCACTTTCTGCTATAAAAACACACTTTGCAAGAGCAGCAGTTGTTGCTTGTATCAGGAGGAACCTGGTGAAATTTGGTTTACTGTTTAAAATGAGAAACTGAAGCGACCAAACCAAACCTTGTTTTACCTGAATGATTGTATAAATGTTGCACTTTCTGTTTGTAAGTCCAGGATAAAGCTTTTCCCCGACCTCAGGCTCAGACAGCCTCGATTTATGACACAGTGGGTCATTTAGAAATAGACTGAACAGACTTTAACAGTGCAAAGAGATTTTCATGCTATAATCTCCGTCAGAGTAAATTAAATTCTATATGTTTTTGGTGGAAAGTATAAGAAGATATGAGATGGACACGTGACTCTGGCAGAGAACCGACCTGAGTCCCACTTTGTGTTTCTTATCTGACAAACCAGAGTTTAATCTGCAGCTGCAGCGACAGAAACATGAAACTTAAACTGTGTTTGAACTTTACAGGAAGCATCAGCAGGACTGGACGGTTTCTGGATTAAGTTTGACGTCGTGTCTTCAGGCTGGTGGCACGATGTGGTTCATGTTAATGTCTTCAATCGAGGTGAAAATGTGCTCGGATGTTTTTATTTACGGCATAAATGAAGGTTTTTTTGGTGTCTACTTCAATGTTGGAAACTTTACCCACAAACTGCACTAAAATACACCTTTATGGTATTTGCACAGATAAACTAAACACTTTGCATGTTGGAACGTCTAGCAACAGAACTTTGCTGCTAAATTAGTGAGCTAGCTGGCTAAGCTAACAGCTAGCTTGGGCAGCCCATGAATTGCAGCTAATGTAGTTTGCTGATTTCTGCATTTAAATGCATTCGATTCCATTTTTTCACTACAGAAATGAATGTTTTCATGAAATATGTACGTTTCTTTCATCTCTGCCGCAAATCCTGCCGGTGCATGTTAGCAAAGTTAGCATCGCCCATTGGTAAGATGGAAAGTTATTGTTTAATTAAACTGAATTTATTTATTTAGCACGTTTAAAAACAGCTTAAGTCGATGAAAGTTCTGCCCAGTTATGATTTTTTTATGATTTAGATTCGAGTTAGGCTTCATCTTTCTATTTAAATTCTGCTGCTTTGAGGGGAAACGTCTTGCTTAACTCCGCTACATGTTCCTGACAGCTTCAGTGACTCGTGTACTTCACTGGTTGGGATTTTTGCATGAGAAATTGTGTAATTTAGTGACATTAAACACACCTTCAAGCAGGCACTGACTTCTTTGCATTGAACAAATTTGCTGCTGCAGCTAAATAGTTAGTGAGCTAGCTGGCTAAGCTAACAGCTAGCTTGGGTAGTCCATGAATTGTAGCTGATCCAGTTTAGTTTTATTCAATTCCATTTTTTTCACTACAGAAATTAATGTTTTCATGAAATATGTATGTTTCCTGCAGATCCTACAAGTGCGTGTTAGCAAAGTTAGCATCGCCCATTAGTAAACTGGAAAGTTATTGTCAAATTAAACTGAATTTATTTATTTAGCACGCTTTAAAACAATTTGAGTCGACCAAAGATCTGTCCAATTATTTTTTTTTTTAACAATAATATGCCAATTTCTTCATTTAACTGCATTTGATTGCATTTCTTCACTTCAGAAATGAATGTTTTCATGAAATATGTACGTTTTCTGCAGATCCTGCGAGTCAGTGTTAGCAAGGTTAGCATCGCCCATTGGTAAAATAGAGAGTTATTATGTAATTAATCTGAATTTATTTATTTAGCACGTTTAAGTCGACTCCAGTTCTGCCCAATTATGATTTTTTTTTAAAGATAACATGCCTACTTGTACTTTAAGAGATTTAGATCAGAGCTAGGCTTCATCTATTCATTTATTATTGTGCTTAACTCCACTAAATGTGCGACCCTGACTTCTTTTCACTGAACAAATGTGCCAGTAACGCTGCAGATGAGTTGACTGTGTTTATTTATGGACGCTTTTTGTTTTTATGCGAGTCACATTTCTCTAATCTCTCCATCCTGAGTCTGTGAGCGAAGCTGGAATAACAACAAGTTAGTATGAAAGAGTCGATCTGCCAGCTTTAAGAGCACATCTGGTCCCTTCCTGTTCCTCTGCCGACGACATGACTGATCTCTCAGCTTCCATCTTCCTGCACATCAGAGATCCGTACGTCGGCTACAGGCTGGAGGTGTTGGGTGTGTTTAATTTTTGGCTTCGGCAGTGATCGATGGAGTCCGCTCATGCAGATTCAAAATGTTTTCTTCGTGCTTTAAAAACTAAAACAAATGACACAGCCGCTCCTCTTCCATCAGGCCGGCGTCGGAGCTTCATGCTGCACAGACTCCACTGGAGACTTCAGACATAAGAAACGTCCTTTGCTGCTGAGTTCTCGGTTTCCCTGATAGTCTCGTGTTCTTGTGCTCAGTCCGTCTTTCCCTCCTGCAGATGATGTGGATCTTTAACTCTGTGCTGACCTCACAGACCCCCCGACCCCGAACGCGATTAGGCGGGTAATGAAAGCGAATGCCTGCTTTTAAAACCTATTAAATGGATTCATAATTAGCCTGAGTTTCTCCTCTTCAGCGGGACGAACACCGAATGTCGTTCAAGGTCAGCGCCGTTGATCAGCTGCTAATTCGACCTCTGGACCAAAGGCAGCGTCGGGCCGGTGCAGGTGTCGGAGGCTCACCCAGGCAGGGTGGAAATAAAGGCCTGACAGCGATTAACAGGATCCCAGGACGGCTTTTAGATGGACGGAGGCAGATACTAGAATAGAGCAGCGTGATGGACGGGTTGATGGATGTGTTCAGGTGGAGGAACAGCCTCGGGGGGTCGTGTTGCTTTATGTGCCGCCGTCACAGGAACGAATGGACGGAGCGTGAAACAACAACAGGGAGGGAAACGATGGCTCTCCTTCACGAGGTCCACAGAACTGAGGGTTTTGAATGATTTAGAGTCCATAATGGGAACTGAACGGAGCCCAGATCTCCCAGATGTAACGTCCACAGACTGAAGATCAGCCTTTAATGATCCAGAGGGAAAGTCTTGAGCCAGATGTAGCTGATAAAAAATAAAATGACAGAACAGGAGAAAGGCAGCAACAAAGAATAGAAAAGCAATAAGATACAGGAAACATACATGACTGAAATACAGTAAACTAGAACAGAACAGGAAAGGTAAAGATGGCAGTTAAAATGAGGTAATAAGTAGCGTAACATGTGATAATGAAATATGAGATGAAAATAAAATGTTGTCCGTGGAGTGAAATAATGATGTGCAATCAAAGTGTCACAAAATGAGATGTGACACATGAGAGTGAAATACTGCACGTGAAATGTCAGATAGAAATGAAATGTTGCTCTTAAAAATGAGATGAAAGTGAAATATTGCACCTGATTTACGAGATAAAAATGAAATACTGCACCTGTAATCAAAATGTTGCAAATGAAAATAAAATATTGTACCTGTAAATGAGATAAAAATCTAATATTCCAGTGAAATATGAGACGAAACTGAAATATTGCACCTGATAATGAGAGAAGTAAAGCGCTATGTGATGACGTGTTGGAAATATGCACTATACAAATAAATGAATAGAAATGAATTAAAATATGACATAAAAAATACATGTTGCACCTGAAATCAGATGGAAATGAACTATTGAACATGAAAGTGACATGGAAATGACATTTTGCGCATGAAATATAATGAATATGAAATCAAAATGTTGCAATTGAAATTAAATATTTTGCATTCCACTGCACTCATGACAAGAAAGTGAAATATCGAACCTGAAAACAAGACGAAAATGAAATATTGGTCCTGAAAATGAAATACTGCACCTGAAATAAGATGAAACTGAAACATTGCACATGAGAAATAGAAATATTTTATACATATTAACATTTTATTTCATATTTTACGGTGCAAGATTTCATTTTAGGGTACAATATTTCATTTTCATGTCATTTTCAGGTTCAATATTTCAGTTTTATCTCATTTCATTGCAAATATTACAGCTAAAATTAGATAAAAAAAATGAAATATTGAACTCTAAATTGAAATATTGCACCTGAAAATGAAATATTACACATTACATATACTACTGTATGTATGAGATGGAAATTAAATATTGAACATTAAATAAGAGATGAAACTGAAATATTGCACAGAGAAATAATTTCTTTAATATATATATTAACATTTTTGTTTCATATTTCATGTGCAATATTTCATTTTTATCTCATATTTCAGGTGTAATATTTCATTTTCATCTCATTCCATTGCAGATATTCCACCTGAAATTAGATAAAAATGAAATATCAAACCAGGAAATGAAATATTAAACATTACAGATAGTACTGCACGTATGAGATGGAAATGAAATATTAAACCTTAAATAAGAGATGAAACTGAAATATTGCACAGAGAAATAGAAATATTTTATATAAATTATATATATATATATATAACATTTTATTTCATATTTCATGTGCAATATTTCAGTTTTATCTTATATTACAGATGTAATATTTAATTTCATCTCATTTCATTGTATATTATTCCACCTGAAATGAGATAAAAATGAAATATTGAACCTGAATATGACATGAAAATGAAATATTGCACCTGAAATATGAGATGAAAAATAAAATATTTCACCTGAAATGAGATGAAATTCAAATATTGCACCTGAAAATGAAATATTGCACTTGAGAAATAGAAATATGAAACGCTGCCCATGTTGTAGAAACCGATGTTGCACAGACTATTTAGAAAAGCAACGTCTCAGATGACATCTCTGCTCCGGTTTAGATCTCAGAGGCGTTTAAAGAAGCTGCTCTTGGATTCTTCGATTCAGTCTGGAGCCACGTTTTGTTCTCCAGCAGAAGAACCATCTGGTCTGGTCCTGAGCAACGGGAACAAACACCACAGCGCCATCTGCTGGAGAAACCCCACCGCTGAGCTCAACAGCGGGAAACACCGGGGAGACGTCCGAGGAGCCTCCGGAGAGCCTGGAAGCTCCGACTCGTACGAAAGTTTCATTATAATCAGGAATCAGTAATAAAGAAAAGGAGTTCGGGGCCCGAAAGCACCAGAGGATCCAGGACGGCAGGTTTAATTACGTCTCCATAGAAACCCTGGACTTGGGTTTTAATAGAGACGTCGGTGTCACAGAGGAAGAATTAAAGAAACAGGCATCGATACCCTGAATGGATGAAAACACACAACAAAGAGCCGAACAAAGCAGGAACCAGATGAGCAGCGGGTCATTACAGAACCTCAGCAGCTGCCATGACGCATTTACCCTGTTTAAGGTCATTCTGGATGAATTTTAAGTCTTTTTTTGCTCATTTTGGACATTTTTGCACTAATTTTGGACCATTTTGATCAATTTTGAACAATCCTCTTAATCATTTCGACAAGTTTATCTGACTTTGGACCAATTTTGATCCATTTTGGACATTTTTTTTGGTCATTCAGACAAGTTTAAGTCATTTTGGAGACTTTTTAAACCATGTTGGATGATTTTATGTCATTTCAGACTAATTTTGAGACATTCTGGACATTTTTTTTCAGTCGTTCAGACAAGTTCAAGTCTTTCTAGACATTTTGTTCAATTCGTTTTAAACAATTTTCTCAATAGTTTTAAACACGTTTCCAGGTTTCAGTCATTTTGACTCATCTGGAGCCATTTTGGATGTTTATTTTCAGTCGTTCAGACACGTTTAAGTCATTCTGGAGGCTTTTTTCAATCATGTTGGACAGTTATGCGACCTGTTTGGATGAGTTTAACTCATTTCTGACTAATTTTGAGTCATTTGGACTGTTTTTAAACATTTTTATAGTCATTTTTGATATTTGATGTCACTTTGGATGAAATAAGACTCATTTTGAACATGAATATCTCCATGTTTCCAGCCTCTCCAATCTTTTTCACCATGCTGGATGTATCTCCAACTACTGTCTCCTCTGTTCACTGTTTCTGAGTCATGCTGCATTTATTTTATTGTGGTATTTTTACATTTTTTGCAGTTTTATTGGTCTCTTTGTCGGCATTTTGTGTCATTTTTGTTGTTTTGCGTGTTGATTTTGTAGTTTTGTGTCTTCTATTTGTTGTTTTCAGTCTCGGTTGTGTCATTCTGTGTCTCGTTTTGGTCGTTTCTTGTCTCTTTGTGGCCGTTTTGTGTCTCGTTTTTGACATTTTCCATCTTATTTTTGTCGTCTTGAGTCTCATTTTTGTTGTTTTTAGCTCCTTTTTATCATCTTGAGTCTTGTTTCTGTCATTTTGTCTCGTTTCGCGCTTCGTTTTCATCCTTTTCTCAGTTGTTTTGTGTCTTTTTTTAAAATCTGTTTCCATGTTTACAGCCTCTAAAGCCTTTTCCACTCTGCTCTGCTGCTCTGTTTACCATTACTGAGCCATGACACATTCGTTTTAACGTGGTAGGTTTGTATTTTTTTGTCCGTCTGTGGTCGTTTTGTCCATCTCCGTGCTTCCAGCCTCTTTTGGTTTAAAGAATCTCGTCCGGTTTGTTTTTTGATGATTTTATTGAACTACCAGATTATTTGTTGTTAGTTTTTAAAAGCTAAAACCTTCATGGAGGAGTAAGTTTCACCGTCGGGCGCTGAAGGACTCGACTGGTCCCTGAACTCGGCTCAGGTCTTCAGGCTGAACTGGAGCCACTTTATCTCCATCAGCATCCGGACGTCGGCAGCGTTTTGTGGCTTCTTGTGGAAAGTTTTCCAGAGAAGCCTGCAGGCTGTTGGACAGACGGACGTCTATTTAAACCATGTGGGTGTAGAGTTCAGGCCACATACTGGAGATATTATCATAATAATAATAAATCTGAACCTTCACAGCTCTATTGGAATAAAATAAACACATTTTTATGGTGTTATTTCTTGATTTTCTGTGTCTGCCCTTCTACTGTCCACATATCTCCTTATTATTTCCAAACCATTTACCAGCGACAGACAAAACAGCTCTAACAATGTTCAGCGTTTTATTTCCATCGTCTTCTGAACTGGAACGAACACATCACATCTCTGTAGAACGGAGGTCCTATTGATGACTTTATCATGTAACTAATTCATATATATTAATAAAACAGTTCAGAAAAGTCTTCAGCATTTCTCACTTCTTAACATTAATACCTCTTTCTTTTAAATAACAGCAAATATCAGCAAAACATGGTACTTCTGGCTGATTTAAATATAAAACAATGATTTAATTTTACGTCAAATATGTTGCAAAAATGTTATTATCCATAAAAATACAGATTTTTTTGATGTTGCTTTTTTCGGATAATGTTTAAATATAGTTTTTCTGTGACGTCACTAATTATCTGTCATTTTTTTTACTGTTTAGTTAAAAAAAACAGTAAATAATATATAAAAATAAATAACATAAATATTAATATAAATAATATTATTTAGATTACTATGAATAATTTTATATTTTCTTATAGAAATCATACATATAGGCCAGGGGTGTCAGACTCTGATCCTTGAGGGCCACTATCCAGCATGTTTTAGATGTTTCCCTCTTCAAACACACCTGATTCAATGATCAGCTCATCATCAGCTCTGCAGACGCCTGATAACGATCCTGATCATTGAATCAGGTGTGAAACATCTAAAACATGCAGGATAGCGGCCCTCAGACGACTCCGGTCATGAGGGAACGTGTCATTGGCATGTTGGTTTCATCAAAGGTTTCATCTGCTGTACGTGTCGCTGGTCTGAGACCATCCCACAAGTGAACAAGCCGGATGTGTCCATCCTGTGCTGGGGTGGTCACACGTGGCCGACGTGGATGAGGTGGATTTGCAGTACTGCCCGTCTGTTGGAAACCAACTCTCAAACGTCCTGTCGTCTGATAGTGAACATTCAGCTGCACAGCGACCGCTCTGGTGGACATTCCTGCTTCCAACATGCCAATGACACGTTCCCTCATGACCGGAGTCATCTGAGGCGTTGCTGCTTTGGTCAACATGTGACATGTTGGGGTGGCCTTTTATTGTCCCCAGTATAAGGAGTGTCTGAGTTCTGCTCATTGTGTTGGAGCAGCGTCTGGATATGCCACACCCATGGACTGAATGGAATTAATGCATCACTGAGGCAGTGGTGGACTCAAATTTGGGACACTGATCAAGAGAAACATCCATTTAGTACAAGTACCAGACAGTATACGCTCACTTTGGGTGGTGCACTTCATGTGGCATCAATATTTACATGGGGCCTTGATATTTTTGTTCAGTGTAGAAAGAGCAAACTACAGACCTGCTCAACACGAAGGAATCGAATCTAAACTCTCCGTCACAAACAAAGCAGTGAAGGTTGTTTTCTGTCTGATGTTTGAGGTCTACAGGTTCAGGAAGGTTCTCCTTAGAAGCCACCAGCTAAGCTAACCTCCGCTGAGCTCCGGCTCTCTGGACACATATGAGCAGCATCAATCTTCACTCCACTCGCTTTGCTGGAGGCTCGGCTTAGAGACACAAACACAAGGTAGAAAACAAGTTTATCAGTGACACACATCAGAGTCTACTGATGTTGGAGCCTCAACAGTTGATGAATGTCAACCAAACACTGTGTCTTAGCATTGAATTAATGAGCATTATTCAGCTGTAGACATGTAAAACTGGACTCGTAGTAGGTCAGGTGCAGCTTTCCGCCCTCTTTAATAAAGCTGTGGGCAAATTCCAACAGAAATAGTGTTGTTCTGAAAAGAAAGGCTCAATTCAAACCCAGTAAAACATGAATTAATCATCCGTGTTGAATTATGCGCCTGCAGAGTTCTGCATGTTCACCTGCTGGGCTCTGAATGAAAGGCTTTACATTAGCATGGCCCCGGCTGTTCGCTCATTAAAGACGAATGATCTGAGCACATTTCCTGCCATAATTAACCCCAAATGAAGGGTTAAGGTTCGGCATCGCGGCTGGTAAACATCCGTAGTCGCTGTTCGATGTGAAGAAGCTTCCGTTCGTGTCGCTTTAAAAGCCCAGAAGCAGCTCCGGTCGTTTTTCTCTCCGGCTGCTCTCCTGTATATAGAACCATAATTACAGTGTCTCCTTTTTCTTATTAGCAGATAAGACTTTCATAATGGCTCCCTGGAGAGGCTGTCCAAACTTAATTAACGCTGGCTAAACACTCCCTTCCTCCCTCCTCGTTGCTGCAGCAGCACAGTCGCTGCTAAAACCCCGATCAGGAGAACCAAAGCCCGACTTGACTCCAGCTTGACTCGGACAAACACCGAAACCTGCAGCAGCCATTGAGTTAATTTGCGTCTAATTCCTCCGTAAGCTCTGAAATCTGATCTGCAGCTCCTCTAATTCCCATTTGTTTGACTTTGGAGAGATTAGCGGTTAATTACAGGACTGCAGAGATTAAACAGGCGCTCGGTTAAACCATTACGCCGCACAGGACGAAAAAAGATGCTGTTCTGGGCGAAACGTTCAGCCGGCGAGAACAGGGAGGATTAGCGGCCGAGAGACGAGACGAGACGAGGGAAGTAACCGGAGGAAGGAAGCCGGGCTGCTCCAGGGTTTAGACCGAGCCGCTTTGTGTCGGTTCAATCCGTCCAAATGAGACCTTTAACCTTCAAAAACACGTTAAAGCTGCTCTACCTGACCGTGTCGCCTCAATAATGAATGAGATGATGATGTACACAGGTTTGTCTTGACGTTTGGGCACAGATTCTGCACTGATTAGAGGTCAGCATCTCCAGAAATAAAACTCCCACAGCCGTGAAATGAGGCGAGGACACAGTCAGAACAGATCAGATCGACTGAATGGGTCAAACAGAGGACACGTTTTTAATTATTGGTCCTTGAAAATGAAAAAAAAAGTGCAAATTGTTCAAGCAAGAGTGGACAAACCATCGTTTTTACCTCCCAGACGTTCATCTAGACTTCATTTTAAGCTGTAAAGCTCCAGTCACAGTCGAGATTTGAGGAAATTCGACGTCAGGAGTCAATTTTTTGACAGAAAATGTGGAAAAAATAACATTTTCAAAGTTAATTTGACCCTCAAAGCAGATTTGCTGTCGAAAATTAGCATTTTGACCCTAAAAAACATCTAAATCTGGCTTTAACACCTTGTTTTGTCTCATTTTGTGTGTCTGTAGCTACGATTGTTGAAATTCTGAGGTCAGGAGCACAAATTTTTAACCGAAGACCGTCTGAAAATGTTCCTTTTTCCACATTTTCTATGTTAATTTTTCAATCAAAACATATTTTCTGCAAATTTCTCCTTTTTGAAAAGTGGTTTTAAAGCTGCCAGACCTGATTTCCAGCCTGTAACTGTCAAATTTAACAGCTTTGACTCATCTAAATCTGGCTCTAACACATAATTTCCACCTAAGGATGAGTTTAAATCACATAAGACAATAAAATAAGACACTTTTCATCACTGGTAGCTTAGTTTTTAGAGCCAAAAGAGGACAAAAGTGTAATTTTTGACCAAAACCAGCCTGAAAATGTTCCTTTTTCCACATTTCTTATGTTAGTTTTACAATCAAAACACACTTCCTGCAAATTTCTCCCTTTTGAAAAGTGGTTTAAATGGTCAAAATGCTGTTTTAAAGCTGCCAGACTTGATTTCCAGCCTGTAACTGTCAAACTGAAGAGTTTTGACTCATCTAAATTTGGCTCTAACACATAATTTCCACCTAAGGATGAGTTTAAATTACATAAGACAATAAAATAAGACACTTTTCATCACTGGTAGCTACGTTTTTAGAGCCAAAAGAGGACAAAAGTATAACTTTTGACCAAAACCAGCCTGAAAATGTTCCTTTTTCTACATTTTCTATGTTCTTCTACTATCAAACCATGCTTCCTGTGAGCGTCTTCTTCCTGTTTAACTGTTTAAATGGTCAAAATGGACTTTTAAAGCTACCAGATTAGTCAAATTGAACTGTTTTGACCCTAAAAAGTACGAGAATCTGTCTGCAACACATGATATTGTCTCATTTTGTGTCCTATTATATCATATAAACTCAGGAGTGAAGTTTTTGACCTGAAACAGTTTAAAAATGTTCCTTTCTTAAACGTTTAAAGCAGAATCAATAGAGGAAAACATGCTTTCTGTAAATGATCTTCTCCTTGATGCTGGTTTAAAGCTACTGGACGTGTTTTCACCCTAAAACTATCACATTTGAGTGTTTTGACTCTAAAAAAAACTCCCTAAAACACACGAATAGGTCTGATTAATTAATGTTATTACACCACAAATGCGTCATAATACTACATATAATGGGTTAAGTAAGGGGAATTTAATATTTTCACTCTTAAAACAACTTCTTACCTGTTCAGCAGCTCCAGAAATATAACTTTACTGTTTGGTTTAGTGAACTTTAATTATGTAAATGTCTATAATTGAGCTACAGCAAAACTCTCATCGACTACCTGCACCTTTTAAAACCACCTTTCTAAGTTATTTTTCTGATGTTTCTGCTGACTTGTCGTGTTTTCTGTGGTGTAATCTCCATTTTTCATGCTTCCTTTGTGACGTTGGGCCACACATCGACGCAAGAGGTCAAATAAAAACAGAGAAACCAAGACTTCACCCCGTTTTCTGGGGGGTTTTCATAAGAAAGCTGATTATGTGTGAAGCTGGGAGACGTCCAGCTCCTGTCAGCACGCTTTAAGGTAATCAGCAGGTTTATCAGAAACACGCCGCCGGATCACAAAGAGCAGCAGAATCTGGGACTCAAGGTCTTTGAGGAAACTCCGTCGTCGTTGTCCGGCGTTTGAAGGTCTCAGCTCAGCTTTTATCTCAGGGTCGCAACGACGCCGCCATGTTTTATTCATCAGTTTAAAAACCGAGCGGCTCTGCTGTTCCTCCTGCATGCAGATGTGAACAGAGAAGCGGAGAAACGAGGATTTTAAGAAGGTGGAGGACGTCTGGTGGACTGCTGGTGTTTGCCTCCCTCTAGTGGCCGGAAGGTGAAGTGCTCCTTCAGAAACCATCGCTCAGCACAGAAAGAGAGAAAATCAGTAAATCCACGCAGCCGAATTAAGTCTAACCTGACTCGGTTGCAACCATGGAGGAAGAACTGAGGCCAGGAGTGAATCTTTTGACCCCAAACCGTCACTGAATGTGGAAAAACATCAAAAATAATCTGGCGGTCAAAGAATATTTCAGCAAACTAAACTTGTTTCCACTCATAAGGCGTCCAAACCTGACATCAACACGTCACCTGGTCTCATTCTGAGTCGTACTAGAAGAAAACTGAGGCTGATCTGCAGCAGAAACATGAGGAGACACGGACTTTAGGAAGCTCAAAGAACAGTAAACCTAACTGTTCAAACTTTCCTGAGATTCAAAAAGCAGTTTAAAGGAACAAACTGTTGTGAATGACCTAAACTGTGTTCGCCAAAGCAGGAAGTTAAGTAGGATTTATTCTAAAGAAAGTAATTTAACAGCTCTCTACTTGTAAAGACCATGTTTATCTCAACAGACTGAAGTTTTGTAGAAGTAGAAAGTTGTGTTACTCAAGTTTTCTTACTTTCATGACCTCTTAATGTCTCCTGAGTGATTACGATCGACTACAGCTGCTGACTCCTCTGATCCAGTTTAACTAGAACCACTGATCCACTCATTAGACTCAGACACTACAGTGGGAAAGTCTGAGGAGCTCAGCAAAGATCTGAAGAAGCAAATCATCGACTAGAACCAGTCAGAAAGTCCCTTGGAGCCGTTTCAAAGCAGCTTCAGGTCCTAGAATCACCTGTTTGTAGTATAAAGTTCATGGTCCAGGTGTGTTGCTGCCACCATCAGGAAGGAAACACAAACTACCACCTGCTGCTGAGAGACACCTGGTCAGGATGGTCCAGAGTCAACCAGGAACCAGCAGAAAGCAGGTCTGGATGAACCAGAAGCTGCTGGAACACAGCTGTCAGTGTCCACAGGGTTGGACATCAACATGAGCTGAGAGGCTCCATGAAGAAGGAAGTTCTTCCTCTAGAAGCAGAACCTTAAAGCTCCACTGATCACATGGACAAAGAAAAGGCCTTCTGGAGGAAAGTTCTGAGGTCAGATGGAACAAAGACTGAGGAGAGAAGGTGAGGCCTTCAACCCCAACAACACCAGACCTACCATCAGCATGGAGGTGGCAGCATCATGCTCTGGGGCTTTCTAGACGTCCCTTTGTCCTGATTCCAGACTGTATTCTGGACTGGCTTTGGACTTTGTTGGGACAGGTTCTTGTTTGGTTTCAGTCTTGGTTCTGAGCTGGTTTGGGACCTGGTCTTGAATGTGGTTTAAAGCTGGTTTAGGATTTATTTTACAGTGGATTTGGTCCTGGCTGAGGACTGGTTTCAGATTGTCTTGGGGGTGTCCTGGACTTCTTTTTAGGAGTACTTTAGGTTTGGTTTGGTCCTGGTTTTGCACTGGTATTTGGCTTTTGCAGGTTTCAGACTGTATTCTGACTGGTTTTTAACAGTTTCTGGGACTGGTTTAGGTCTGATTTTTAACCCCAACAACACCAGACCTACCATCAGCATGGAGGTGGCAGCATCATGCTCTGTGGAACTGGAGCTTCACACAAAGTCAATGGAACAATGAAGGAGGAGGATCAGAACCTAAACCCATCAGCAGAAGGTTGATCTGGGACACAGCTGGATGTTCCAACCAGACAATGAGCCCAAACACATCAAAGTGGTGAAGAAATGGTTCCATCAGGCTGGAATGAAGGTTTTAGACTGGTCCCCCCAAAGTCCTGACTTAGACCATCAAGAACCTGAAGAAACCAGTCTGAGTCATGGAGACGACACATTTAGTTGGACTGAACCAATTCTGACCAGAGGAGTCAAAGAGAAACCAGATGGTTGTAGACGGGAACCAGAAGAACCGGACTAAATATTAACGTTTCTGTTTGTTGGAAGAAAAACAGGAGAGTCGAGGTTTGTAATTCGTCTTTATTGTTTAAATTCACCAAAAAGTTTTTCTGCATAACTACATCCAACAGCATTCATATTTTGTCGTCACTGCGACCTCATCGACGCCCGAGTGACGACAGTGTGACATCATCAGCGCCGCCACGACGTCACAGCGGCGTCGTGACTGCGGCTCAAACGGCGGAGGGGGAACAAAAAACTCCGAGTCCGTCGCCGGTCCGAGCGTCTCGCCGCTACCCGTGTATAAAGCACAAACGTTGCACGTCAACTTACAGCGTCGGGTCTCGAAACCCTCTGAGCAGCGTGGAGTCAAACCGAAGGTGGGTGGAGGCGTTTTCATCTCATGAGTCTGTACAGCGAGTTAAAACGGGATGAAGCTGATGATTCCAAAACACAGATGCTCTGCTGTCCCCAAAGACCTAATATCTACCAGGCGTTTCAAATAAAAGCAAACAAACCCTCGTTTTTACCTCCCAGACGTTCATCTAGACTTCATTTTAAGCTGTAAAGCTCCAGCCACAGTCGAGATTTGAGAAAACTTGACGTCAGGAGTCAATTTTTTGACAGAAAATGTGGAAAAAATAACATTTTCAAAGTTAATTTGACCCTCAAAGGAGATTTACTGTCAAAATTTAACATTTTGACCCTAAAAAAACATCCAAATCTGGCTTTAACACCTTGTTTTGTCCTTTTTTGTGTGTCTGCAGCTACGATTGTTGAAATTCTGAGGTCAGGAGCACAAGTTTTGAGACAAAAACTGGCTGAAAATGTCCCTTTTTCCACATTTCTTATGTTAGTTTTACAATCAAAACATATTTTCTGCAAATTTCTGCTTTTAAAAAGTGGTTTAAATGCTGTTTTAAAGCTGATAGACTTCATTTCTAGCCCACAGCTGTCAAATTAAAGAGTTTTGACTCATCTAAATCTGGCTCTAATGCATCATTTCCACCTAAGGATGAGTTTAAATTACATAAGACAATAAAATAAGAGACTTTTCATCACTGGTAGCTAAGTTTTTAGAGCCAAAAGAGGACAAAAGTGTAATTTTTGACCAAATCCAGCCTGAAAATGTTCCTTTTTCCACATTTCTTATGTTAGTTTTACAATCAAAACACATTTTCTGTAAATTTCTCCCTTTTGAAAAGTGGTTTTAATGGTCAAAATGCTGTTTTAAAGCTACCAGATTTGATTTCTAGCCCACAACTGCCAAATTAAAGAGTTTTGACTCATCTAAATCTGGCTCTAATGCATAATTTCCACCTAAGGATGAGTTTACATCACATAAGACAATAAAATAAGATGCTTTTCATCACTGGTAGCTAAGTTTTTAGAGAGAAAAGAGGACAAAAGTGTAATTTTTGACCAAAAACAGCCTGAAAATGTTCCTTTTTCTACATTTTCTATGTTCTTCTACTATCAAACCATGCTTCCTGTGAGCGTCTTCTTCCTGTTTAACTGCTTAAATGGTCAAAATAGACTTTTAAAGCTGCCAGATTAGTCAAATTGAACTGTTTTGACCCTAAAAAGTACGAGAATCTGTCTCCAACACATGACTTTGTCTCAGTTTGTGTCCTATTATATCATGTAAACTCCTCAGGAGTGAAGTTTTTGACCCAAAACAGTTTAAAAATGTTCCTTTCTTAAACATTTAAAGCAGAATCAATAGAGGAAAACAAGCTTTGTGTCAATGATCTTCCCCTTAAAGCTGTTTTAAAGCTGCTGGACGTGTTTTCAGCCTAAAACTATCACATTTGGGTGTTTTGACTCTTAAAAAAAGCTCCAAATCTGGCTTTAACACACCAATACATCTCATTTAGTGTCTTATTTTACTGTTTAAACTCCTCCTCTGCTCAGGTATTCTCTCTGGCAGCTGCAGCTTTACACTTTAAACGTCTTTTTAGACTCCACTTTTGCATTTACAGTTCCATGTTTTGCACTTTTACAACACGTTTTGCAGATTTCTGGGATCAAACATCAGCTGTGCATCGACTCTTCCAAACTTTGGGTTCGTTTTTTAAATATAAAAGTGCTCATTTCATGTTCAACTAAATCTACCTCATCTATCTTTACATCTATTTATATTTATACCGTCTCTATCTCTTCTAATAAACTCTCATTTGGCGTCTTTTCGAAGCAACACTGCGTCTGTTCTTCTGTCCACTTGGTGAAGGTAATATATGGCTATTTTCTCCTTTAGTACCATCGAAGCGATGAGGAGTTTTACCGACAGTGTGCTCAATAAATCCAGCTCTCAGTAAAAATGAGGCTCCGTAACACTTCAGACCGTCGCATTCTCTAGAAAACATTGCATTCTCTTCCAACTGGTATGGCTATTAGCTTTGCTCGGACGTGAACGATGACGCTCGCTCACTTCGAACTCTCAACCTGCATCTTTCTGTGATGGATCGTGTTGGAAATGGAATGTACGGTGGCCCAGAAGGGTCAATGCAGCCGCAAAGACCAGCAGCAGTCAGAAGAACAGGCTTTGTTTCCGGGGGACAGCATTTTCTGACGGACTGTTTTGATTACCTAACCGTTGTCACCGGTTCTGTTCATGACTTATGGACAGAGTTTCTGGGTGCAGCCAAGAGGGGGTCCGGTTTGGGGACCGCAGGATCTCGCCCCTGCTTTTTGCGGATGATGTGGTCCTGTTGGCTTCATCAAACCTGGACCTCCAGCGTTCAAGAAGGGGGACCGGAGGGTGTGTTCCAGCTACATGGGGGTCACACTCCTCAGCCTAAAAAAGGTAGAAGGTAAGAAAGTCTATTTCAGAGCACTGGAGAGGAGGATCTGGTTGACAGTCGAACCTCGGATCCAGGAGGAACAATGTGGTCTTCGTACTGGTCGTGGAACACTGGACCAGCTCTACACTCTCCATCAGGTGCTCGAGGGTTCATGGGAGTTCGCCCAACCAGTCCACATGTGCTTTGTGGATTTGGAGAAGGCATTCGACCGTGTCCCTTGTGGTGTCCTATGGGGGGCGCTCTGGGAGTATGGGGTCCAGGATCCTTTAATAAGGGCAGTCCAGTCCCTGTACGACCGGAGCAGGAGCCTGGTTCACATTGCTGGCAGTAAGTCAGACCTGTTCCTGGTGCACGTTGGACTCTGGCAGGGCTGCCCTTTGTCACCGGTTCTATTCATAACTTATGGACAGAATTTCTAGGAGCAGCCAGGAGGGGGTCCGGTTTGGGGACCACAAGATGATGTGGTCCTGATAGCTTCATTGAACCTGGACCTCCAGTGTGCACTGGGGCGGTTTGCAGCCGAGTGTGAAGCGACTGGGATGAGGATCAGCACCTCCAAATCTGAGGCTTGTCCTCTCCCGGTCGGTGGAGAGATCCTACCCCAAGTGGAGGAGTTTAAGTATCTCGGGGTCTTGTTCATGAGTGAGGGGAGGATGGAGCGTGAGATTGACAGGTGGATCGGTGCAGCGTCTGCAGTCATGTGGTCGATGTACCGGTCCGTTGTGTTGAAGAAGGAGCTAAGCTAAAAGGTGAGGCTCTGTATTTACCGGTCATCTACGTTCCTACTCTCACTTATGGTCATGAGCTTTGGATCATGACCGAAAGAACGAGGTCCTGGATACAAGCAGCTGAAATGAGTTTCCTCCTCAGGGTGGCTGGGTGAACCCTTAGAGATCAGGTGAGGAGCTCAGTCACCAGGGAGGAGCTCGGAGTAGAGCCGCTACTCCTCCACATCCAGAGGAGTCAGCTGAGGTGGTTTGGACATCTGTTCTGGATGCCTCCTGGACGCCTCCCTGGGGAGGTGTGTTCCAGGCATGTCCCACCAGGAGGAGGCCTCGGGGTAGACCTAGGACACGCTGGAGGGACTATGTCTCTGGGCTGGTCTGGGAACACCTCAGGGTCCCACTGGAAGAACTGGAGGAGGAGTCTGGGGGGAGGGAAGTCTGGACCTCTCTGCTTAGACTGCTGCCTCCATGACCCGGATGGATGGATGTTTTGATTACAGGAGAGTTTAATGACAGGTGAGTAAAACGCTGCTGCTCGATGATTGGATCAAAACAGTCCGTCTGACAATGTTGTCCCCCGTAAACAAAGCCTGTTCTTCCCACCGCTACACACTTCCATTGTGGCTTTTGTGGTTGCGTTGACCCTTCAGGGCCACCGTAGAAATGTTCGAGAAACAAAAACAAAAAGGAAAATGGCGTCAGAAAAATGTCAAGCAAAGTTTCCCTCCCGCGCTAGCTTGCATAAATCTCTTCGTTAGATCATCTGCTATGTACAGTAATACATTTAATCGTTACATACACGGCTCCCGTGAGCCCGGCGAGTCTCCGGAGCAGCACCGCACCATAACCCAACATCAACCCGGCGTTCCCCGAGACCCAAACAACCAAAGAGTTCCTTATACAGTAGAATACAGTAGACACCTTTCAAGTAAAAGAACTGTTTTTTCTAAGAGTACTGGTGAGTTCACAGAATCGTAGCGGCGCCCGAGTCAAACCGGAGACGGAACCTCTTCGGATGCAGCTTTTATTTTCTGTTTTTTTTTAAAGTCTGCAGAGCTACGAATCACAGAGGCGGCAGGTTTGACTCGGACCCGCGGACAGAAACTTCATAATCAGATGATGGACGGAACGTAGCGACTAGTTCTTTGTTTTTCATCGTCGAGTCGGACGAAGGAGAAAAGATAAAAACGAAGTAGATCTTTTTAAAAAGTACAGAAATGCCATCATAACCACAGACAACTAAGCCGCCGACGTCTCTGCTCCCGAAGGTATTTTTTGCCTTGAAATCTTTTTTTTTTGTACAATAATCCCATTGATAATAATAATCAATGCACGAAAGTAAAAGACAAAAGCACACAAATATCCAAAAACTGAAATCGTAGACAGCTCAAGACAAAAGATTTTTTTTTTCCTTTTTCCTCGGATTATTTTTTTGCTCACTCAAGTAGTTTTAAAATACACATATCGACCGGCTGCAGAAGGTTTACATACTGTAGGAATTTGGATTCGTCAATAAAAAGCACAGTTTTGAGTCAGTCCAGCGTTTCCTGGCTTCGTGGTGGACCTCAGCGGGGAGGGGGGGAAGTCCAGGCTCGGCTCGGCCCCGGTTTTGGTCCGACACCGCGGCGACGGAGCAGCGCTGGCAGCCATCGAGGTGCCGGGCGGGGACGGCAGTTACTGTGCGATCAATCAATCAATCAATCGATCGATGGCTGGCAGAGGCGCTCGGTGCTGTGTCCCTGTTCGTGGTACAGCTCAGCTCAGTTCAGCAGTGTCACGGGCCTCCGCGGGACCCGGCTGGGGGAGGCCGGGGGCTCAGAATACAGAAAGATAGAGGGGATTATGGCTGATCCAGGAGCAGGTGGAGGGATTAAGGTAGGGGGGGTCCAACGGTGATGAAGCCCAGGAGGGAGGATGAAGCTCCGGAGAGATTTCAGTGAGTTGGGGGTCCTCTGAAGATCCAAAGAGACACCTGCAGGAACAGACAGAGGTCACATTAAATAGAGCTGCCATGGATGGAAGCTTCATTCATCACCTGGAGGGAATCCAAGGCAGCCAGTAGCTCACACATGTTATATTAAAGGAAGAATAACACGCAAATTAACACGCAAATACGGTGCAAAAACATGATTTTACAATTAGAAAAACAGTGTTTAAAGTGTAAATACAGCATAACAATGAAAATAAGAAGGGATGCTTGTTTCAAAGTTAACTTAACATTATCAATGCAGCACCTTTCAACAGCTAATTGTGTTTTCAAGTAAATGAACACCTTAAAATAAAATCATGCCACATCTGAACATATCAATATGTGCAGCTGTGAACGAAAGCTTCCATCCACTTGTAAAGTCCACGTCTATCCTGGTAGTCTTTAGTTTCCAGTGACTCCTTTAAGTCTGAATTTTCTACGATGGAATCAATGAAACCTATGAATCTTTGTCACAAAAAAAAGGTCATGCATGTTGGTTCTTTCATGGATTTATTAAAGGTCTTCTGGAAATATGATGAAATACACAAACAGCAGCTTTAGTTATCAGTTTTGTTGATGTAGAAAGTTGTGTTACTCAAGTTTTCTTACTTTCATGACCTCTTAACGTCTCCTGAGTGATTACAATCGACTACAGCTGCTGACTCCTCTGATCCAGTTTAACTAGAACCACTGATCCACTCATTAGACTCGGACACTACAGTGGGAAAGTCTGAGGAGCTCAGCAAAGACCTGAAGAAGCAAATCATCAACTAGAACCAGTCAGAAAGTCCCTTGGAGCCGTTTCAAAGCAGCTTCAGGTCCTAGAATCACCTGTTTGTAGTATAAAGTTCATGGTCCAGGTGTGTTGCTGCCACCATCAGGAAGGAAACACAAACTACCACCTGTCCGGTCAGGATGGTCCAGAGTCAACCAGGAACCAGCAGAAAGCAGGTCTGGATGAACCAGAAGCTGCTGGAACACAGCTGTCAGTGTCCACAGGGTTGGACATCAACATGAGCTGAGAGGCTCCATGAAGAAGGAAGTTCTTCCTCTAGAAGCAGAACCTTAAAGCTCCACTGATCACATGGACAAAGAAAAGGCCTTCTGGAGGAAAGTTCTGAGGTCAGATGGACCAAAGACTGAGGAGAGAAGGTGAGGCCTTCAACCCCAACAACACCAGACCTACCATCCAGCATGGAGGTGGCAGCATCATGCTCTGGGGCTTTCTAGACGTCCCTTTGTCCTGATTCCAGACTGTATTCTGGACTGGCTTTGGACTTTGTTGGGACGGGTTCTTGTTTGGTTTCAGTCTTGGTTCTGGGCTGGTTTGGGACCTGGTCTTGAATGTGATTTAAAGTTGGTTTAGGATTTATTTTACAGTGGATCTGGCCCTGGTTTAGGACTGGTTTCAGATTGTCTTGGGGGTGTCCTGGACTTCTTTTTAGGAGTACTTTAGGTTTGGTTTGGTTCTGATTTTGCACTGGTATTTGGCTTTTTAAGGACTGGTTTCAGATGGTCTTGGGCGGGTCTTAGACTCTTTTTGAACCCCAACAACACCAGACCTACCATCCAGCATGGAGGTGGCAGCATCATGCTCTGTGGAACTGGAGCTTCACACAAAGTCAATGGAACAATGAAGGAGGAGGATCAGAACCTAAAACCATCAGCAGAAGGTTGATCTGGGACACAGCTGGATGTTCCAACCAGACAATGAGCCCAAACACATCAAAGTGGTGAAGAAATGGTTCCATCAGGCTGGAATGAAGGTTTTAGACTGGTCCCCCCAAAGAAAGTCCTGACTTAGACCATCAAGAACCTGAAGAAACCAGTCTGAGTCATGGAGACGACACATTTAGTTGGACTGAACCAGTTCTGTCCAGAGGGGTCAAAGAGAAACCAGATGGTTGTAGACGGGAACCAGAAGAACCAAACTGAATATTAACGTTTCTGTTTGTAGATTTATGATAGCAACCAAGCTAAACTACGAGCTAACAGGTTTGGTTTCGTTTAGGCTCAGACACTTTAATATTCCCTCTTCAGAGGCTTTTGTAGAATAAAATGATGAACTAAATTCCATCGTCCATCAGCCCAGCTTTCACCGAGGTTTTCAGGGAGGCTGGATTCAGTTAACTCTGGATGACAGCCGTGACACAGTCAATCACAGCGCCGGCTCATCAGGACAGACAACCATTCACACTCACTTTAACGCCCAATTAAAGGCAAGTTAGAGTCGCTAATTAGCATAGCATGCATGTTGTGGAGCTGTTGGAGGCAACTGGAGGACCTGCACTGGAAAAAATAACGTTTCAGCTCAACTAGAATAGATTAACGCAACAGTTTACATCAATCTTTTTGAGTTAAGACAACTTCCAGTGAAATTAAGTTCAACCAACAAACCATACTGAGTTAGAAGAATTAGCTTTACCTCTACAATCAAAGGTATGTTTAACTGCTTAATGATTGGCAGCATAAATACAAGTTTTTAAAATAATTTACTTATAAAAATTAAGTTGCTTCAACAAAATTTTGCACATTATTTAAAGGGAATTCGTTAAGTGTCATGTGTTCAATTACCATATTAACAAACATGAGATTTTACTAAAAAAAAATTAGGTCGGTCCAACTAGTGTTTCCAAAGACATTTTAAAGCATTGATTACAGTAATTATGAACACAAGATTTTAAGTTAATTAGTCATTAAAATTAAGTTGCTTCAACAGCATTTTGCACAGTATTTAAAAAGAATTTAAAGTGTTGTGTTCATAGTCATTAAGTCCATAATAAGTTTTTAAGTTGGAAAAAATTTTAAAAATTAAGTTGTTCCAATGTTAAGTAGATTCGAGGGGATTTCATTAAATTACCTCAATTTAAATTTATGTTTAAATCAGCTGGCGTTGAAATTTAGGTTTAAATTACTGCTACGGCCACTGGAGATGAAGACCTGCTCAACAGCACCTGTTCTCCCCGCCTCCTGACTCCTCTGATTGGGCCACCACTCGGTTCCCTCCACCGTCAACCAAATCACCGCAGCTGTCGTCACACCTGGTCGTATAAAATCACCAACCGAACTCTCAATCTGAGCGACAGGGTTTTCGGCTCCGTCCACACGAAGCCAAAACGCTTAAAGCTTCAGAAACGTTCTTCATAAAGACGGAGCTGTTCCAGTAAATGTGTCCGTCCACGAAAACGATGTAAAACACACGCCAGGCCTGTTGGTGGCGCTACGACGTCGTAACAGAAACAAGCAGAAACTGGTGGCGGGACTTTAGGCATGAAGAAATCTGTATAGGATGTAAACATAGAACATGGCGGCGGCAAATAGGAGTGGACGAGCTGGTAGGACTCTAGTCTGGACGGACGATGAGGTGGAACTATCAGCAGGACATACGCAGCTCTATACGGAGACATTGTTGTAGTTTTCTGAGTTTGGAGCGTCTATGGAGAGGTGGAGCTATGATGCAAGCAGACAGGGCGTAACAACGGTGACACGTAAACGGTGTTTTCAGATCTTTGCACTCTGAGACCTAGGTTCAGAAAGGATCGTTTTCAGACCCCAAAACGCCAACTTGGTGGACGATACACGGGTTGATGGACTGTTGGTGTGTTTAGGCCTGGGCTGGTCTTCATGTGGACGGCGCCTCAATGTGACCTGTCTGCCTCTTTTTATCTCTGTGATTTTGTGTGTCTTTTGGATTGTAACTTCGTCTAGGCAGTTCGGGAGGCATCCGTGCCTTGGTCAAGACGTTCGGCCTCCGTTAGCAACTGCATTAGCTCGTGAAAAGACGTTAGTGTCCACTGTGTGTTTCGTAGCTACTATCAGCGGTGATTCGCGTCTCGTGACATTTTGTTTTGTGTGTTCAGAGGCATCAGTTTTGGTTTAGTTAGTTTTGGGCACTCGTTTGTTATTGCTGTTGTGTTCGGTTTGGCTAGCGAGTTTAGTCGTGTTTTGTCGTTTAGTCTTATTGAATTTTCGTAACTCCTGTCAGCCTTCGTTTGGTTGTTTTCGGTTCTTTGATTTTAGCAACACCCACCAACTCTGTTACTTTGTTTATCACCTGGTTTTATCACTGATCGCAAGGTCGGCGGTTCGATCCTCGGCCCCTCCGCATGCAGAAGTGTCCTCGGGCAAGACACTGAACCCGAAGCTGCTTCCAATGGTAGATTAGCGCCTTGCATGGCAGCTCTGTCGCCGTTGGAGTGTGAATGGATGAATGAGAAACACATTGTAAAGCGCTTTGGAACCACTAAGGTAGAGAAAAGCTCTATATAAGCGCAGACTATTTACCATTTACCGTGTTAATTTAGTCACCAAGCAATAAATTAAGCTACTTAACCAATAACACCTGTTTATGTTTGTTGCGCTCTGCTGCCCCTAGAGGCCGGGTCGTAACATTACACACGATACAAAGGTTGATTCAAAAAACATCAACACAAACCATCTTGCAACTATGCATTTAAATAAAAGGTAGAAATGGGTTCCTTGAATTATATTTTTATAGTGTCGCTGACACAGGGAGGCTAAATACGAACCTCTGCACCCAGAATAACAAACAGACTAGCAGGAAGAACATATCTAGTCCCTACTTTCTACACTAATATTGTTTCAGATCTCATAATGAGCTCCACAAGCTTTTTAATTCCCTCTAAATCACATCTTTGAGCTTCATTTTTGAAGACTTTCTTTGCTGGTTGTGATCTCTGCTCATAACTCTCTTCAGTATTTGTTAATTATTCCTCTAAAATGTGCACTTTGATCCGCTGCAGCCTGTAAATACAGTCTGAGCTGCACAGAACCACAAACTCTTTTAAGCTGAGGTTTGAAGAAGCATCTCTCCATGAGCTGATCCTGACAGCCGTGAACCCGCAGGCCGCTCTGAAACCTCAACTCCAAAAACCAGATAATGGCTTCGCTGTCCGGGCGGAAAAAAGCCGCCGAAGGCTTTAAAAAACCAGCAGAGCAACAGTCAACAAAAGGGAAGCAGGTTTAAAGATGGCAGAGTGGGAGATGCACGGGTCAATGGGAACGTTTTCCTCTTCTGTCTGACAGAATCGTTAAAAACTGAGATACTGTCAGTTTAAAAATCAGAAGGGCAGTTTGGAGATGCAGCAGGG
The DNA here is from genome assembly GCA_024666655.1 of Dascyllus trimaculatus. Lineage (NCBI taxonomy): Eukaryota > Metazoa > Chordata > Actinopteri > Pomacentridae > Dascyllus > Dascyllus trimaculatus. Next base: position 2,693,868 of record CM045448.1, on the reverse strand, counting down.
GAACATCTGGTGACTCCACTTGCAGCAGATGTTTCCGTTAAATTGTTAAATCCGATAAAGCGTCAGTAATTCAGGTTGTGTCATTTGCAAATGTGTTTTTAGATGACGTAAAATCCAGCATACGTATGTGTTGCGATCAAAAAAGTCCCATGTGCATCGTCACGGTTATGTTTGTGCAACACGTCCAATCTTCATGTCAACATCTGGACCCATGTTACAGATGTTTTCGTGATCACTGGTAGGTTTGCATTTGCCCTTGAAACTCAGACTCAAAGAGCTAGAAGAAAGCAGGCCGGATGATACGACCTTCACGTCTAGGATCATCACTGGTAATGGGAGGGTCTGCGGCTACCGTCAGCAGAAGAAACAACAGTTCAGCAGTGGGAGAACCAGCGCTAGAGTCTGAATGTCAGTGCAGGGTTTCACTGTAACATCCTGAGGTGTCTGAGGGGGAACATCCTGCCAAAAGAACCTGGACTGGATCGCATGAAATTAGTGTTTTGGACAACAACAACGCCGATGTCGCCCTCCACCCGCCCTACTCGCTAGACTTGGCTCCTTCTTCCTCGACGTACAAAGACAGTTAGAAAGCTTGTTTAGGAAGTATCCTCCAGAAAAGATGAAGGTAAATGTGCTTTTTGTCGGGGTGTATAGATCATAAACAATCTACACTTACATACACCGATGAGGCACAACATTCTGACCCTTATGTGGTCCACAATGCTCTGAACCACTGGACCAGAGGACCTCTCAGGGGGTCCTATGGGGTCTGGAACCACTGGATCCTTTGGCTACTCTGGCTTGTGCAGTGGGGCTTCTGTCAGTCCAACTGGTTCCACTGCATCCTGTTGATGCTTGATCAGAATGGGCTGTAGGAAGTCTGGAGGTCACATCAACATGTTGGACCATTGTCATGTTCCTCTAGATCAGTGGTTCTCAGCTGGTCCAGCCTCAGGACCCACTATGTCTCTATTAATAACAGTCGCGATCCAAATTGTTGAATTTTGCTGTTCCTGTTAACAAATTAAGGTTTATTTGGGTGGAGTCTCAACACATTTTGATACAATTTAGGAAAATTTTGGCTTATTTTTTTGTTAATTTTGGTTTATTTGGACGCTTTTGCCAAGTTTTGGGCATATTTTGGTCCATTTTGACAGATTCTGAGCACATTTTCGTGTATTTTTGGGACATTTTAGCATACATTTTTCCTATAAGCTGGCAGAGACAGATCTAGAGGTTAATAGAGGGAAACTACCACTAAATATCCTGCTATTGAAAGCAAACTGCGTCATAAAAATAAAAGACTTTATACCACTACTTTTTTGGGGGGGCATGTTTCTGCGACCCTCTAAAAATGGCTTCGCGACCCACTTTTGGGTCCCGACCCACCAGTTGAGAACCACTGCTCTAGATGCTCCTGATTGGTTGGTGTTGTTGCCATGTGGTGGGGTGCATTTTCATCCAGTGAAATTTGGGATTTCCTTTTCCTTTAGGGAGTGTGCTTCTTGTGGGACCATGTTTATTTGGGTGTCTAGGTCTCATTTATCTATTCATACACTGGTGGTGGCAAAGCTAACCTCTGCTAGCATCTTGCCCAGGGGTGCTTCGGCACGTGGAGGGGTCTGGGATTGAACCACCAACCTTGCAATCAGCGGACAACCCTGCTCATTGGTGCATTGCTCTTATACCTTTGCATTTCAATCTTACACTTTTGAAACAGCAGCCAAACAGCCCCTTGTGACGTGTTTCTTTAACTATACGTACCAAGAACTTGCTGTCCTAATGGTAGGATATGCGACTCCAACCCTTAACACTCAGTCAAACTCAGTGAATGTCTCCTCATGGTGCGCTAGACGTCCATTTGTTTCCCATTTACAGAATCAAGTACTTTTGTCATTGCACACAACAACAAGTGGTTCTGACCCGTTGACCTTTACGCTCAGAGATGTGGACGTACTTCCTGTCTAAATCCCAACAACTTTTCTCCAAAACTGCAAACTCCACCTCAAGGAACAAGTATGTACAAACACGAAGAACCTGTGAGGTAAAGTCCAACAACATTCCTCAGACAAACACAACAACACAAGACGGCCGACCCACCGAGCTTTTGGCTGTTTCCACTCGGCGTCGCAGGAGGACGACTTCAGCAGATGGTCTCCAGGTGACGTGAGCTCTGCAGGTACAAGAAGGAGAAGAACTTTAAAGCTCAGACTGTCGCTGCGTTTTTAGCTTCGTTATAAAGTCGACGCGTCGTCTAACCGGTGCGTCGTTCCACTGCCTCGGCAGGTCTTCTGGTTCCGGCGGGTACGACATCCAGGACGGGCTCCGGTACGAGGACGGCGGAGACATGACGAAGTAGTCTGAGTACCCGGGGCGGTTGGCCGATATGGCGTAGACGGCTGTTATTGGGTTTCCTGGGTGATGTAATGAATCACATGATCAAACTCTCCCGCCAGCTTCCTGTCGCCCCCATGTGAACACCTTCACGCCGTCTTACCTGAGTAGGTGGTGATGGACTGATCCACGGTGACGGCCGGGAAGGGCGTCCTGGACAGCGGCAGGTAGGGGGCGCCGTTGTGCTGCTGGGCCTGCAGGTCCGACGCTTCCGTCACCCGGGGCTTCAGGCTAACATCAGGGGTGGAGCTGTTGGCGAAAAGGAGAGACGTGTCGAAGTGAAGAGCTGCAAACAACTCAGCAGCTGTAAGATGTAAACGAGTTTCTCTGTCACGTAATTCTACTTGTACAAAATGGTTCGAAGGCAAAACACCGGAGGCAGCGACACAGTTTTAAAGCTGCAACATCTGTTTTTTAATTTGCCGCCATCAAAAATGAATGAGGAGATATTTGGCTCTAATTACGGCACTAAATAAGGAATCTTTATCATCCCTTTGTGCAAATTTTACAGCTCAATCACAGGAAAAACATGAAGACAAACAACTGGGATCTACGGAGCCCCTAAAGGGACATGGGCAGGAAAAAATTAAAATGTAAGTTTCTCATGCGCACGTGAACTTCCAGCGTCAATACCTCATTACAGATACGTTGTCAAAACATAATCGATGCCTCTTTCCATTGATCTAAGGTAGACAATGTGCTACAAGCCCAGCTTTATCAACAGTAGCTGTCTTTCAGGCTGCAGAAATAACACTGGTGTCTATGAGCAGCCGGCTGGGAGATGAGTGTCCAGGGACCGTCTGCTAATTACAATTTTGCAGATGGTGTGATTTTTATATCGACATGTATGTCAAACCAAGTGTTGTGGTCTGATCAACAGGAGCCAGTCGATGGCTGCAGTGATCCTGGTGACTCTACAGTGTATCAGGGTGACGTTATTGGACATCTGTGTGGTGTCTCTCGGTTTGCAATTTGCAGACGGTCCCTGGACACTCATCTCCCAGCCGGCTGCTCATAGACACCAGTGTTATTAGTGCAGCTTGAAAGACAGCTACTGTTGATAAAGCTGGGCTTGTAGCACATTGTCTACCTGACAACGATGGAAAGAGGCATCGTTAATGTTTTGACAACGTGTCTCTAATGAGTTATTGATGCCGGAAGTCTGAATCTGTGAATCTGTGTTTCCTGTATTATCATTTTCAGACGTCTGCAGTGAACAAACAGGGAATTGTCTTGTGCGCTTGAGAAACTTACATTTTAATTTTTTCCTGCCCATGTCCCTTTAGGTGCGCCGTAGGGATCAGTTTTGTTGCTCGATTATTAAATTTCTTCAAACTTCTACAGGAGGAAAAACACAAAAAAGCCGAAAACTACTGAAAATCTTCACTGGGGCGAGTCGTTGTGACTGATGATTGTGGATCTGCAGGCTGTAGAAGGATTTGCCCCACGGGGATAATAAAGATTCCTTGATACCTTGATACCTTATTGTTGTCAAATTATGAAGCTTTGATGCCATGATTAGGATAATTAAGTACATTAAAGGCATAAATCCTTTAAAATAATGTGAAAAATCTCACTGAGGTTCGTTAGTTGAGCATAATTTAGTTTGAAGCCTTTTGTTCGTCGAGCCTTAACTTTATTCTTAGAAGAAACAAATCAGGACCAGAGGACTGATGGTGAGCGTTTCCAGGACCATGATGCATTGCAAAACTGAAGCCTGCAGCGAATCCTAAAGAGGCATTAACAACCTGAGCAGCTGAACTGCGACCAGACGACTAATTAACCACTGAAATATCCCAGTTTCTGCTGGTGTTGAGCATCAATGACGGACAAATACTCACGATTCTGATTGTAAATTCAGTTAAAACAAAGCCGTCCAGCACAGGAAACCTCATCACATGTCTGTGTTTTTCCCTGCTCTTCCATTTTCCTGCAGAAACCCTGACTCTGCAGCTGTTTTCCTCCCTGCCGGTGCTGTTTTCTCCACTAGATGGCGATCACGCAGCAGTAAAAAAACCCTCTGCGAGCCTCTGCAGTGCTAAAGTGCCCAGCAACACCAGACGGCAACAGCATCCCAATGAAGGAGTTCAGATGATGCAGGCAAACATCTGGAGCTGACGGACTGAAGGAGGCTTCAGATGATGCTCATTAATATTCTCACGATGTTTATTCTGCCGGGTCGTCTTATGAAAAATCAACCAGAGCCTCAGAACCAGCTGGATCTTCATCTACAGTAACTTTAAGGATCAGAGTTTCACCTTCATACTAGGAATATTTCCACAGTTACAGGATCTTTAATTCCATAGAGGTGGGTCTATTAGATGATCCTGGTGTCTTCTGTGTCCTTTCATTGTCTATAACTCGTTCTGACCGACCACCTATCACACAAGATGGTTAAAAATGACGAAAAAAAAGTCTAGAATTACACGAATATGATCCAAAAGCAGTCAAATCTATTAAGAAGTAGCCAAAAATGGTCCGAGACGACTTAAAATCACTCTAAATCACACGAAAACCAACAGGCTGGAACTCATTTGAGCCGCCGTCCATCCTGTGTTACTTGGAAACAGTCGAAAATGCTTCAAAAGTTGTCCGGAATTACTCAAAATGACACATTCCTTGTTTAAAACGGCATAATAATTGTATGTAAAATACTCAAAAATGGCCGAAATGAACTGAAAGCTCTCTGAAATTCCTCCAAAAATATCCAATTTGAGGGAAAAAAGGTTCAAAATGACGTAAAAATCGAAGAAAAATGATGGAAAGGGCTCAAAAACTGACAGGAAAGTCGTCCAGAATGGCTCAAATGTTTGTCTGATGCCCAGAAATGATGGAAAAAGTCCATTAAAAGTCATAAATGTGGGCCCACCTCTATGGACTTCAAGGACCTGGACATCTGGAGATACTCACAGTATGAAGGCAGAACCCTGATCATTATTAAAGCTACTGGAGATGAAGATCCAGATGGTTCTGAGGAGGTTCTGGTTGTTAATTATTATTTATTGTTAGTTAAATTCATGTGTGTTTGTCTACAGGTGTAGGAGGTGGTGTTACCGTCGCAGAGAGGTTCCAGGTGGAGGTCCTGGTCTGGACGGGATCAGCGGCGGAGGAGATCCGATGCCCATGTCGGGGAGCTGAGTGAACCGGAAACCCTGCAGGAAGAGTTCAACGAGAGCTCAGGATCTCCACTCAGAATCAGGGAAATTCAAGATGAAGCACATTCTGGAGAGTTCAGCTGGACTCATGTGACCAGGAGGCGCCTGGTAGGTTGGAGGACCGTCCTACCAACGTGGTACGAAGGTCCTCTGTGACTTTAAACCTGTTTAAATCTACCATGTTTGGGTTTGTAACGCAGAGATTCCACCACAGATTTCTGATCATAGTCTATCAAACACAGACGTCCAGCATCAATCAGCATCTCTGGGGAACTCAGATGTGTTCTAATGATTTCACCCAAAAACGGTCCCAGATTTGAAAAAAAAGTGGCAGAAACGTGTCGACGATGACGGAAATTTGTCTAAAATGATGTTTAAAATGACTTCAAATGGTTCAAAATGACATGAAAGTTGTCCACATTTCTTGGTTTTAGATTGTGACACTGGGAGTGGATGGAAAACTTGTGTCCTCAATGGAAAAACACCTGTTAAAAACCACTCAAATTGTCCAAAACGACATGAACGTTGCCCTAAATGTCTCAAAATTTGCCCACAGTGTGTCTAAAATGACTCAACTTATTCAAAATGGACAGGAAATTTGTTGAAAGGTACTCATAAATTGTTGGAATGACTCAGGAATGACAGGAATGTTGTCAGAAATTACATCAAAATTGTTAAAATGTTGTTGAAAACAGCAGAAACCTGTCAAAAACCACTCAGATTGTCCAAAATGGCTTAAAATTGTTAAAAATGACATGAACATTTTCTGAAATTACATGAAAATTGACCTAAATTTGTCAAAAAATTAGTAAAATTTTGTCTGAAATGACTCAAAAACGTTCAAAATGACATGAAAGTTGAACAAAATCACTCAAATTTTTCCAAAATGACTCAAAGTTTGTCAACATTTCCTGGTTTTAGATTGTGACACTGGGAGTGGATGGAAAACTTGTGTCCTAAATGGAAAAACATCTGTCTAGAGCAACTCAATCCGTCCAAAATGACATGAACGTCGCCCTAAATGTCTCAAAATTTGCCAAAACTGGGAGAAATATGTCCAAAATGACTGAAATTATTCAAAATGGACATGAAATTTGTTGAAATTACTCAAAAATACACACAAATATTGTCAAAAACTGAATTAAAATTGTCTCAAATGTGTCAAAAATATCAGAAACTCGTTCAAAGTGACTCAAATTTGTCTAAAATGGCTCAAAACATATTCAGAATTACTTAAAATGGTCCAAAGTGACGTGAATGATGTTTGAAATGACAGGAAATTGTCTCAGATTTGTCAAAAAATTAGTAAAATTTTGTCTGAAATGACTCAAAAATGTCCAAAATGACAAGAACGTTGCACGAAATGTCTGGAAATTTGCCAAAACTGGGAAAAATATGTCCAAAATGACTGAAATTAATCAAAATGGACACAATATTTGTTGAAAAAACTCAAAAATATGACTAAAAAATTGTAAAAATGACACGAACGACCTGGAAAATGACTAAAAATGTGTTGCAATGACTCAGAACATTTCAGAAGGCAAACATTTAGGACTTCTCTCTACTTCCAGTCGTGGTTGTTCTGTTTCCATGGAGCTGCAGGACTTTATACTGCAGTGGAAAACAAACCCACAGTGGGCCAAAACACCCGGACCCTTACCGGCTTGGGGAGGCTGCACTGGTGCATGTCCTCGTACCCGGCGCTCCTCTGTCGGCCTCCACACGGGTGGTTCATGGTCCCCGGGGCGCTGGTCACCCCGTCGCTGTAGTGGCTGGTGTGGGACGGGTTGTAGGCGCTGTGGGGGTGGTGGTGGTGGTGGTGGTGGCTGTTGGCGGGACAGAAAGGACACGGGAGTTTAGTTTATTCGGCTTCTGCACACCAACCTGCAGATGTGGCGGAGCGTGAGCTTACTTGGTCGGCGGGGAGGGGGGGTCGTGGTCCGGGGGCGCCAGGCTGAAGGCGTTGCCTAGCAACATGTGCATCTGCGTGCGGACCTCGTCGATGGACGGCTGCGAGCTGAGCGTGGAGGAGTCGGAGCCGCGGTGAGCCTTGACCCCCAGGCTGCCGGTGCCGGTTCCGGTGGATCCGCCCCCGTAGCCGAGGGAGCTCATCAGGCGGTCCACGTTGGTCTCCTCGAACGGCTCCGGCTCGCCCTGCGGGGGGAGAACGTGGACACGGTCAGGGGGGGCGCCGGAGGTCACCACGCAGCAGATCGATGTTTTTAAAAGTAAGCGGAGGAGCAGCAGAAGTTCACAAGAGTTAGAGAGTCGAGACGTTTAGCAGCTTCCCAACAAGTCTCACATTTAGCTCTGAATAAACAAACCAGACTGTTCTTAGACATCAGCAGATCAACGTGTTACAGCCTTTACCAGACGAGTCAACTCACACATTAGTGACCTTCCTGAGGAAAAAGCATCTAAAACGTGTTCATATTGTATCTTGTTGCAATGAAAATGAAAGTAAAATCATTGTTAATTAGCTAAATGCATTCTAGTTGATGTCATAGCGTTGTAGGGGTTTGGGTCGCTGCCATTCGTTCTCTTATTTTGAGATTTCAAAATAAAAACGAAAAATAAACCGTTTCCCTTTTTTTTTTCAGTGATAATACAAAATGAAAAACAGAAAACGGGCCCTAATTCATCATCCATTATCTGTTATCTGATTTAATTAGATGTGTTTGTAAATGGAAATTAAAATTAAAATACACCTGTGGAAAACTTATTTCTCTACTTCCTGTTGGTTTTGGCTCCGTGACCCGTCTGACTTCTGATGAGGAAGGATCTGGTATCTAAAGCTCCAGTGTTAGCTCACTGTTAGCAGACCTTGCTGTGTGCCGTGGCCTGATGAAGACCCACTGTGGGGTCCAAACGTTGCTTGGCTCACATTGTTCACTATTTCACAGTGGACTTTTCACCAGCGTGGGGTTTATTTGTCCCTTTGGAGGGACCTTGTGGTGCCGCTAGCTCTGCTGCTAGCGCTAAATCGCTAGCGTTCGGCTGCTTTTTGGGACGTTTTTTGGGAGGTTTGGAGGTTTTCTGTTACTTTAGCTTTGCCAGAAAGCAAAGTAGCGATTTAGCGCTTGGGCGGAGCTAGCGCTAAATCGCTAGCTCCTCTTCAGAAGTCAGACGGGTCACGGAGCCAAAACCAACAAGAAATAGAGAAATAAGTTTTCCACGGGTGTATTTTAATTTTAATTTCCATTTACAAACACATCTAATTAAATCGGATAACGGATAATGGATAATGAATTAGGGCCCGTTTTCTGTTTTTCATTTTGTATCATCACTGTTTGTTTTTATTTTGAAATCTCAAAATAAGAAAACAAATGGCCGCGACGTACACGGACCAGTTTTGCTAGTGAAGGGGCACCGTGACGAAGACTTCTGTCACAGCAACACTCAACTGTCAACACTACTTAGGAAATAAAAAGGTTGGTTTTAAACCCAGTTCAAGTCAATCGATTGAATCTCCCTTGTATCTTTGTTTCGAATTATTTCATATTTAGCATCAGCGGAGACCCAAAACCACTTTCTTAGATAACACTTAGCTGTAGTACCTGGTTGTGCCACCGGATGGAGCCTCTAAACATTTAATACTGTAGAGACCAGAGGAGCAATAGCATTGTGGGGGTTTGGCTAGTAAAGGGGCACCATGACAAAGACTCTAGCTGCAAAGACGCTAGCTGAATGTTGGTTTTAGAGCCTTTGAGGTCCGTCGAGTGAATGCTTCTCGTTGTATCTTAGTTTCTATCGCTTTTTGCCTCTTCTGACAACTTGGTTCTTTTTCTTTTGTTGGGTTACTCCGGCAAAGTAAGTAAAGGGGCACCGTGACAAAGACTCCTGCCACAATACCACGCAAGTGAACGCCTCGCCGAATGCCTCTTGCTGTATCTTGGTTCCTATCGCTCTTTGCTCCGACAGCTAGGTTCTTTTTCTTTCGTTGGGTACAGTTTCTATACTTAATCCAGTTGTTCCACTGTCTGCAATTTCACCAATCTGTGGAAAGCTATGTATACAAACAGGGAAAACATCCTCATCCTGTTGTGTAATTCTATGGCGCAAATGGGGGTTTAGCTAGTAAAGGGGCACAAATACAAAGACTTCTGTCGCAACAACAAACAACAGTCAACACTGCTCAGGAAATAAAGAGATTGCTTGTATGAAAAGAAAATTCGTGAACCAGTGGGTTGTCGGTTCGCCGTTTCGAGTCCCCGGACTGGCAAGAGGTTGAGGTGGGAAGGCGAGAGCGACCGCTTGTCCCAGTCTCCACCACTGTGGGCCCTTGAGCAAGGCCCTTAACCCCTGACTCCTCCTTGGGCACTGCAGCCCACTACTCCTAGTATGTATAGTTAAGGTTAACTATGGATAGGATGAGTCAAATGCAGAGAAGGAACTTCCCCAAGGGGATCAGTAAAGGTTAGATTACATTACTATTATTATTATTAAACCTCTTTCAAGTGCATCGTTTGAATGCCTCTTGTTGTGTCTTGGTTTCAGCTCAGCGGACGCCCAAAACCACTTCCTTAAATAATACAGACTTAAAGTATTGCAGATCAGCTGTAGTACCTGGTTGTGCCACCAGAAGGAGCCCCTTAGAGACCAGAGGAGCAGAGAGCATTGTGGGGGTTTGGCTAGTAAAGGGGCACCATGACAAAGACTTCTGGGGTGGTTAATGACCTCAGGCCACGTTGAAGACAAACCGGGATCAACTCAGATTTAGTAAAGTCTAACCTTTAAGGCCTGTATCATAACATCCACTGCTTACAACAGCAATATTAGCATTAGCATAGCGCTAATGTCCAGTGTGCTCTACCTGGATGATAAATCACTCATACATTGATTCTAGTAAGGGAATAATTAAATTCACCAAACCTGTGTGGCGGATCGTAAACAAAGGATCAGGCCTAGGACTGTGCTGACGCTGATTAATTAGAAATTGCTTTTATCAGCCCCAATTTCAGGATTCCTGTAAGACACACAAGTTGCAAGCTCGGTAATACGACTGAAATTAATATACCCTGATGTTCCAGCACCGACGGCTACATCGGCTGCATCCTGATGAAATGTCTACGGGATCACGTATTAAAAAAAAACAAACCTGGCTTCCATCAGATAAGCTCCTCAGACATGTGTAGCAAAACGTCCCAATAACTCACTGTGTCGGTTTTTAATTAAAGTTTTCCCGGGTTAATTAATCCGAGCAACAGAGCCGCATAATAGGATCACAAAACACGACGCTATCACCGCTAACAGCTGATGAATGATATTGCAATATTACCCTGTTACGTAACGCTACCTAAGCACGAGGACAGGATCCAAAACAGCAAAAGTCTGCAGCAGACGAACCACCGTCGCCTCCAGACATCGTAAATACAAACTTCGCTGTGATAAGTCGCTTAAGACATCAATTCTAAAGCATGAAAACAAAAGTGTTAACATGTACGGTAGAGTATAGCTGCTCTGTACTGATGGGCAAACAAAGGAACTATAAAAACAGAAAGAATCAACAGGTTTTCAGCTTTCCTATGGTTCCTGAACTACTCATCTGTGCAGTTCCATCTTAAAATTACTTAAAATCAATTTAACAGTCATGTCAGAAAAACCTTCTCGGCTGAACTGCAGGCTGTGTTCACTAACGTCTATATAAAGCATCAATTTACGCTGTTCATCAAAGCCAGAAACAATTAAAAAAATCAGATTTTCCACTCTCCTGTGGTCCTTGAACTGCTCATCTGTGCTGTTAGTTTTGAAAATTGAACCAAACCTGAGCTCATTTTATCAAAATCACTCCATTACACATGTTTCGGTCTAAAGATTTGCTCTCCTTGAACAACTATGAAGCTATTAGTGAGCCGTCCGTGACCGACAATCACGTCGGAAAAACATCTCGGCTGAACTGCAGGCAGTGTTCACTACATATACACATGGAACCACCTTTTATTCTGCAGCAGATAAACCACCTTCACTTCTGAACATAACGAATGCAAAAACAAAAAAAAACAGGAAAAAATTGCAAAATTTACAGTTCATCGAAACCAGAGACAACAAAAAACATCATCACCTTTCCTATGGTTCTTGAACTACTCATCTATGACGTTCCATCATCAAATTGAACCACATCTCAGCTCCTCAACAGCATGCACGACCTTCTCATTAAAAGTCAGACGGTGCTTCTGTTGCTTTCAATTCTGGAAATCTAACTTGAGCTTGACGCGTTGCCTGGAATCGTGATCTTGAGATTCTCCTCAACAGCATGCACGACCTTCTCATCCAAAGTCAGATGGTGCTTCTGCCACCTGTACTTTGTGGACGGATGTGATATTTAATCAGAACCACTCTACTGGACACATTTTTTTTTTAAAACATGCAGAAAAACCTCAAACTTCGCAAAAATTACTGGTCGGGAAAACATCTCGGCTGAACTGCAGGCTGTGTTTGCACAATGTTTAGATGCATTATAATATCTATTTGTGGCACATGGAACCACCATTTTCTTCTGCAGCAGACAAGCCACCGACACCTCTTAACATCATAAATTCAAAATGGGCTGTAATAAGCTGCACTGATTCTAAAGCATGAAAACACAGATTTCCAACTTTCCAGTGGTTCTTGAACTACTCATCTGTGCTGCTCCATCATAAAATTGAACCAAATCTCAGTTCCTCAACAGCATGCACGACCTTCTCATTAAAAGCCAGACTGTGCTTCTGTTGCTTTTAATTCTGGAAATCTAACTTGAGCTTGACGTGTTGCCTGGAATCATCATCTTGAGTCTTTCGATTCTCCTCAACAGCATGCATGACCTTCTCATTGAAAGTCAGACGGTGCTTCTGTTGCTTTTAATTCTGGAAATCTAACTTGAGCTTGACGCATTGCCTGGAATCGTGCTCTTGAGTCTCCAGATTCTCCTCAACAGCATGCACGACCTTCTCATCCAAAGTCAGATGGTGCTCCTGCCACCTGTACTGTGTGGACGGATGTGATATTTAATCAGAACCACTCTACTGGACACATTTTTTAAAAAACAAAACATGCAGAAAAACCTCAAACTTCGCAAAAACTACTGTTTGGGAAAACAGCTTGGTTGAACTGCAGGCTGTGTTTACTAATATCTATCTAAAGCACATGTAACCATTGTTTTCTCCTGAAGCAGATGAACCACCTTCACCTCCAAACATCGTAAACACAAAGTCTGCAGTGAGAAGTTGCTCATGGCGTCGATTTTAAGGCATGAAAACAAAAGTTGATGAGATAAGCGCTACAGTAAAGCTGCTCTGTTCCGACACACAAACACTGTGCTCCTGTTTCAAACCGTCTGCTGCATCCGAGGCTATTAACCGCTATCGAGTCTCCCATCTGAATCCATGAATAGGCTCTAATCATATTCGGAGTCATTGACATTCAGCTAGGTGGCTGCTGTTACTATGGTGCATCAGAGAGATTTCACTCCCCGTTTTATCGCCGCCTTTCTTCCTTTTTCTGGCGAAGGAATCAGGCTTTCTCTAATCTCTCTGTCACTTCCTCCTTCTCCATCTTCATTTCCTTCTCCTCTGTCTCCCTCTGCTCTGTTCTGTGCAGGTTCATAAAGTTCATCGGAAGGTAATTTGTTAATCCTTCAGGTCTTTAGGCGGAAGGCATCAGAGTGGAAGTAAAAGGAGGGATTAAAGTTACAAACGCTCTCAGAAGATTATTTTATTAGTTTTATAAAGTGGCGGCGCTTCCCTCTCCAGCAGCAGCCTCATTCTAACATCTTCATTTATGACACGTCTGGTCAGAGGACGGACCTGAAAGCTGCTGCATCACTGAATCTCAGCATCTGCATGATGCTGCATATCTATCAAAGTTGTTCTATTTATTCTTTCAGGTGGCTAAATGTTGCCCAGAATACGTCGTTTAGCTGTTATGTTGTTTGTATTATGTGTTGTTGCACCGTTTGAGGGAACTGACGTTTCGTATCTCTATAGTTGTGGATGATTAATGCTAATGTAGCTCAAAACTGTTGCTTTTAATGCTTGAAATCTAACTTGTGGGGACGCATTGCTGGAATCGTGATCTTGAGCCTCCAGATTCTCCTCAACACCATGCACGACCTTCTCATCAAAAGTCCAGTGGTGCTTTTGCCACCTTTACTGTGTGGACAGATGCATTATTCTGCACCAACAACAGCCCAGCTCCAAGTTTTCCTCTCATTTAATCTTCGACTGCTTCAAATATTTGACTTTTATACTGTTTGTAGTACGTTTTGTTGCACCGTTTGAGGGAACTGACATTTCGTATCTGTCTAGTTGCGGATTATTAACGCTAACGTAGCTGGAAACCGTTGCTTTTAACAGTGGAAATCTAACTTGTGTGGACACATTGGCTGGAATTGTGATCTTTAGCCTCCAGATTCTCCTCAACGGCATGCACGACCTTCTCATCAAAAGTCAGATGGTGCTTCTGCCACCTGTACTGTGTGGACAGATGCATTATTCTGCACCAACAACAGCCCAGCTCCAAGTTTTCTTCTCTTTTAATCCTTGATTACTTCAAATATTTGACTTTTAGTGCACAGCTATGCCACAAAATGGGAGACACGTCTCGTCTTTCCAAGTATGTTCATCTGATTTAAGCGTTTCAAGAGACAAGAGGTATCACATTGTCCACCCCTTATTTGCGCCAGTTGGAGGAAATCAGGGACGGCTAGCCAACTCTGGAAACCCCTAAAGATCTTTTAACCTACTTGTTGTTGATCTAACCTGGAGACCCCAAATGTTACCAGAAACACTTCTCAGGCCATTAACCACCACAGAAGGCTTTGTCATGGTGCCCGTTGCAAGCTAAACCCCCACAATGCTCTGTACTTGATAGCATGAACTGCCTGTAGTCTGAGTGACGCCTCCTCTGGTCTCTACAGTATTAAACAGTAAGAGGCTCCACCTGGTGGAACAACCAGGTACTACAGCTGATCTACAATACAGTTAATGGCATGCATGACCTTCTTCTTTTTTGCCTTGTTGTTGATCTAAACTGAAGACCCCAAATGTTACCAGAATGTATGTATGATGTATGAACATGGTCCTTACTGATCCTAGTTTGACGCTTGAGTTCTGGTTGAAGGTCATTAACCACCACAGAAGGCTTTGTCATGGTGCCTGTTGCTAGCTAAACCTCCACAGTGCTCTGTACTTGATAACATGAACGCATATTTATCAGATAATATTAAATCAGTGACAATAATGGTTGCTACAGTATTAAACAGAGAATAAACCAGGTACTACAGCTAATCCACAATACATAATGTGACATGCATGACCTTCTTTTTCTTGGTGCCCGTTGCTAGCTAAACTCCTAAACAGTAAGAAGCTTCACCTGATGGAACAACCAGGTACTACAGCTGATCTACAGTACATTTAATGACATGCATGATCTTCTTCTTTTTTTTGCCTAGTTGTTGATCTAAACTGAAGACCCCAAATGTTATCAGAAACACTTTTCAGGCCACCATGTTGGTCCAGTTTGAAATCTAGATGCGGACAACCTAATGTTACATGTCTACAAGGTTGTTTTTAGGACGTGAAGGGTCATGTAACTTTCCAGTACTGGACGTTTGATGGATGTGGAACGAGGCAGAATCACGATAGACTCCCAAGATGATCTTCAACAGTAGAACACTACAGGATACACCCTCCTACGGCCATGCAAACATTAGCCGCTTTAGTTTGGAGCTCCATTTGTTTCCAGGAACATGCTTGGTTTGTATACTCGCACAGTTTGCAAGAACCCTGAGAGCACGCAAACATGGAAAGCATGAAGTAGCCTTAAGCTTTACCGCGATATTTACTTCAAATCAGTTTCAGTTCCTGGTCTTTTTCTGATTCCGATACGTTGGTCACTGTTTCTGTAGGTCTAAATCTCACCCATGTACTCACATCGTATCCGTTATTGCGGATTCCCCTCCTGGATCTCTCCCTCAGAACCAGCAGGTCCATCTCCGTCTCCACCGGACTCGGGCTGCTCAGAGACTGCCGGCTCCAGTAGGTGGGCTCTCGTGGGTGGGAGTACCTGGAAATACAAACCGTGAGTCAGAGACGCCACCGATGACCTCGAGGTAGCACTGCTGCATTTGTACGCTCGTCGTCTTAGAAAAGAAGACGTTGACAGATGATATTTACAGAAAATGTGGCTCATGAATCAGTCAGGAAAACACTGGTGGGTTATTTTTGGTCGGATGCTAAACAACTGTAGACTGTCACAAGTCATTACTGGTCGTCTCTGTGTTCACTTTACTTTACTTTCCTTGAATTTAGTTTGGATTCAATCAATGCAGTGGAGATTTCCGCTTATCTAAATGTTATTTCCATCACATTTTATGCTACTAAACCACATTTCACAAAGGAGAGGCCACATATCTTTGTGAAACAACACATTTTATTTGAACTATATCTGTATTTGCAACCATAAAAACCAAGGTGCTGCTTAACGCTGTGGTGTTTACTGTGAAAATCTGGATTTTTCTGTCGCTGAGGTTTAAGTTTCAGAAGGCAACAGATGCTTCTCTTTGGATTTATTAACTCTCTACAGGCTGAATGTGTTGAATCTGCTGCTAACAAAGAGAAACAAAGCAGGCACTTATCTGTATGAACTGTAAAATATTAATGCGCTGACCAAAACTCACCCCTCAGTACTCGCTCTCTCCTTATGTGTTGCTTAGCAACTATGCTGCACGGCTACAGATCTAGTTAGCTTATCGTTCTTGGTGTAAAAATACCATTTATTTTGCATTATATTAGTACAGACTCGAGTGAAAAGGCATTAATAAAACCATTTCATGAAACTGAGAGTCACTCTGCCGAACATCAGCCGTACAGCACTTAGTTTAACTGCCTGAATGATGATGATGAATAAAAAATATAGAAGAGCTTTAATGAAACGGGATTCTGCTTTGATAGTCGAGTCTAATCCTCTCATTTGGAGCTCGTCAAACATACTTCTATTCTGGGGTTGATTCTTTTGATTTGTTTAATCTTCTGCAGTGTTCAGGCCTAAAATACCACAGTATGTAACTACAGAGGCATGCGGTGCAGTACCACAGGAACATGAGGTACCGCTACTACAGAGCATCAGAATGTAGAGTAAACAACACAGAGCTGTTGGTGGATTGTCGGCCATGTTTATCTTCAGGTTTGCTACTCATTCACAGTGTTGTTGTCGTTGCAGGTACACTCATCTGGACCCACCTTTTATGACATCCTGCAAACGACGCCCTCTTCTCCTCGGCGGTCATCGGCTCTTTGACCCCGTTGTCGTGGCGACTGTGCCTGGAGTCGCGGTGGCTGTAACCGTGGCTACCGGTCTCCGAGAGCGAGAACTCGCCGTAGCCTTTCCTCCGAGCCTTCTGACGCAGTTTGTTCCTGTAGTGCTCGATGTCCGACTTCTGCTTCAGCCCGCCGTGGTTCGCCTGAGGACAGTAAAGTTAGGTAGTGAATCAAAGGCTTTCATTCGTTCATTCGCTGAGAGGAAGGCAAGTTTTTAGCTACGTTTTTTCTTGACTTTTTAGTAGGGATGTTCTAATTTAAATGTCCTTGCTTGACTTAAACACATGAATGCTTGTTAGAGGTCATTAAGCATCACAGAAGTCTTTGTCATGGTGCCCTTTACTAGCTAAACTCCCACAATGCTCTCTGCTTGCCAACATGAACTGCTTGTGGTCTGAGAGATGCCTCCTCTGGTCTCTGCAGTATTAAACATTAAGAGGCTCCACCTGGTGGAACAACCAGGTACTACAGCTGATCTACAACACATTTAATGGCATGCATGTAGAGAATACAGATTTTCTTTTGGAGGTTGTGGAGCCACAGTACATCCTACTTTCTGCTGACAAACACTTAGCACCTGGCCTGTTTTAGCGTCTGAAACTCCTAGCTTAGCATTGTTAGCATGGCCATCAGGTAGCTAGCTAAATCGGATAGCATGTAGACACCTTTTTACAATTTAACGCTGCAGAGTTCAGCAACATGACTGCCACAGTTAGCAGTCTGACCACAGGGAGGTGCGCTCGCAAACACACCTGTAACTCCATCTCATTAAACAGTACAAAGCTCCACCTGGTGGAAGAACCAGGTACTACAGCTGATCTACAATACATTTTCTAACATGCATGTAGAGAATACAGATTTTCTCTTGGAGGTTGTGGAGCCACAGTACATCCTACCTTCTGCTGACAGAGCAGTGTCTGAAACTCCTAGCTTAGCATTGTTAGCATGACCGTCAGGTACCTGAATCGGACAACAGGGAGACACTTTTTTACAATTAAATGCTGCAGAGTTCATCAACATGACTGCCACAGTTAGCAGTCAGATCACTGGGAGGTGCGCTTGCAAACACACCTGTAACTCCATCTCATTAAACAGTACAAAGCTCCACCTGGTGGAAGAACCAGGTACTACAGATAATCTACAATACATTTTTCTGATATGCATGTAGAGAATTCAGGTTTTCTTTTGGAGGTTGTGGAGCCACAGTACATCCTACCCTCTGCTGACAGAGCAGCATCTGAAACTCCTAGCTTAGCATTGTTAGCATGGCCATCAGGTAGCTAGCTAGCAGGGAGACACTTTTTTACAATTAAATGCTGCAGAGTTCATCAACATGACTGCCACAGTTAGCAGTCAGACCACAGGGAGGTGCGCTCGCAAACACACCTGTAACTCCATCTCATTAAACAGTACAAAGCTCCACCTGGTGGAAGAACCAGGTACTGCAGATAATCTGCAATACATTTTTCTGACATGCATGTAGAGAATTCAGGTTTTCTCTATCTTTTGGAGCTTGTGGAGCCACAGTACATTCTACCATCTAATACTATATCTCTCCTCTAATACTACATTTCAGACAATATCCTACAGGAGCTTTACAACAAGGTTTCTGAACATTAAGGAACAGTTTGGATGCAGAAGTGCATTTTAAAAATACATTACATAGATACTCAGTTACAAATAATATGCACTGGACTGATTTTAATAACCTCAGTGTACTTGAAGTGTGTCTTTTCTTGGAAAAGGCATTACATTGATACTCAGTTTTTGGAAATGCTAAACATTAAATGACTAAAAACACATTTCTAGCGTCGGGCATTTGTCCATGTCAAAGAAAAAGTGCTTGTTTTTACTACAGATTGTTTTAAATGTCTGATAAAATCATGGAAAGGATTTCTACAGAGTTATTAAATGGCTCAGATTGGATCGAAGGCAAAAATAAACTCGACCACTTCTTTTTAGTGTGTCGCCTCCCCTCGGTCTGATAATTCAACCACATATCACGCCTTAAACATGACATTTTCTGCTCATGTGCATCAATAAATGGCAGCAGATGAACTGTAAAACTGGAGACTCCCAGAGGGGCTTTCTCTGGTCTGGCGTTAATAGATTGATGGACGGTTAATCATCAGCTGCTGCAGAGTCGGAGTGAGACGTGACAGGCCGGGTGAGAGATTAGAGGAAGGGAGGAGGAGTGGTGTTTGTAGCGGCAAAGGCTAAATTCAGAAACAGCTCGATGTGTCTCGGAGGAGTTGTTATGTTACTACAGCAGTGGAGGATGGGAAGGAGAGCAGATGGATGCAACAATGCATGCACCTCAAACTGCCTCCTTTATCTGTCCTGCTGTCTGACCTGATCTCAAATGAAATAAGATTCTATGCTTTCCATGCAGCTTCATGTCTTAGTGCCACCGACAGACGCTGGAACAGAAACATGGCCACCGAATGCTGCTTTACTGTATTCGTCTGAGTGACTCATCCCGATGATGTCCTAGTTTTTGCTCTGCACTGTCAACACGCCTGCTTACCTCACAGCTGCAGGCGGCAAAGCTCCGAGGAAACATGTGCAGACTCACCTCCCCGTTGACGACCACGGAGTCCTGGCTGTGGGAGGAGGAGGAGGGATACGAGTAGGTCGGCTGGGCTGTCATGGGTTTGATGGTGATGAGGCGGAGAGAGCCCGAGTGGTCTTCGTAAGGATCTGAGGGGGGGAGAGGAAGGCAAATAGGTTGGAAACGAGCAAACAGAGACAGTCTAGACGTCAAGGTTGTGTAATAGTTGTAAAATTAGAGTTTAATATCGAGGGTCAAATGGGAAAACTGTTTGCAAATGAAGCCAGACGAAACTAAGGGCTGTATTGCAAAGTGAAATGACTGAGTTAGCAGGTATGTTGAGCTTAAAATCAAAGTTTCCAGTGTCACAAAGGGATCATGAGCAATACCAGTCAATAATTGATCAATCAATAACACAGATTGAGTGCATCCTCAAGTCTATCCTGTGCTGATGTTTTCTGTTTGCGTGAGCAGTTGTTAATTTGGATCACAAAGTCACTGTGATGTGTGAACATGTTCGAAGGTCATTAACCTCCACAGGAGTCTTTGTCATGGTGCCCATTGCTAGCTAAACCCCCACAATGCTCTCTGCTTGACAACATTAACTGCCGGTAGTCTGAGGGACGCCTCCTCTGGTCTCTACAGTATTAAACAGTAAGAGGCTCCAATCAGGTACTACAGCGAATCCACAAAACATTATCTGACATGCATGACCTTCTTTTTCTTAGGGCCCGTTGCCATGTAAACCCCGATAATGCTTTCTGCTTGCCAACTGCAACTGCCTGTAGTCTTAGTGACCATTATCTCTGGTTGCTACAGTATTAAACAGTTAGTGAACCAACAGGTACTACAGCTAATCCACAATACATAATGTGACATGCATGACCTTCTTTTTCTTGGTGCCTGTTGCTAGCTAAACTCCTAAACAGCAAGAAGCTCCACCTGGTGGAACAACCAGGCACTACAGCTGATCTACAATACATTTAATGACATGCACGACCTTCTTCTTTTTTTTGCCTTGTTGTTGATCTAAACTGAAGACCCCAAATGTTACCAGAAATTCTTTTCAGGGCACCATGTTGGTCCAGTTTGAAATCTAGATGCAGACAACCTAATGTTACATTATCTGAGGGTAATGTAACATTAGGTTGTTTTTTGGACATGACCCCTCATGTCCAAAAAACATCACAAGGGTGCTTTTTGGGCGTGAGGGGTCATGCAACCTTCCAGTACTAGACGTTTGATGGACGTGGAACTAGGCAGCATCACGACAGATGCCCAAGATGCTCTTCAACAGTAAAACATTACCGGCTACACCTTCAACGGTTGTTAATTTGGGTCACAAAGTCACTGTGATGTATGAACATGGTCCTTACTGATCCTAGTTTGACACTTGAGTTCTGGTCGGAGGTCATTAACCACCACAGAAGGCTTTGTCATGGTGCCCGTTGCTAGCTAAACCCCCACAGTACCCTCTGCTTGATAACATGGACGCATATTTATTAGAAAATATTCAAACAGTGAGATTAGTTTCACTTTAATTTGGCCAAAAACTAAAGTGATTTCCTCATCTTCATCTTCATCTTCATCTTCATCTTCATCATCATGGGACAGCTCGCCATAATAATAGTCACATGATTTCACGAGCTATAAGCCATAATCATCACAGTCAAGACTAGAAAAAGGTTAGAAATATTTCACTTCACCTGTAATGAGTCTAGAATATCTTTAATCTTCCCTTTGTTTTAAGTAACTGCTAGAAAATATTAAACTTTTTTAAGGTGTTTACATTGTTTGAGATGCACTAGTCAGGCTATAGCTAGCAGCTTACATTAGCATGACAGCTACGAACACACAGAAGCAGTGAACCTGGCTGCTGAAGACTTATTCACCCGATTATTAATATTTTTCCAGCTCAGTTTTGCTGAATTGTTGTTTCACATTTGGTCCTTTTGTTACTTGGAGCAGCGAGTTAGTTGGTGAAGAACAGCACGTTCCCTCCTACGAGTCGCCCTCCTGACCCGGCAGAAGCGAAACTCTGAGATCCTCCAGAGAGAAAAGAGAAAAGAACACTTGGAAGGAAAGCGAGAAGCTCTGGTGATGATGCGTCAAGCCTGTGAAGTCCGCGCAGCTCTGCAGAGAACTATTTAGGTTAGTAAGGCGACGCGTCAGCTGAGCTACTGAACCACATGCAGCAGATTCACTCGGCTCTTCGTCGCCGGTGCATCCAGCATCGCTTTGGTCGGCAAATGTTTGAGGTTCAAGGTTTCATTTTGTGCAAATGTCTCGTCTCGTTCACTTTATTCTCCCATCTTTAATTCAGGACAAGCTGCTGCTGTTGTTCGGCTGCTTCTGTAGATAATATTTAACATTCCAAACCTCCTTTCATCAAATGGAAGAAGTGTTCGGAGGAAAACATGATTGAAAATAAACATTGTAACTCCGATGTGGAAGGACGAGCAGCAGAACAGTCGACATTGAGCCCAACGACAATCAACACAGTTTGCATCAGTCTTTTTTGAGTTATGGCAACATTTAATGCAGTTATGTTCAGCTAACAAACTATATTTAATTAGGATCATTGGCTTTTCCTCTACAGTCAGACGTATCTTTAACTACTTCATGATTGGTAGCAGAAACATGGGCTTTCATGTAATTACTCACTGAAATTAAACTGATCAGTAACAGAACCTCTGTGTTGTTTAAGAGGAAATATAAAGTGCCATGTATTTAATTACACTAGTTATAAACATTTACAAGTTTTTAATTTGGCAAGTTAAAGAAAAAGCTGCTCCAATGTTTAGTAGGCAGAGAAAGGAAAGGGACTTTTATTTTGAAATTTATTTGCCAAATAAAACCAGCTTCACTCTGGAAATTTATTAAAAATTTACTAAAAATTAAGATTTCAATTCAGTTTCATTCAGTGACACTAACTTGAATTTGGTTTTAAATCAACTTACGCGGAAATGTGAAAACATGCATATTATTATTATTATTATTATTATTATTATTATTATTATTATTATTATCATTATTACCTTATTATTGTTATTAGTAGTAGTAGTAGTAGTATCATTAGTATTATTACTATCATTCTTATTATTAATAATAATTTATTATTAGTAGTATTTTTAATATTATTATTATTCTTAGCAATAATAATGATTTATTATTATTGTTGTTGTTGTTATTATTATTATTGTAATTATTATCATTTTTATTATTATTATTATCATCATCATTATGTTATTATTATTAATTTTATTATTATTATTGTTATTATTATTATTAATTTATTATTATTATGAGCAGTATAAACTCACTCATAGCTGTAAATTATAAATATTCAGTACATTTAAAAACCTGGTGGAATATAAATTATTCGACGTATGCTAGGATCTGGACAATATTTTATTTTTATTTTTAACTTACTGATAAATCTGCGATATTAATACTAATTCTACATCAACATAACTCCTACTTATGCATATTTTTTTTCCTACTGATGTTTCCTAAATTCTAATTTCCTGACTTTCGGATTAATAAAGGCCGATCATATCTGGTTGTTATTATTCTTTATTCTCTTTAGCATAACAAATGAATAGTCTCCAGTACTGTACATGTTCCTCATCAACACCCAGAGACTTTCTTTATATGTCAAGCAGGAATCTTGGCTTCACAGTCATTTACACACCAATCTGTTGGCAGCAGGTCGGACAAGAGTCGATATTCTGCCCAAATCTGCTTGACAATTTTCTGCCAAAGAGCTAAAACGATGAAGAAAACTGACCCTGAAGCTCCCCGTGATGAAATGTGCATTTCCAGACCCAGAACACATGAAGATTCTGCACATTATAGAAGATCATGACACTGTTAGCAGCCCTGTTCTGATCTTATTATGTACAGCAGAGTGTGAACGCAGGTTTACAGAGTCAGAACTCCACAGAAACATCCTCCAGGATCACATTTAATTGGATTCCTGCAGGAACCCTCCAGCGTTCTTGAACATCCCCGGAGCTCCTGGAGGCTCTGCTGGTCGTTGTCGCTCCAGAATGAGGACATTTCGAATACGAGATTTTACTCGAAATGTCCTCGAACGCAGCTCGGTGCAGGTTCGTGTCCTGATGAGGAGGCTTCGGCTGGGCGTCGGGGAGTCGCCCTGCTTCATTAACGCCGTGAGTCTCTGTTTTTATGTGTGGATGTGTTCGCAGGGAGCAGCAGATGGACGGTGTTGTGTTGAACCGACTCCACTGTGACTCACTCCATGCGGCCAAAACAGCCTAAACTCCACTATCAGGGCGGCGGCGGCGGCGGCTCGTATTCCTCCTGTTATTTGCCGCTGAACCCGCAGCAGATCAGAGTTGGACGGTCGAGGTCGAGGCGTCGGAGGCTGTGAACCAGACCGGACACGGCGGCGCTGCATGTAGATGACCTGAACCCTGACCTGCAGCAGCACCGACCCCGACCGGCTGCCAGACGAAGAGCTGCTGCTTCTGTAGCGTCGCTGGAATAAATCACACTTTGCAGCTGCTCTCTGCGCTCGGGGAGGCAAGGAAGGCGACTCAGTTGGCGTTCTGGCAGAGATCTTGCTGCCTACGCCTTTTTTTAGCCACATTCTGGTTCGTTTAAGTCTCTTTATCCCCTAAAAACTGCTCTCTGTGTATCTAAAGTTTCATATTTAGAAGCTTTCCCATCAAAAATAATTAACTCCTGCCTGAAAATGCTCAGATGCCACTCATGTTCATGGTCTTTCCAGCTCCAAGGATGTATTCCAACAGTCCAGTGCTCTAATATTATACTTATGAAGTGAACCCAACTCATCTGCAACATCTGATTAAGCAGCTGGTCCCTTGAATTACCCTTTAGAGCGTCAGTACGTCCAAAACTCCTGGTGTCCGACCACATCCAGTCAGATTTTGCAGTTTTAGTTGTCGTTCAAACATGTTAAAAACGCAAAGGAACGAAATTCCCAGGTCCAGACGCGAACAGAATAAATAGCTGTTCAGTTACTCGCTAACACAAATAGCTAATCGGCCAATCACATGGAAGCAACTCAACGCATTTAGCCGTGTAGACGTGGTCAAGACGACTCGCTGAAGTTCAAACCAAGAGCCTCATATGTTGTTAAATTTAACATGATGCCAACATGAAGCAGCTTGTAACTCTGAAAATACAACACCAACATCTGGACCCCTATGAACACCAACATCTAGACCCCTATAAACACCAACATCTAGACCCCTATGAACACCAACATCTAGACCCCTATAAACACCAACATCTAGACCCTATGAACACCAACATCTAGACCCCTATGAACACCAACATCTAGACCCCTATGAACACCAACATCTAGACCCCTATGAACACCAACATCTAGACCCCTATGAACACCAACATCTAGACCCTATAAACACCAACATCTAGACCCTATAAACACCAACATCTAGACCCCTATGAACACCAACATCTAGACCCCTATGAACACCAACATCTAGACCCTATGAACACCAACATCTAGACCCCTATGGACACCAACATCTAGACCCCTATGAACACCAACATCTAGACCCTATGAACACCAACATCTAGACCCTATGAACACCAACATCTAGACCCCTATGAACACCAACATCTAGACCCTATGAACACCAACATCTAGACCCCTATGAACACCAACATCTAGACCCCTATGAACACCACCATCTAGACCCTATGAACACCAACATCTAGACCCCTATGAACACCAACATCTAGACCCCTATGAACACCAACATCTAGACCCCTATGAACACCAACATCTAGACCCCTATGAACACCAACATCTAGACCCTATGAACACCAACATCTAGACCCCTATGAACACCAACATCTAGACCCCTATGAACACCAACATCTAGACCCTATGAACACCAACATTTAGACCCTATGAACACCAACATCTAGACCCTATGAAAACCAACATCTAGACCCCTATGAACACCAACATCTAGACCCTATGAACACCAACATCTAGACCCCTATGAACACCAACATCTAGACCCCTATGAACACCAACATCTAGACCCCTATGAACACCAACATCTAGACCCCTATGAACACCAACATCTAGACCATATGAACACCAACATCGAGACCCTTATGAACACCAACATCTAGACCCTATGAACACCAACATCTAGACCCCTATGAACACCAACATCTAGACCCCTATGAACACCAACATCTAGACCCCTATGAACACCAACATCTAGACCTCCTTGAATACCAACATCTAGACCCCTATGAACACCAAAATCTAGACCTCCTTGAATACCAACATCTAGACCCTATGAACACCAACATCTAGACCTCCTTGAATACCAACATCTAGACCCTATGAACACCAACATCTAGACCCTATGAACACCAACATCTAGACCCCTATGAACACCAACACGTAGACCCTATGAACACCAACATCTAGACCCTATGAACACCAACATCTAGACCCCTATGAACACCAACATCACACAACATGATACTTCTGAATGGTGGGAAGACATTTTGTTTTGAAGTCCGACTCCAGTTGTTGATTTAACCACTAAAAACTAATTATTTCCGTATCAAAACTACATATTTAGAAGGTTTTCCCATTAAAGTACCATTTAAAAACTGCTCTGCACAATTTCAAGCTGCAATATTCTAATAATAATAATAATGAAACATGTTGGAAGCAGAAACTGATCCTGCAGAAGAGCAACGACAGGATTGGTTGTTGAGATTTGTGATGTCATAAACCTCAAAAGTCTAAATCTGCGTTTTTGAGATGCCCTTTTTTGCTCATGATCTTTCTTCCAGCACTTAAAAAAACACCAAAAAGTCCCGATAACGGGGTTAAAACCTAGATTTTCATCTGTTCTTAGGTCACTATGTATGAGACATTAGAGAAAGAGCAGCGTCGTTGACCTTTAGGTGAAGAAGAGCATCGATCAGAGTTGGTTTCATCCAATCCAAGACCTTTTGTTAAGTGTTTTCTTCACCTTTTCAGACAATTGCTCTCCAATGCAATAAGCAGTTATAGCAGCACAGATGCTCCATATGTTGTAGATGGCTTTATGGTATGCAAATGTGCAGATAAACCTGCGATTAATATGAAGATGACCTTGACGTTTAGAAGGAAGGTGTCCTGAAAGTGTCTCCATCCATGTCACTGTTTCCCTTCTTTCTATTCTGAAGACACTCCGTCTGTCCATCTCCGGGTCCGGCATCTCCGGAGAAAACGAAGCGACTGCTCAACTCCCCTCCTCTCCTCTCCTCGGGGGTTTTCCTTCGCTCATTCGCCCCCATAAGAACTACAAATCACACAAACCACTGCCAGCGTTGGATCCGCTGATGCAAAAATAGATCGAAGCGTCCCGGAGCGTCACTGAACAGGAGCTGGAGGAAGATCCGATGGTCCACGGTGCGTTTACTGACACCAGTCGGTCTCTTCCTGGTCATTTTGTCTCCACATACTACAGATATTTAACTATCTCCATGTTTCCATCCTCTCCAGTCTTCTCCTCTCTACTCTGCTCATCATCTCTATAAAGATGTTCCTCCATGCTGGATGTATCTTCAACTACTGTCTCCTCTGTTCACTGTTTCTGAGCCGTGCTGCGTTTATTTATTGTGGTATTTTTTGCATTTTTTGCAGTTCTACTGGTCTCTTTGTCGTCATTTTGTGTCGTTTTTGTTGCTTCATTTGTTGATTTTGTAGTTTTGTGTCTTGTATTTGTTGTTTTCTGTCTCTTTGTGGTGGTTTTGTCTCCACATACTACAGATATTGAACTATTTCCAGGTTTCCAGACTCTCCAGACTTTGCCTCAGCTGTAGGGAGATGTGTCACCATGCTGGATGTATCTCCAACTACTGTCTCCTCTGTTCACTGTTTCTGAGCCGTGCTGTATGAATTTATTGATCCAGTCTGTTGTTTATTTTTGGTACATTTCCACATGAGACGTGTTGGATTTTGGTGAAGCTCCCCTGAAAGCATGACGGCTGGTCAAAGCTGAAGCAATCGTTTCTTTCCAGGTGCAGAACTTTTAGTTTTTTTTGCAGAATTCTGGTGCAAATGATTCATTTTGGGGGAATTAATGATCAAGACTTGTAGAATAAAGGTTTTCATTGAAAGATCATCAATGTTTTAGGCTATTTTTCATCATGATTTTACTTTTTTTTAACAGAATCTGGTCCAAGTTATTACTCATGTTCATTTATGTTGGTTTATTTTGAAGGAAACGCAGACGTCCATTAAGCTTATTGTTTCTTTTCCTATATGACACACCCACAGACCCTTAGAGGAGATGATCCGACTGTTCCTGCTGCTTCTTTTAATCAGAACGTCTGATTGAAGTATCAGAGGACGTGGTGAGAGCAGCCATGTGACAGTATGTTCTCTATATGTGTCATCGCTGACAGCAGCAGCCGCCTGACTCACTGTTTGTCTGCATGAGCCTGTTTCACTGTTTGTGTTCCCTTCATTAGTTCACCATCATCATCCTCTGGGTTAAACATCATAGAGGGAGGAGGCTGGTGGAGCGGAGGAAACACAGGAATTATGGGTAGTGAAGGCTGATTATCAGAGACCATGGATGTTTGTGGTGGAACGAAACATACGGAGGAAGATTCTCAGTGTTTACATGTTGTTCTTTAATCCATCCATCATCCATCATTCATCCATCATCCATCCATCCATCCATCCTTCATCCATCCTTCATCTATCATTCATCCATCCATCCATCCATCCTTCATCCATCATCCATCCATCCATCCATCGATCCATCCTTCATCCATCCTTCATCCATCATCCATCATCCATTCATCCATCCATCCATCCTTCATCCATCATCCATCATCCATCCATCCATCCTTCATCCATCATTCATCCATCCATCCATCCATCCTTCATCCATCATCCATCCATCCATCCATCCATCCATCCATCCATCCATCCATCATCCATCCTTCATCCATCCTTCATCCATCCATCCATCATCCATCATCCATTCATCCATCCATCCATCCATCATCCATCCATCCATCCATCCATCCATCCATCATTCATCCATCCATCCATCCATCCATCTTTCATCCATTCATCCATCCATCCATCCATCATTCATCCATCCATCCATCCATCCATCATTATCCTCCATCCATCCATCCATCCATCCATCCATCCATCCATCCTTCATCCATCCTTCATCCATCCTTCATTCATCCATCATCCATTCATCCATCATCCATCCATCATCCATCCATCCATCTATTTATCCCTCCATCCATTCATCCATCCATCCATCCATCCATCCATCCATCCATCCATCCATCCATCCATCCATCCATCATCCATCCATCATCCATCCATCATCCATCCATCCATCCATCCATCCATCTATTTATCCCTCCATCCATCCATCCATCCATCCATCCATCTATTTATCCCTCCATCCATCATCCATCCATCCATCCATCATCCATCCATCATCCATCCATCCATCCATCCATCCATCCATCCATCTATTTATCCCTCCATCCATCCATCCATCCATCCATCTATTTATCCCTCCATCCATCCATCCATCCATCCATCCATCTATTTATCCCTCCATCCATCCATCCATCCATCCATCTATTCATCCATCCATCCATCCATCCATCCTTCATCCATTCATCCATCCATCCATCCATCATTCATCCATCCATCCATCCATCCATCATCCATCCATCCATCCATCCATCCATCCATCATCCATCCATCATCCATCCATCCATCTATTTATCCCTCCATCCATCCATCCATCCATCCTTCATCCCTCCATCCATCCACTCATCATCCATCATCCATCCATCCATCCTTCATCCACCCTTCCTCCTCCTCCTCCTCCTCCTCCTCCTCCTCCTCCTCCTCACCGTTCCTCCTCTGCAGCTCCTCCTTTCCGTTCTTGCTGCTTCCGGTCGCCGTCCTTCGGGCCGATGAGCTCTTGCTGGTGTTCAGCTTCCCCGATCCGTTGCTCGACACCGATCCTTCCTCCTCGCTTGGCAACCGGCTGCAGTCGCCATGGCAACAGAGGGAGCGAGAGAGAGGGAGAGGGAGACGGGAGGGAGAGAGGCGGGTGAGCGAGTACACAAACAGGGCATCACCTCACGGTTATTACTGGAACACGCTGTCAGCTGTTACTGGAAATTAAAGAAGAAGGGAAGGAATTAAAAATGAAAACAGAAAGATTAATACTGTATGTGAGCGTGAGCAAAGAAACAACCCAACAACCAATAGAGATTGTTCCAAAACATAATTAATAAAAAGATTCGACATGAAATTCAAGGAGAAAAGTTGATTTGTGTCCAAAATCCCAGCTTCAGTCTTTTGATTTGTGACCTGAGGTTGGACTGAAACATAAAAACACTGAATAAGCCACATTTAAAGACGCCCAGAATCCATCGTTTAAAGTTTCCTCTGGTGAATTATCAGAAAACAGAAACACATCCAGGCTACCAGTGACTGTTTCTAGGACTCTGCGTCGTCTCTGAATCTTTTCTCAGCTATTTTTTTTATTTTTCCTGCTAAAACATCGGACCCTCTAACTGTTGTCCTGCCATTTTTAGAAATAACAGCAACAATAAACGACTGTGTGGCCGCCGCTCTGCACTTCTTAGCATCAGTTCAACATTAAAAACCTGCTTCAGCCGCCAGAGAACGTTCAGAGACGTACAGGACGGACGTAAAGGACGAGCAGAGCAGCAGCCGTCCTGATGAAGTTGGGCAGGTTGGCTGAAGGGCTT
Source organism: Dascyllus trimaculatus (assembly GCA_024666655.1). Classification (NCBI taxonomy): domain Eukaryota; kingdom Metazoa; phylum Chordata; class Actinopteri; family Pomacentridae; genus Dascyllus; species Dascyllus trimaculatus. Next base: position 2,663,665 of record CM045448.1, on the reverse strand, counting down.
CAAGGGAAGCAGCTCACACACATGTATGACACACAACGACACGCACACGCTAACACACAGAGGACACCACAGTGACCTCCACCAGCCGTTAGCGTGACCACAACTCTTATGTTACATAATGTCATCGCTGTGCCTTTTATTTATACGTGTTTATTCAAATAACAGCAAATATCTGCAAAATAATGATATTTGCTGATTTAAATTAAGTAAAAAAGAAATAGTGCAACTTTACATTTAAACATAGTAAAAAAAAAAGATGTATAATTTATAAAAATGCTGATTTTTTATGTGGACATTATTTACAGTTTTGGCATATTTAAAAAAAATAATTAATATGTAAGAATTTATACTTTTTCTGTGGCTTTTACTAAATTTATAAAACTATAAAACAACTAAGTCTATAAAACAACACTTTAAAAATATTTACTATTTTACAGTCCTTTATAAACATATTTTTTCTTTTAAATAACATGACATATATGAAAGAATTATATTTTTTTGCTGATTTAAATTTAAAAAACAATGCAACATTTAATTTAAACATAGTAAAAGAATGAATTATAATTTATAAAAAAATACAGATTTTTTTATGTGGACATTATTTACAGTTCTGGCTTCTTTTTTTATAATTAATTTTAAATAATGCTTTTTTATTATCAAGCAAAACACGTAACAATCTGTAAAATAAAAAATATAATAAAAAAATATAAAAATAATAGCATTTTCCAGTCCTTTATAAACATATTTATTCTTTCAAATAACATGTAAAATAATGATTTTTTGCTGATTTAAATTAAGTCAAACAAATAGTGCAAGATTACGTTTAAACATAGTAAAAGAATGAATAAAAGTTTATAAAAATACATTTTTTTATGTGGACATTCTTTACAGTTCTGCCCTGTTTTTTTGTTTTAATAATTAATATGTAAAATTGTAAACTTTTTTTTATTATTAAGCAAAACAGGTAACAATCTATAAAATAAAAAATATAATAAAAAAAATGTAGCATTTTCCAGTCCTTTATAAACATATTTATTCTTTCAAATAACATGTAAAATAATTATTTTTTCTGTTAAATAAATTAATTAATTTATTTTAATTAATAAACTAAGTAAAAAATAGTGCAACATTACGTTTAAACACAGTAAAAGAATAAATAACAGTTTATAAAAATACAATTTTTATGTGGCCCTGTTTTAAAAAAGTAATTAATATGTAAAAATTTATACTTTTTTCTGTTATTAAGCAAAACAGGTAACAATCTATAAAATAAAATAAATAATACAAATATATTATATTATGTATATTATTATTTATATAATATTTTATATATTTTTGCTGATTTAAATACAGTAAAAATACTGCAATTTTACATTTAAACATTGTCAAAAAAACTTAATAAAATACAGCTTTTTAATGTGGACCTTATGCACAGTTTTTGCTGTTTTAATTTTTCTTTTTTTGCAGTCAACATGTAAGTTAATACGTTTTTCTGTAATTAAAAAAATAGGAGTAATTATCTGTAATTTATAGAAACGGGGACAATCTGTAAAATAACAGAAAATATTTTTTTAAATTACTGTTTAAAACACCCATTAATTTTTGAGCCTACAGTGTGAATGTGGACATGTCAGTGAACACACTTGACCTTGGAGGCGACTCTCGGCGCTTTACGTTCCATGAACCCGGAGTTTGTCCCCGAGACGACGAGAACACGTTTATGTTCTCACAACACGACTAATACAATTGCACAATTACACACACACTTGACCCGAGGGCCGCAGACAAACCGAAGCACAAACATGTATGAAGGCGCAGATAGTATTTACTGTCCGCTACATGCAACACGCATGAACACACGCATGGACACACGCATGGACACAAACACCGCCTGCAGGCCTGTAAGCAGCAGCAGCGGCGACACAACGTGACGAACTACGGGTGGTTTTAGATGTTTAGCCGCAGGCAGGACGACGGTCTGAGCTCATGTAGATGTGTAGAGAGCAGAAGAATCAATAATCACATGCAGCTGTGTGGAGGATGAACTGGTTAGCATCCTGGTTAGCATTAACTTGGATTAAATTGGGGGTAAATAAACTGGATTTCGGGGGATTAGTCCACGTTGAGGGAAAGTCCTCTGACTGTCATTTTAAGCCCCTGACAACACTATAAAAAGGATTTCTACGAAGATGTTTGTGTCGAACGTGAAGAGAATCTTCTTCAAGGACAAGGTTTGGTCTGGAACTTTGCAGGAAGTGAGAGTCGGAGTAGAACAGCATTAAAAAGTCGGTTATGTAGAAGGTTAAAAATACAGATAAAGGCGGTTTTTCAGGGTTGCTTTGGGCTTTTTACTCCCCTGTAAGAGGCTCTACAGAGTTCTTGGAGCATGCTGAAAGGTTCGGGTCGCCCTATAGGTTGTTACGAGTCTAAATAAAGCCTCAGACATACAAGGACGGCTGCAGACTCCTCCCACGCTGCGTCTGGAACCACTTCCTGCTTGCTCTACTCTCGCTTGAGTGCTTGGATTCTGAATTTCATGCACAGTAAAGCTCCGAACTGGAAGAGTCATCCACTGCATGTCAACCAAGAACCCAACAAAGGGTCACTGAACAGATGTGGGGACGACGGTCCGTGTACGTCGCGTCCATTCGTTTTCTAATTTTGAGATTTCAAAATAAAAACAGATAAACCGTTTTCCGTTTTTTTCAGTGATAATACAAAATGAAAAACAGAAAACGGGCCCTAATTCATTATCCATTTTCCGTTATCTGATTTAATTAGATGTGTTTTTTAAATGGAAATTAAAATTAAAATACACCCGTGGAAAACTTATTTCTCTACTTCCTGTTGGTTTTGGCTCCGTGACCCGTCTGACTTCTGATGAGGAAGGATCTGGTATCTAAAGCTCCAGTGTTAGCTCACTGTTAGCAGACCTTGCTGTGTGCCGTGGCCTGATGAAGACCCACTGTGGGGTCCAAACGTTGCTTGGCTCACATTGTTCACTATTTCACAGTGGACTTTTCACCAGCGTGGGGTTTATTTGTCCCTTTGGAGGGACCTTGTGGTGCCGCTAGCTCTGCCGCTAGCGCTAAATCGCTAGCGTTTGGCTGCTTTTCGGGATGTTTTTGGGGAGGTTTCGAGGTTTTCTGTTCCTTTAGCTTTGCCAGAAAGCAAAGTAGTGATTTAGCCCTAGTGGCGGAGCTAGCGCTAAATTGCTAGCTCCGCCATTTAGCAAAGCTAGCTAAATCGCAAGCTCCTCTTCAGAAGTCAGACGGGTCACGGAGCCAAAACCAACAGGAAATAGAGAAATAAGTTTTCCACGGGTGTATTTTAATTTTAATTTCCATTTACAAACACATCTAATTAAACCAGATAACAGATAATGGATAATGGATTAGGGCCCATTTTCCTTCTTTTATTTTGTATTATCACTGAAAAAAAGGGAAATGGTTCATTTTCGTTTTTATTTTGAAATCTCAAAATAAGAAAACGGATGGCTGCGACGTACACGGACCGACGACACACCCGTCAGCAGACGTCTGAAACCTCACTTTGCAGTAAACCGCTGGATGAATCCTGCTTTCTTGTCCAGGAGCGTCTTCCTTTTCTTATCCGCCTCCTGATTAACGGCACCACCTGCTCCTGCCTCTGTAAACTACAGCGTTATCTGCATCCTTTGTTGCTGTTTTGGTGTGAAATCCATTCACGCTGCTCCGCTCGGAGAACAGGGGATGCAATTAGTGTTCACCCAGGTGGTGGAAGAACCTCCGCAACCTTCTTTCTTTTAGCTCCCTATAAGACGTATAGGTTGGTGAAGCAGATTATCACACCGCGGCAGCTCTTCTGGCACTTTACACCGCCGTCATTGTCGCGCGGAACGCTTCCCTCCAGCTGGGGTTATAAATATACATGCGCTTATCGTCCTCGAGAAGCAAAGCGAAGCTAATCCCACCTCGATTCGTTTGGCGGCAAACGCCCAAGCCTCTGTCTTGCGAGCGTCTCCGCATTTGCATCCATGTGAGAGGAGGCATCTCATTTACGGCTCTCCTTGAGGGGAAGATGCTGCCGTCGGACGTGGGCTGGAGAAGTTTACCGAAAAACTAAATGTTGTCACCGTTGGCAGATTCGGTAGTCCTGGTTGGAGTCTTTGGCAACATTCAAACTGTGTGATTCCAACAGATGTCTGCAAATCACATCCATCGCTCGAGCATGAAAAGACGAGACAGCGAGATTAGAGCAGAAGCAGCGGATCGCAGGAGAACAAAGCAGATGAAATGCAGTAGTTTGGAGGAAGACAAACTGCATAAAACATGAAGATTAGCAGCTTTTAACGCAATCTGAATTTTGCCATATCCATCATTCTGCTGTGTAATCCCGCATAATCACAGAAGAACAGCGAAGTGAGCCGTTAATAAATCCAATCCTCTGCAGTGTCGTCGGCCTGTCAGATGTTCACCTGAATGTTTCGGTCATTACGTGGATCTGATGAGCATTTTGACAGCGTCTCTATTGGAATAAACACAGACATAAACAAACAATGGGGCCCTTCCTAGCTAGCTGTTACATGCTAATGCTAACTGCTAATTCAAACAGCACTGCCATGTTCAACTGACCCAGGACCGTTTAGGAGATGCTCCAGGTAGTGACCAGTGTCGATGCTACCATTTAGCTAACTGCTAAATGCTAATGCTTACTGCTAATTCAAACAGCACTGCCACGTTCAACTGACCCAGGCCCGTTTAGGAGATGCTACAGGTAGTGACCAGTGCCGATGTTATCATTTAGCTAGTGCAAATGCTACATGCTACTGCTAACCACTAATTGCTTAAAATATACTACTAACAAATCACTATTGTTAAGTGCTGGACTGCTACCCTAGCACTAGATGCCACACACAACTGCTAAGTGCTAAGTGATTATGACAGGGTTCAGTGTCTTGCCCAAGGACACTTCGGCATGTGGAGGGGACGGGGATCGAACCGCCAACCTTGCGATCAGTGGACAACCTGCTCTACCACCTGAACCACAGCCGCCCATTAAAAACTAAAAACTAGATGCAGCCAGGGGCCGGAGGCGGTCCGGTTTGGGGACCGCAGGATCTCGTCTCTCCTCTTTGCGGATGATGTGGTCCTGTTGGCTTCATCGAACCTGGACCTCCAGCGTGCACTGGGGCAGTTTGCAGCCGAGTGCGAAGCGACTGGGATGACGGTCCAAATCCGAGGCCGTGGTTCTCGATCGGTAAAAGGTGATCACACAATAACTTCATTATTTAAGCTGTTTGTGATTATAACATATATATATATATGTTCAGTCACTCCAGGAATTGGCAATGCTGCAACAATTAACGCTAATTCAACCAATCTCCATGAATTCTGCGCCACCTTGCAATTTCGTCCAATCACCACGACTTTTCCTCAATTTTGTCCCGCCTCCCGTGAGTTCCACCAATCACAGCAGTCCCCAGTAATGCACGTACGTCACCGGATTCACTTCCTTGTTTATGGCTTGAAGATACAGATACGTATGCAACAAAAACTACTGCAGAACAATTCCCTGATGTTCTTCACCAAAGCGGAGCTAAACTGTTTTCCCCCCGTGGAATATTGAGGTGGAACACAAACCAAAACCATCCACTGACAAACACTTTTCTACCGTAAACATATCAGGAGAATGGGTGAAACCAGCGGACCACAGACCAGACAAACCACCGTGATGAAGCTGCTGCATCCAGATCTGTGGCAGCACTGAAACAATGAAGGTCAGTTAGATTCATTAACTGACGTGACGAGCTGTGAGCGTGTGTGTGTGAACACGCGTGTGCCAGAATGTGGAATTAACTTTTTAAACTTTTAACATTTTTAATGAATTATACAAAACAAAGAACAAAATGCAACTTTTTAGAAATTTTTTATCGTCTCCCGCAATTTTATCGCAACAAATACGCTTAAAACATCGAAACTTAGATCGCAATTTTTTAGAAAAGCTGCCGCAAATTCAGGCATTTTAGGAGCAACAATCTGGAAAAACACCCACGAAATCCAGGAGGGACTGAATATTTGGGCGGCTGTGGCTCAGGTGGTAGAGCGGGTTGTCCACTGATCGCAAGGTTGGCGGTTCGATCCCCGACCCCTCCACATGCCGAAGTGTCCTTGGGTAAGACACCGAACCCCAAGTTGCTCCTGATGGTAGATTAGCGCCTTGCATGGCAGCTCTGTCGCCACTGGAGTGTGAATGGGTGAATGAGAAACACATTGTAAAGCACTTTGGAACCACTAAGGTAGGATAAAGTGCGATATAAGTGCATTTACCATTTATAAATGATCCCTGACATTCATTCATTCAGTCAACCTCACTTTAAATCTCGACGAATCATTGAGGAAAGCCTTTGTTTACGATGATGTTGAGAGAACAGCTCACTAAGAAGTAAAGCCACTCGGCATATCTATCATCTATTTGGACAAAAAGATCCCAAAGTTTAAAAAAAAAAACACTTTTAACTTGCAGAAATCCATTTATTCATGATGCCAAACCTTCATCAGACAAAGCATCGAGTCCAGGACAAAAACACTGCGACTGAGTGTATTTCTGAAAGTTAGACGATGCGCTGGAGTCTTTTTTAAAAACTTCTACGTCTGAATGAAGCCGAGGGGAACAATAATGTCAGCGTGACCTTCGTCTGAAAAACAGAACTTCAGCGGATTGTCAAAGCAGCAGCGTCTGAAAACGGGCTTTTCAAATCATGTAGAAATAACATTCTCTCGTTTGCTTTAATCTTCTCTTTCAAAATAAGAGTCAGAGGTGCATCGGTTTAGAATTTGGGACATTTTCTTGGAGATAAATCTGAGAGCTACCGAACGAATCCATGGTTCTTCTTTTTTTTTTTACCCTGAAAGCCGCTAAAAGTCACAAGTTTAGAGCAAGAAGCTTTGAGACTCATGAAAATATGTTATGGAGCGCTGAGCCTTGACATTCATTAGTGTGCAGGGTGGATAAAACCCAGCCCTGGTAATTTCTGCTAATGAGGGGACACGGTTTTCTGTCCTTTAGTGGAAATGTCAGGAAGACTGTTCATCCGAAAACGAACTTTAACCACCCCAGATTTAAACGGGTCCCTTCGGGGTCGCGCTGTTTTAAATGAGACGCTGAAACGATCCGAGTAGAATTGCAGAAATGTGGTTTTAAGCCCTGAAAATCTCACGTGTATATCAGTGTGTCGTCTGCATAGAAACGAACAAACGCATCGTGATTTCTCGCAGTGGTAGCAAGTCCATTAAGAAGTGATAAATGAGGACCCACCTCTATGGATTTCAAGGACCTGGAACTCTGGAAATATTCACATTATGAAGGTAAAACTCATGAAAGATCCAAAATTAACATGAAAACTGTCCAAAATTGCAAAAAGAATCTCGAAAATGAGTCGATATTTTCCTAATTTACTCAAAAATTGTTCAAAAGGAACCTAAATTTGTCCAGAATGACTCCAGTTTCAATCAGCTTCAGACTGTGACACCTGGATGGATGTTAAACTGATCTTGTTTCTGTTTTTATCAGACCTCAAATGTGTTTTTCAGCCCTGAAAATCTTACGTGTATATCGGGGTGTCGTCTGCATAGAAACAAACGGACGCATCGTGATTCGTCGCAGTGGAAGGTGTGGGCCCACCTCTATGGAATTCAAGGACATGGAACTCTGGAAATGTTCAAGGTATGAAGGTAAAACTCATGAAAGATCCAAAATTACATGAAAATTGTCCAAAATTGCAAAAAGAATCTAAAAAAAATGAGTCGATATTTTCCTAATTTACTCAGTAATTGTTCAAAAGGAAGTTAAATTTGTCCAAAATGAATACAATTTTGATTAATTTTAGACTGTGACACCTGGATGGATGTGAAAACTGATCTTGTCTCTGTTTTTATCAGGACTCAAATGTGTTTTTAAGCCCTGAAAATCTCACATGTATATCAGTGTGTCGTCTGCATAGAAACGAACAAACGCATCGTGATTCGTCGCAGTGGAAGCAAGTCCATTAAGAAGTGATAAATGAAGACCCACCTCTATTGATTTCAAGGACCTGGAACTCTGGAAATATTCACATTATGAAGGTAAAACTCATGAAAGATCCAAAATTAACATGAAAACTGTCCAAAATTGCAAAAAGAATCTCGAAAATGAGTCGATATTTTCCTAATTTACTCAAAAATTGTTCAAAAGGAACCTAAATTTGTCCAGAATGACTCCAGTTTCAATCAGCTTCAGACTGTGACACCTGGATGGATGTTAAACTGATCTTGTTTCTGTTTTTATCAGACCTCAAATGTGTTTTTCAGCCCTGAAAATCTTACGTGTATATCGGGGTGTCGTCTGCATAGAAACAAACGGACGCATCGTGATTCGTCGCAGTGGAAGGTGTGGGCCCACCTCTATGGAATTCAAGGACATGGAACTCTGGAAATGTTCAAGGTATGAAGGTAAAACTCATGAAAGATCCAAAATTACATGAAAATTGTCCAAAATTGCAAAAAGAATCTAAAAAAAATGAGTCGATATTTTCCTAATTTACTCAGTAATTGTTCAAAAGGAAGTTAAATTTGTCCAAAATGAATACAATTTTGATTAATTTTAGACTGTGACACCTGGATGGATGTGAAAACTGATCTTGTCTCTGTTTTTATCAGGACTCAAATGTGTTTTTAAGCCCTGAAAATCTCACATGTATATCAGTGTGTCGTCTGCATAGAAACGAACAAACGCATCGTGATTCGTCGCAGTGGAAGCAAGTCCATTAAGAAGTGATAAATGAAGACCCACCTCTATTGATTTCAAGGACCTGGAACTCTGGAAATATTCACATTATGAAGGTAAAACTCATGAAAGATCCAAAATTAACATGAAAACTGTCCAAAATTGCAAAAAGAATCTCAAAAATGAGTCGATATTTTCCTAATTTACTCAAAAATTGTTCAAAAGGAAGTTAAATTTGTCCAGAATGACTCCAGTTTCAATCAGCTTCAGACTGTGACACCTGGATGGATGTTAAACTGATCTTGTTTCTGTTTTTATCAGACCTCAAATGTGTTTTTCAGCCCTGAAAATCTCATGTGTATATCAGTGTGTCGTCTGCATAGAAACGAACGAATGCATCGTGATTCGTCGCAGTACAAGCAATCTTCGGAAAGTAGTAATTACCTTTCCTGCAGAATTTTACAGTTGTAATTTAACTGCTGTTGTTAATTTAAGTCCTCTGCAGCAGAATATGGGGTTTACTGTTTATTAATGTAACTAGACGTTCCAATAATACACTGTATTTATAAAGCGCTGACACTGTAATCGACAAAAACTGCAATATTTTTGTCTTTGAAAGTGTGTAAACTGTGAATTGCAGACATACACCAGAAATAACAAAGTGTTTTTTATATTTATGATACAGAAATGAGATCTGCCAGCTTTGTTCAACATTTAAAAATGTATGCAACACCGAAAACAGTAAGGAATAAACTTTATATTTGAGGCAGGTTGTATTTTTAAAGATCGAAGGCAGCAATGTGCAACAAATTGCAGATTATTAATTCTGGGGTTTTTTTTGTAAAAATGAGGAAATATTCTTAAACTTAATGTTAAAAAAGAACAAAAATGACCTCTCTGGGATTTACTGTAAAACCATTAATAATATTCTTAGTCTTTGGTTTAATGCATATTTTCTAAATTTATCATATTTATTTTTTTATTATTATTATTTTTATTTATCATATTTATTATTACTATTATTTTTAATATTATTATTAATATTATTAATCATAATTGTCAGTGTATTAGTATTAGTATTATTATTTATCATATTCATTATTATTATTATTATTTATATTTTATTTTAATTTATCATATTTATTGTTATTATTATTTATCATAATTATCAATGTATTACTATTATTATTATTATTACTATTGTTATTATTATTATTTATTTTTTATTTATGATATTTTATTTATTTTATTTATCATATTTATTTAATTATCATATTTATTATTTTTTCTTTTTTAATTAGTATTTTTCATTTTTTTGCTGTATTTTATAAATATAATACACTATTGTTAGAATCTGGCTGCATTTTAACATTAATTTATTATTGTGTAAAGGATATTTCATGAAATATATTAAATTTAAAGTTAAAAAAGAGCCTTCACTACAGATGAGGTTCAGGCTAAAATTGTTTCTGAGTGTTTGTCCTTGATTGTTTTACTGCTGCAGTAAAAGGTTGTTACAGCTGATTGCATAAATATCGATTTCAGTTCACCAAAGTGACGCCTGGGAAGAAATACTGTTGGAAAATTGGTCGTACGGCAGAAACAGAAATATATTACTGCAAAAAAAAAAGGTGTGTTTTCATATTAAAACACCTCTTTTCTCTCAGATGGTCTGATAATGATGTCGTGTAATGCTTCTAAATGGATCTCTAACAGGTTGTTCGTCAGAGTTCGTGGCTTCTGTCTTGTCCTGGTGTGATTTTATGCAGCAGAGCTTCTCTTAATGAGGTCGTCTGAACAGGCGGAGTCGTCGTTTCTGCCTCGGAAATCTAAAATCCTGGAGTCAAACTCGGATAAAAATCTGTGTTTATCTGCTGATTAGCTCCTGTTTGTCAGGGAATTAGAGACATTTGCATTTAAATCCTGCCTTAAATCACAGAAACCCTTGGTGTCCCGTCATGAGCCTGACTTTTCTTTAGTCCTAACAACACAAACTGCTTCCTCCCTCCTAACATCACCCCGCTGCATCCGGTTTTCCGGCTCTGACTCGAGGTGTTTCCCCGCCTCGTGTCTCCAGACAGCCTCTCGTTAACACTGGACTCATCCCCGGATCGAGCCAATCTGTTGGAGGCTTCGCTGCTTCTTACTCTGGGCTTTGCCGGGATACGCGAGCAAACACTGGATGTCCGGACTTTGCTGAGGATCCCGGGGTTTGTCGCCGGCTTGTTCTCCGACCGGAACAGCTGCTGGGGAAACTCCCTGGTTCAGCCTCAGGTCTCTACTGATGATAACGGAGCTGAAGATCTGCTAAATACAGGTGGTCCTCGGTTTACCAACGAGATCCGTATTGTAAGCAGATTTTCGTTGTCAGATTTTATATCTAAATCATTCCTAAACTAATACCTTAAGTCACTTGCAACCATTGAACGACTTAAGCCTAACATGCTGCCAGTGTTTGTTGGTGTTCCTCCCTTTGCAGAGCTCTCTACAAAGTCTAATTTCACTTCCACAGTGATGACTTTCCTTTTCGTTGAAGCGCTGCCATCAGAAGAGTCTGCCTTATGCCTGGGAGACATAATAAAGGGCAAAAAATACACATCTACAACTAGTTCTCATGGGAGGATTGTATTATTTACGAACCAAAAGAGTCGTTCGAAACCCCGAAACATGGCAATACAAGACCGTCGTGAACCGAGGACCTCCTGTAAACCATCATGTGAATTATGATGGCAGACATCTGTCACTGTTCTGTATTAGATGCGTCTTGTTCCACCCAAGAACAAACCAAAAACTTCCAAACTTCTTCCCAGTCACTCTTGATGACCGGTCTGTGGTGCAAAAAAGGTTGCAATGGGGTTTTTTAATTTAAAAAAGTTTCCTAAATGAATAAAATTACTTTTTATTGCTAAATGTGTCTCTCCCTCTTTTCAAAGTCGCTCTCCAGAGACGTTTGTTTTCTACTAATTTTGGCGGGAAACGAGCACAGACGGAAATGGCGGGAAGACGATGTAGTCATTTTCAAAATAAGACACCCCGCGGACTCTGCTGGAAATAAAATAAAACGTTTTTATTCTTTTGTGCGGCCCCATACCAAATGACCCACGGCCCGGTACTGGTCCAAGGCCCAGTGGTTGGGGACCGCTGGTTTAAATTGGGGCCCTAACAAACCTCATTGTGAGAGGGAAGGAACGACTCGCACAATGAAGGAAGGGGCATCCAGCAGACTGAAACCTCCACAGTGCTAATGGCTCCTGAAGAGTGTAAAACCTGGACCTCCCAACCAGTCAGTTTAAAACTGATGAAGCCTCTTGGATGAAGGTGAAGCGTCTTCGAGAAACTCAAGCAAGTCCAGATGCTACGATTGAAACTACGAGGTTACCCGAGTATCGGTAGGTCCAACCTAGCGAGATTATCATTGTGACTTTTAAAGAAAAGCTGCCAAGGGGCTCGTTCAGACATGAAGATGCTGTTGGATTATTAGAAAAGAGCGCAACGTGTGTGATTTGAGCTTGTTGTGAAGTTTCATATTATGTGTTATATTAAAACTAAAACATAAACAAACATCATCACAGCTTCAGACTCCAGAAAATCAAATATGAAGAAAATTAAAGTTCTCATGGTTGCCATGGAAGCAGCCTCCACAAGAACTACTGCACGAGCTGCACTGTTTACACAAATGTACCGCTGTGTTCATGTACAGTACGTCTGTAGAAAGGCAGCTTCGTGTGTCAGATTTGACCACAGTGATTTAAACCGCTGATTCGATATGAATTTTTGAAATTTCTAGGGGGCGCTGTGGAGCTGCTTGAAATTTGGAGTGTGCAGATCTGTTTGTCTGGATAGACTATACATGTGTACCAAATTTCATGTTTGTAGGATAAAGCAGTGATTTTATATGAGTATTTGAATATTTGTAGGGGGCGCTGTGGAGCCGTTTGACCACATCCATTCCTGAATTGTATATCAAACGTTAGGTTTTGAGATTAATGAGGATTTGTGTGGATTTGGTGATTTTACATGGATCCCTTCACCTCCAAAACCCATTTCGTTCCACATGGCGAATTTGCTCAAAATGGCCGCCGTGCCACGCCCACACCGCATGACGTAGCCACAAGATTTTAATAACTTTTCATCCTGGAGGGGTCTAGATGCAACACAGCGAATTTGGTGAAGATGGGACAAAATTCCTGGAAGTTTTTTTGAAATTTTAAAAGCAGGAATGTTTTTGTCTCGGGCTACTGTACCTGTGTACCAAATTTCATGAGTTTACGTGAAACTAGCCGTATTAACTCCACTAAAGGCCAATTTTCAAGGTGGCGCTATTGAGTCATTTTGCCATTCATATGTATAATTCCCCCAAAATATCAAATTTTTCACCAGTCCTGATGTGTGTGCCAAATTTGGGGAGTTTTTGAGCATGTTTAGGGGGTCAAATTGAGGTTCAAAGTGGCGTAAGAAAAAGAAAGAAACGAACAAACAGTAAGGGAACAACAGGGTCCTTGCGCTGTAGTGCTCGGGCCCTAAAGTACACATCCTGCCTAGCATGTAGGTCCGTCACACTCATATCGTGATGCTAAAGTCACTGTTTCCTCATTATTTCCCACAAAACTGATCAAACCAAGCGTTATTCTTACCCTCCCTTGTGCGGATCAGCAGACGGAGGCCTTTTGCTGCCCGTTCCGTCCTGGTGGACCTTCTTGTCCAGCGACATCGACAGAGGGGCGTCTCGAACGGGGAGCCCCAGCACCAGCGTCTCTTTGGTGACCGAGACGGTCTCATCGCCGGTCCGACCCATGTGCTTCTTGGCGTAGTCGAACCCCTGAACGGGCTGGTAGGAGGGGAAACAAGACGACAAAATATCACAAAGGTGGAAGATTCAGACTTTGTTTTTAGCAATTTAGCCGCGAAGGCAATGCAGAGACTGGAAACAAGCAGCGACTTCCAGGACGTGAAGCTCATGCAAAGACCTCCAGATGTACGACATGTTGCAGGCTGATGAGGAGTCGGCGTGACTCAAAGCCACGGCGATGGATGAATGAGTTTGCATCACGACCAAAAGGCAGCAAACACAGTCAGACGCACGACACTCGGCTTCCTTCTACACGTTTTGCAGAAGTTCTACGTTGCGAAAACCAAATTTGCATCATGTATGTCTTTAATATCATGCCGTCAAACACGTAAATGACCGCTAAAGCAACGCATTAGTGCAAATGAACACCTTTTAAATGTATAACGTGTCTGTAAACTCCTTTCTACCAGGGAAGTTAGTCGTGATACCCTGTGTTAAGGTAAAATTATGATATTAAACGTAAAGTACAAGAGAGGAAAGTCGTATTATGAGATGATATGTCAAAATTAGCCCCTTGACGCCTGAATTTATTTAGAATTATTTTAATAAAGATTATGTTTTTTGATTTCAAGTTGATGTTAAATTAAGTGGAGACTGTTGATTTGTCTATAATAATAAAAATAATGAATGCATTGGTTTTATACAGCACTTTTCTAGACACTCAAAGACTCTTTACATTGCATTATTCATTCACTCCACACTCCATGGTGCTAAGCTACATATGTAGTCCTGGGGTAGAATGACGGAGGCCAGTCTTCTCCATCGGCCCCTCTGACCACCACCAACCACTCCCTCTCTCACTGCATCCACCCAGGCTTCCTGGTGTTCCCTCACGGTCTCCCATCCAGGTACTGACCAGGCCCAACCCTGCTTAGCTTCCCAGATCTGACGGTATCAGGCATCCACAAGGCGGTATGGTCTATAGCACATATAGATATAAAGGTGTGATGCAACAGGCATTAATGTTTTTTTTTTTTTTTTACTGATGCCACAAATGCCATTTCCTAGGAGAAACCAGTGCTTGCAAAAGGTTCCTAGGTATGTATTGAATATGCACGAACCGGCATTGGGGGAATGCAAACGCTATCTCGGCTGCAGCGGTACGTTGCAAATTTGCGATGAAGTTATGATGCTAATACTTGTGTCCCTATTTAAGGGCCATGGCTATCAAGATAAACTCTGATGTGTTCCTTTATCATTTCGTTTAATTAAACACTTTAACGACGAGGTTCGGGTGCTTCTTTCTTCCCTGCCACTAATGTTTCTGTGATGTTTCTCAGGCTGGTGAACGTTAAGCTGCTGTGTGGGATGAATTCACGTCCCTCCACAGGGTTTCCGTTTGTTGCAAAACCGATATTTGAAACGGATACGCAGCTACGTTCAACAATTCAAATAACACAACGCTTAGTTGATCTAACCCTTCACTCGGGTCATTCTTTAACCAGAACCTCCTCAGGATCATCTGGTTCTTTATCTCCAGTAACTTTATTAATAATCAGAGTTCTACCTTCATACTGTGAATATTTCCAGAGTTCCAGGTCCTTGAAGTCCACAGAGGTGGGTCCATATTGGTTACCTTTTAATGGACTTGCTTCCACTGCGACGAATCACGATGTGTTTATTCGTTTCTATGCAGACGACACACTGATATACACGATATATTGAGTCATTTTGGAGCTTTTTTTTCGTAATTTTGGACAATTTTCATGTAATTTTGGATCTTTCATGACATTTTGGACAATTTTTGTCAGTCATTTCAGCAACTTTTGAGCATTTTCAGACAACTGCCGCGTAATTTTGAACCACCTGAGTCATTTTAAACATGCTTTTGTTGTTTCTTTGTTATTTATTTTGAGAAATATTGGCTAAAGTAACAGAAAACCTCCAAACCCCCCCAAAAACGTCCCGAAAAGCAGCCGAACGCTAGCGATTTGGCGCTAGCGATTTAGCGCTAGCGGCAGGGCTAGCGGCACCACAAGGTCCCTCCAAAGGGACAAATAAACCCCACGCTGGTGAAAAGTCCACTGTGAAATAGTGAACAATGTGAGCCAAGCAACGTTTGGACCCCACAGTGGGTCTTCATCAGGCCATGGCACACAGCAAGGTCTGCTAACAGTGAGCTAACACTGGAGCTTTAGATACCAGATCCTTCCTCATCAGAAGTCAGACGGGTCACGGAGCCAAAACCAACAGGAAGTAGAGCAATAAGTTTTCCACGGGTGTATTTTAATTTTAATTTCCATTTACAAACACATCTAATTAAATCAGATAACAGATAATGGATAATGAATTAGGGCCCGTTTTCTGTTTTTCATTTTGTATTATCACTGAAAAAAACAGGAAATGGTTTATTTTTCGTTTCCTTATTTTGAAATCTCAAAATAAGGAAACGAATGGCCGCCACGTACACGGACCCAAGTCCATTAAAAGTGATAAACATGGACCCGCCTCTATGGACTTCAAGGACCTGGAACTCTGGAAATGTTCACAGTATTAGGTCATAAACTGGAGGGTCGATAGTTTGTCGATGCCTATTTGTAACTTGTATTTTTCAAGCTGTTGTCTCTTATTGGGTTGTTGAGCTTCCAGTGTCGAGATTTGAGTTCCGACGTTTCAACGCAGCAAATGGATTAAATCTGTCGTCGACCCGATTTGATCAACAAGCCTTCGGAACCATCCAACACCAAACTAGTGAAAGCATAAACCCCCCCATGAGTGTTTCCTCCATTTCAGTTGAAAGTAACCGGACGGACATCCCTCCTCCCGATCAGTTTCTATCAGCCTCCAAACACCAGCAGCCGGCAGTAATGAAAAAGTCTGGGAAATAAATAAATGATAAAGCTCAACGGCACCTTTGAAGTGGTAAAGAGACGGAGCGTTGGAATAAAAAGCCAGAAGAAGAAGGAGAAGGAGCCTAAAGCCTCCGAGGCCTGGACGCGTTCTTTGTGTTGCTAAATGCTTTTCAATTTAAGGAACAGAGAACAGAAAAGAAACGAGAGGCGAGATCGACCCACTTTAGGTTACGCAACAAAGCAGACGGAACCCTGATTTTTCCATTCCGAGCCGCTCTAAAACGGGAACGTGTTTGATGATGCATGCCGAATTCTCCGAGCATGTGAGGTGAGGCGGCGTGGGCATCCGGCCGACGGCGCTCTTAATAATTCAGCGGTCATGGAGCCGCGACGCGTGTGGCTGCAGCCGCGCGCGTGGACGCGTGCGGCGGCGTGCGTGCGCGTGGCTCCCGCCCGCTGAGATGATGCGCGTCGGCATGCGAGGCTGTTTCATGCCAAAGGATCTGAACGTTCTTGTGCTGCTCCACGTTCATCCTCCCCGACCAGCATGGATTATAGAGGAGCTGTCAGACCCGGTGGTTGATGGGTAACGGCCGTCACGCACGACGACGGTATGGATTCTCAGAAATGACGAGGCCGAAGGGAACAACCTTGGAAAGTGACAGTTCACATGTCAGGATTTACTGCTGCACCGGCCTGGAAGCAGACTCTACGTCGACACTGTGGGAAATAAAGACTGGAACAGTGTAAATATCTGTGAATTTGTCATTTTAAAGCCAATTTTATTGAAGGAAAAACTGAAATTTTGCAGTGAAATGTTCAGAGATTATTTATGTGGACGTTTTTTGCAGTTTTGGTCTGTTTTTTATGACAGTCGACGTGTAAATTAATATTTTTTTCTTGTGGTTTTACCAGATACGAGCTGTAATTTAACAAAAATATGAAAAACCTGTAAAAAAAAACACATTTAAAAACAGAGGCTGGACATTTTTAAGGGAATTATACGTAAATATTCTTTTAGATGACAACAAAAGTTTGTAATTTGCTGTCAAATGTAAATAAGAACAAACTACTATTTTTAAAAACATTGATTTCTGATGTTAATTATTTACATTTTTAGCCTGATTTTATTTTTTAAATATACGGTTAAAATGTTTTTCTATGTTTTTCATTTTGTGAGATATCGTCTGTTTGTTCACCAAATAGGAAAAAATTCCATAAAATAACTTATTTATTAAGATTATTTACAACTTTTCAATCTGGAAACACTGTTTGGTTTAAATCACAGAAAATATAGTAAAATAATATTTTTCCAGTGATTTTACTGGATATTATCTGTAATTTAACAAAACAGACACAAATCTGATAAAATAACATTTAAATATCAGAAAAAGCATCATGTTTTTTTTAGCTAATTTAAATCGTGTAAGTTCAGAGCTGGAAGCACATATTTGTTTTTAAAAATGTAAAAAATAAAATAAAATAAAAAAGAGTGACTGTTTCTTTAATCCCTAACATAAATTTATTTTCTGTTAAATTAAGACAAATAAATGTAAGTAATGATATTTTTAGCTGATTTAAATGCTGTACAAAAAGTAATTTTTATTCCAAAGTAAAAAATATTTTTAAAATATTAAAATTATTTACATCAACAACAATTTATCATATTTAAATAACAAAAAACATCTGTCAAATAAAAATATGTTTTACTGATTTAAACAATGTTTTTTAAAAAATGTAGTTTTACAGTCAAACATAAAAGAACAAATTTCCATTTATACAAATATTTTATATGTTATTTATAGTTTTTGCCTGTTGTTATTTTTTATGGTTAACAGGAAAATTAATAGATTTTTTTCTGTGATTTTAGTGGACATTATTATTTTTTATATTTTTATATTTTATATTTATTTATTTTTTTATTTGTTCGAAAAAATGACCAACTATTTCTTTAATCAATAACATAAATCCATTCTCTATTAAATTAAGATAAATGTATAGTAATGATATTTTTAGCTGATTTAAATGCAGTAAAACTATAATTTTTATTATAAGATAACAAATATCTGTAAAAAAATCAATTATTAAAATTATCTACAACAATTTACAAGATGTTGATAACAAAAAAACATCTGTAAAATAAAAATATTTTTGCTGATTTAAATAGAATTTCTTTAAAAGTGCAGTTTTAACAAACTGCCACTTATACAAATATTAATTAAAATATGTTATTTATAGTTTTTTCCTGCTGTTTTTTCCTGTTAACATGTAAATTTGGAGATTTTTTTCTGTGATTTTACTGGATATTATTTGGGGGAAAAAACTGGTAAAATTTGTAAAAAATTAAATTAAATTAAATTAAATTAAAAAATGATCGACTGTTTCTTTCATCCCTAACTTAAATCCATTCTCTGTTAAATTAAGATAATAAATGTAAAATGAGGATATTTTAGGTGATTTAAATGCAGTCAAACTGGAATTTGTATTATAAAGTAACAGATGTTCATAAAATATTAAAATTATTTACAATAACAACAAAAAACTCTTATTTTTTCTGATTTAAAGACTTAAAATGCAGTTTTACAGTCAAACACTATAAAGGAAAACGTTTCCACTGATATGAATGTTGTTTTTATGGTGAACCTGCAGATTCATGTGTATGTTTCCTATATTTTCCTACATATCAGGTGTAATAACCCATCAACCCTCCATGTCCCTCCTCCACCTTCCTCCACCTTCCTCCTTCTCCTCTCTGCTTCCCTCTGAGCTGCAGCAGATGGACGTCGCTGATCTACATCCGGCTCCAGCAGAGACCACGATGCAGGGGGGGCAGCAGATAAACTGGTCCCGGGGCGGCGGCAAGAGTGATGCAGCGAAACGCAAAACACCTGGAGGCCCTCAGACTCCGAGGCGATCGACCAAAACCCAGGAAGAGAGTCTGAGAGGCTCAGAGACCAGCATCGACCGGAGAACAGAGTCTGTCTGGAGCTTCTCTGATTAGTTTCTGTTGTTTCTGTGTCTTGTTTTTATTCTTTTGTCTCTCATTTTTCTCATTTTGTGTCTCATTTTTGTTGTTTCTGTCTTGTTTTTTTAAAGCATTTTGACAGTATTCCACTATTTTTAATATGTTTTTAGGAAACCTGTGACGCCAGATTTTTACATTTTATTAAACGTATTTATTTATTTTATTTTTTACAGTGTAGTTTTGCCTGTAAATGACAGCATCTTCTTCCTTGCAGATGCATGAACGTGACATCGAACTGCAGACTGTAATTAACGAACCCAGCAGGAGCCTTCCAGCTTCCTGTTCGCTGGGTTGTGTCTTTTTTTATTTACGATCTGGTTCTGAGATCTACCAGCTCCGTTTGTAGCATCAAAACACCGAAGCCTGCAAAGAATAAACCTGTAAAACGTCGTATTTTATGGGCTGCAAACACTAAATCCACTCACACTGCAGCTGTAAACGTCAGATATTCTTGTTTTGGAGCTCGGTTTGACTGTTTATGACCTTATTCTTTGAAAACAGAACACCACTGTTGGGTATCGGCTGTATTTTCCCCCCCCGTCCTCCCAATCCGTCCATCCGTCCGTCCCTCGGTTCGCTCTGCATCTCCAGGGACGAGAAAATCTGACCCAGAATAACCCGTAAACCAGCCTCCATGCCTCCAGAGCAGCCTCTCTGCTTATCTAAAGCCTTTTCATCTGCTCTGCTTCGACTCCACACCAAAGCTGTTTGGTGTTTTTTTTTTTTTTTTTACGAGCTGCTTCTCCCCGTTAGTTCGGCGCATCGACTTGAACCCAAACACTTTAAACCTTTGCAGCCCGGTTATTGTGTTTGAATGAACCACTCTCTTATCGATCCTAGGGAGCTGGACTGTGACGCAGGAATAACTATGCACACAGCACAGCAGCGGCATGCAGAGTTCTACCCGGCAACAGCAGCAATAGCAGCAGGCAGCAAACAGAGAGGCAGTAGATGTAACCTCATCCATTCATCCATCCATCATCCATCCATCCATCCATCCATCCATCCATCCATCATCCATCCATCATCCATCCATCCATCCATCATCCATCCATCATCCATCCATCCATCATCCATCATCCATCCATCCATCATCCATCCATCCATCCATCCATCCATCCATCATCCATTCATCATCCATCCATCATCCATCCATCCATCCATCATCCATCCATCATCCATCCATCTATCCATCCATCAATCATCCATCATCCATCCATTCACCCCCTCATCCATCCATCATCCATCATCCATCCATCCATCATCCATCATCCATCATCCATCCATCATCCATCATCCATCATCCATCCATCCATCCATCATCCATCCATCATCCATCATCCATCATCCATCATCCATCATCCATCCATTCATCCATCATCCATCATCCATCCATCCATCATCCATCCATCATCCATCCATCATCCATCCATCAATCATCCATCCATCATCCATCCATCATCCATCCATCATCCATCCATCAATCATCCATCCATCATCCATCCATCATCCATCCATCATCCATCCATCAATCATCCATCCATCATCCATCCATCATCCATCCATCATCCATCCATCAATCATCCATCCATCATCCATCCATCATCCATCCATCATCCATCCATCAATCATCCATCCATCATCCATCCATCATCCATCCATCATCCATCCATCAATCATCCATCCATCATCCATCCATCATCCATCCATCATCCATCCATCCATCATCCATCCATCCATCCATCATCCATCCATCAATCATCCATCATCCATCATCCATCCATCCATCATCCATCCATCTATCCATCCATCCATCCATCCATCCATCATCCATCATCCATCATCCATCCATCCATCATCCATCCATCATCCATCCATCATCCATCCATCATCCATCCATCCATCCATCCATCATCCATCCATCATCCATCCATCCATCCATCCATCCATCCATCCATCCATCCATCATCCATCCAGCCTCACTGACTCATTAATACCTGGTGATGATAACTGCCTTCCCTTCGATATGACGTCTAAACAGGAAGAGAGTCAAAGGAACAAATCAGGGAGGATTAAAACAGAATAGAATAGAATAGAACAGAATAGAACAGAATAGAACAGAATAGAACAGAAAGCAGCACCATAAAATAATTTAAAAATAACACTAGTTTTCACACAAGGTCATGAGCATCGTTGGCTTTTAATATTTAATTTAATTAATGGAGAAAAATAATCATAATTTTCACTACTTGTGTTTTATTTTAGAAATATATTAACATTACTAAGCTTGAATTTAACAGTGTGACGTGTTAGATAGTACGGATGTTATAGTGGATTACGATAGATTTGCAAAGGTATTCAACCTCCGCCGGGCTGCTTTATTGTGGAGAGAACAGAGAACTACTTCCTGCTTCCAGCTGATTGGTCGATTAGCAGCGACCAGAGAGAGCCGGGAAATGAAAAATGGATCCTTTTATATTTACAGCATTAAACTTGAATTTCACAGTTTAACGCATCAGATAAAAAGGAAATATTTTATATTAAATCTGCAAATGTATGTCCTGTTACTATAAAGTTATCAAGCCTGTTTAAATTAATCGGCAATATTATTGTGTTAAAGCAACTCGTCAAAATATTGCTAATGCAACTTTAAAGTGTAAAAATGCTAATATTCTGGCAGCATATGGCAAAAAAAAACCCAGTAAAGTAACAGAAAACAATCTATCGAGTGTATTTTGGGGCTTTTAATGTTATTTTGTGTTGATGTTTATTAAATAAATGCTTATAAAAAATAAATATAAGCTTAAAAATGTCAAATTCCAGAGCCACTGTGACTTTCATTTACATTTTACACGCAAATGACCATATTTTTACGATTTTACTGATATTTTGGTGCGTTTAAAAATCTGTCACATCACACGTACTATTAAGTTAATGCAATTAGCAATATTATTAAGTCAACACAGCTCAACAATAGTCATTTATCACGACTTAATGTTATATTTAGAGTATTAAACTTGACTTTAACAGTTTAACGCACGTCAAAGCAACTCATCAGAATAATGATAATGCAACTAAAATAAAATAGAATAAAATAAAATAGAATACACTGTAAAAATAAAGTGTAAAAATGGTAATACGTTGGCAGTATGTGCTAAAAAAGCAGTAAAATAACAGAAAATAATCATTTAACATGTCTATTGTGGGTATTTTGGGGCTTTTAATGTTATTTTACATTGAAATAAATGTTTGTAAAGGTAAAAAAATTCAAATTATTGAACCACTGTGACGTTATTTACATTTTACATGTGCATTAGTATATTTTTGCGATTTTATTTACATTTTGGTGCGTTTAAAAATCTGTCACATCACACACAATATTAAGCTAACGCAATTAGCAATAACATCATGTCGACACAGCCCATTACAACAACGTTAATGCAGTTTATTTAATTAGTAAAGTACTGTTTTTCCAATTCATTTAATACAGTGGTGAGAATCGATCTATGTAATAGGAGCTGATGTGTTTATTAACAGCAGAAGAAGAAAGAATAATAGAAAGAGTAGAAGAAGAAAGGAGGGTAGAGGGGAACGATGAGGGGAACAAACAGAAGGCGATGAAGCCTGGATTTCCTCACCTTGGATCGGGTCTTGAAGGTCCTGAAGGCTCCGGTCTTGAAGATGACTCGGTTCCTCTTGCACAGGATGAAGGCCACCATCCCGATGACGACCACGAGGAGGAAGAGCGGCGTCAGGACGGCCATGATCCACAGGTTGCTGGGGGGAGTCTTCACCACGGCTGAAAGGATTTTAAATTCAGCATCTGACTGTGAAGAATATACTTCAGCGGATCGACGACTCACTAATGCTGCTGCCTGGTGCATCTGCTTGATAAATAATAATTCAATAGTTTCATATTTATGCTCCTTAAATGTCATTTTTTTGTTGTTTGACTCTCTTCACCATCTCCTGACAACATATTTAACTGTCTTTCTTTAGAACTAATTTTATTTGTTGATTTTTCCATTTATTTACTTGTTTATTATTTATTTACTTACTTTTTTTAGCCTATTCAGTAGACCATTTATTACTTTATTTTTCATTATTTTTTTATTTATTAATATTAGGTATTCTACTCTATTCTATTTTTAAATTTTGTTTTATCTTACTTTATTTCATTTTTATCTCCACCAGTGTTTTATCATTGCATGTGTTGTTTATGACAGCATGTCCTTAGTCACTCCAGCCCTGTGTTTTAATGTCCTTCATTTATACCATGATGTTTGGGGTTGTTTGCGTTGTTTTACTGTATTTTCACTTCTGGGAATTTTCACTTTTTTCCAAAAGAAAAAAGGTTTAACTGATTACTAAAATAGTCGATTGTGAATCTTTGCCACTGTCGTACAAAACTTATCATCCAACTGTGTGAGCACATTTCCAAAAGTGTTGACAATAATCCTTTTAAAGATGGAGTCTGTTATTATGGATTGTTAATACGTTAGCAAGTTAGGATATATAGGGAGTTAAAGCGCCAGATTCACAAGACACACTGGTTTTCGATCACAGGCATCACAACTGTGGTTCTCAACTCTCTTTATTATTCAGGTTTTACTTCGTCAGAATATGAGTTCTCTTGTCATGTGACTTATTCTGCAAAAAATGGACCAATCATGCGTCGCCTACTTTAGTCAAAGCAACAGGTTGTTATAATATAAAGTTATGAGGCCTGTAGCAACCAATAATGTAATAAGTTATTACGTTAACGGCCTAGCCTTAAAAACACCCTTTGAATATGTAATAACTGCAGCTGATAATATAATATTACATAAACAGGACTGCATTTCATGGAAATAAAAAGACTTTTTTGCAGTTTTGTGCAGTTTGCTCATCAAAAATGGGTCTAGTGGATGGTATAGTGGTCATATTCATTCATCAAGGATACGTCCCATGAAGCTCTCAGTCTCCTTAATTATGGTACTAAGAGCCAATTTGAAAATTATCTGTCGTACAAAATCTTTATTTAGAATATCATTTATGTGCTTAGATATGTAAACTCATCATTTCATGTCAGTGTCTCTGCTGGATGTTGCATTGTCTTTTTTTCTTGGAAAACATTGCATTAAAACTTTGTTCAGACATTTCTCAAGGAAAAACGATTCAGTCCTCACTTCAACCTGTATTTAAAGAACTGGACTGGCTCTATAATGGCACTTAACTCCAGTATACAACACAGAACATGAACACTCACTTAGTACCATTTAGCTAGCTGCTAAATGCTAATGCTAACTGCTAATTCTAACAGCACTGCCACGTTCAACTGACCCAGGCCTGTTTAGGAGATGCTCCAGGTAGTGACCAGTGCCGATGCCACCATCTAACCAGTGCAAATGCTACATGCTAATGCTAACTGCTAACTGCTTAAAATATACTACAAACTCACCACCCACAAGGAGACTATACAGCCGGATTCGCCTATAATGCTAATGCTAACTGCTAAATGCCAATGCTAACTGCTAAGACCATACAACTACAGCTTTAGCCATGGTAAAATGCTACAATGCTACCATAGGCTTAGATGCCACGCACAACTGCTAAGTGCTAAGTGATAATGCAAGAAGGCAAACAAAACAGGGGAACAAAACATTTCTGCACCACTTTAAAAAGCTCACAGAGACTCAGAAAACTTCCTCATTTCTCTGAGCTTGTCTGGAATGTTTTCATCATAGGGATTAAAGCTGCTGGTTTCCACTGAGGCCAAACAAAATGAATTTTGCAGGGACATCATGTTGAGTTGAGGCCTGAGCGCTGTCAGGAGGAGGTGTGAAAGGCTCGGATGGGTTTTCTCCAGTTTGTTAATTATAGACTCTCTGAAAACGTGAGGAGGAAGAGTCAAAGCCTGAACAGTACCAACATCCTGCTGTAGGTCACGGAAACACTGATACCTGATAATGATCACATCTAACCTGAACATTACATCAGATAAAACAACAAGGTTTGGCTTTTAATCCGTGAATCGCTGCTCTGAAGCCTTATTGGATGCATAGGATATTATGGAAATATATGGAAATTTATGGAAAACCCAAATGCTGCAGAATGTCAGAGCGAGCCGGAGCTGTTCTGCTTGAGTTCAGCAGATAAACCCGAAAAGGCAGTTAAAGGAGGAATGTTTTCAGCAGCGGGGAGCCTCGACAATGGAAATGAGCTCTGAGGGTCGACTGTAGCTCAAACATCTACAGTTGTACATTCAAAGAAAGGAAGTCAGTGTGAAGACAGAATAAAGTCCAGGTGTTTGTGCTAATATTTCTAAACGTGGAGCAAAGCCAGCAGGAACATGAGCATGAAAAGCTCAGGTGGGTTTAATATAGCAATTAATGATGGTTTAATTCCTTTACAGGCTGCAGTAAACTGAGACAGACGGTGAACCAGCACCTGGTATAAACACACCTGCATGGTTCAAAATGTCTGCTGCAGGTCAAAGTATGTATTTTGATCGAGCAACAAATTGAGCATTTATTTAGAAAGATCAGAACAACAAATATAAAGAAGCAGACTCCAGGTATAGTTTGATAAATATGTGTTTGGAACCAGCACTAAGGCAGCTAACAGGGTACAATCAAAAAGTTCCAGGACTGTTTGGCTGTATTCGAAATCACCCTCTACTACATAGGAAACTTCTCTGAAAAACTAACAATGTTGGGCTCTACTCAAGTCTCGACACTATTAAATACGATCAATTAAAACGTATCAGATCGCTGTTGATTTTGTGATATATTCAAATTATACTCATACACTTGTTTTCCAAAATTAATAAAGAAAACTAGCTTTTTTCTTTGTTTGTGTTGTATACATCATTCTGCTTCCATTAAACATATTCATTATTATTATTTATAATTTTGGTATTTTTTTCATCATAACTCAGATTTGTCTCATGCCTGCTGTCATTTGGACAAACTAGTCATATTGAAAATATATATTCCATAGAAAACAGAACTTAATGCTATAAAATACGTCTCAACGCAATTTAAACTGTCTTAAAACTATAAACAAAACGTTGTGACTTGATAAATTACATCCGAACACTATAAGATACTTCTTAGCGCTATAAGATACTTCTTAACACTAAGATATCTCTAAACATTATGAGATATGTCTTAACACTATAAGATACTTCTCAACAATGTAAGATACGCCTTAACACTATAAGATACTTCTTAACACTATGAGATACTTCTTAACACTATGAGATACATCTTGTAAGATATGTCTTAACAGTATAACATACGTCTTAACACTATAAAAAACTTTTTAACATCATGAGTTACTTCTTAACACTATGAGATATTTCTTAACAGGATGAGATACTTCTTAACACTATAAGATACATCTTGTAAGATGTCTTAACACTATAAGATACTTCTTAACAATATGAGATACTTCTTAACACTATGAGATACTTTTCAACACTATAAGATATGTCTTAACACTATGAGATACTTCTTAACACGATGAGATACTTTTTAACACTATGAGATGCTTCTCAACACTATAAGATATGTCTTAACACTATAAAATACTTCTTAACACCATGAGTTACTTCTTAACACTATGAGATATTTCTTAACAGGATGAGATACTTCTTAACACTATGACATACTTCTCAACACTATAAGATACACCTTTTAAGATATGTCTTAACACTATAGGATACTTTTTAACACTATATGATACTTCTTAACACTATGAGATACTTCTCAACACTATAAGATATGTCTTAACACTATGAGATACTTCTTAACACTATAAAATATGTCTTGTAAGATTTGTCTTAACACTATAAGATATGTCTTAACACTATGAGATACTTCTTAACACTGTGAGATACTTTTTAACACTATATGATACTTCTTAACACTATGAGACACTTCTCAACACTATACGATATGTCTTAACACTTTAAGATACTTCTTAACACTATAAGATACATTTTGTAAGATATGTCTTAACAGTATAACATACGTC
This sequence comes from Dascyllus trimaculatus, assembly GCA_024666655.1. NCBI lineage: Eukaryota > Metazoa > Chordata > Actinopteri > Pomacentridae > Dascyllus > Dascyllus trimaculatus. The sequence continues at coordinate 2,636,238 of CM045448.1, read as the reverse complement.
TTAACACTATAAAATACTTATTAACACCATGAGTTACTTCTTAACACTATGAGATATTTCTTAACAGGATGAGATACTTCTTAACAATATGACATACTTCTTAACACTATAAGATACATCTTGTAAGATATGTCTTAACACTATAAGATACTTCTTAACACTATGAGATACTTTTTAACACTATATGATACTTCTTAACACTATGAGATACTTCTCAACACTATAAGATATGTCTTAACACTATGAGATACTTCTTAAGACTATGAGATACTTTTTAACACTATATGATACTTCTTAACACTATGAGATACTTCTCAACACTATAAGATATGTCTTAACACTATGAGATACTTCTTAACACTATAAGATACGTTTTAACACTATGAGATCCTTCTTAACACTATGAGATACTTTTTAACACTATAAGATACTTCTTAACACTATGAAATACTTCTCAACACTATAAGATATGTCTTAACACTATAAGATACTTCTCAACACTATAAGATATGTCTTAACACTATGAAATACTTCTTAACACTATTAGATACATCTTGTAAGATATGTCTTAACACTATAAGATATGTCTTCACACTATAAGATACTTCTTAACACTATGAGATACTTCTTAACACAATGAGATACTTCTTGACAATATAAAATACCTGTTAACTCAGTAAACTATGTCTTAAAACTATAAAATACATCTTAAAACTTTAAAATGCATCTTAAAACTATAAAATACATCTTAAAACTATAAAATGCGTCTTAAAACTATAAAATAGCATTGGCATTTCCATACAAATCTGTGATTAGTGACTGTCGGCTGCACTCTACTTTTCCTGGTGCATTGTGGGATACTTTGAGTGACTATGAAGGGTGTAACAACTGTAACTTAACATTCAGACAGACCTACAAAAGGGCAAGCACAATATATAGTTCGATATATAGTGAGTAGTGACTTATTCAGGACGCAGCCTTTGTATGCACGTGCATGGAGCATGTCATGGTCACGTGCACCCAACACACCTGAGCAGTAATATACAAGAGTCAAGATGTTGCATGACATCTTGCTACCTACATCTGGAGCTGTGTTACGGATGTTTTTGTGACCACTGGTAGGTGATTTCTAGATGGAGAGTGCAAACAGGAGGAGCAGCTACCATCAGGAGGAGAAACAACAGTTTAACAGTGGAAGAGCTGCAGTCTTCAAAATCGAACGAAGAACATCAGATCAGGAGCACCAGGAGCTGATTTCATGTTGTTTTCTTCAACATTTACATGATTGTTCACTGGAAAGTTAGTTCACCGGAATCAGACTGTCAAGGCAGAGTTCTACTGTAAAGTCCTGAGCATGAAGGGGTGTTTTGGCCACATCAGCACGACATACTATCTAGATTTATTTCCATGCAACTTGTTCTTCTTCCCCAAAATTGAATTCAAATCGCAGAGTTGAAATTTCGACATGGTTTAGATTATTTTTGCTCAGTGCAGATGGTGTTCGACATGTTTTCGTAGCAGGTACAAATGCTGCAGGAGCACTGGGAGCAGAGTATCGCTGCACAAGCAAACTATTTTGTCGGAGATGGTACCTAAATCCTGTGCCTACATGTTTTATTTCCTTATTGAAACATAATAAAAGAGACCTCCATGCATTATTGTGCATACATAAGGCTGCAGGTGGAGTAAACACTGGCTGGTTTTAGTTATTGCTCAGACTTTCATTGGCTAGCTTTAGCCCTCATAAATGTGTTCCTTTTTGTGTCTTTGTCCTTGTTTAATAACGTTTAAAAGTGCTCTCACAGTTCATATAAGAGAGGAAATTACTTAATTAAATCTGTGTACGACACGCTGACATGTTTTTCATGGACGATGACATTTGTGTAAATCGACTCTTCTGCATGACTCGTTTGTTCCTTCATCCGCGTGATACGTGACAACGTAATGTAACGCTGCGTGATAAGAAGCTTACGTTCTGCCTGCACTTGTACGAAGAATCCCAGGGTCAGCGCCATGGTCTGGGAGTCCAGACTGCTGAGGGTCTTGGCGGCGTTGGTTCCGGTGATGGGCGCTCCGTTCAGCTGGGCGTAATACGTCATCTCGGCCGGGTTCTTGGGGCCGGGCAGCCGACGCATGCTCACCATCTGGTTGGTTAAACAGAAGGTTTCAGCCAATTTTACTTTAAACATGGAGACTATCAGCAGACTTAACAGAAAGTCCTTTATCTCCGTGCAGATTAAACATCCTGCTACTTCTGCAGACGCCCAATCAGGACCCAGAATCAGCTCGGCTGCTTTGATCAGCGTTTGCTCAGAGATAACTGAAGACACTCGAGAGTCACATGAAATCTCAATTTCCTTTCATCACACATCAAACACCTTCTTTTTTTAAAACTTGACAAACACTCTGAGCGCTTTAATCAAGCCTGGTAATTAGATTTTGTCGTAAAAAGAAGTGAGTGAGTTATTAAATGGATGGATGGTTCTGCCTCTGCAAGACTCCTCCACTCTACAGACATAAAACTGGTCAACTGTGACCAACATAAAGCTCTGCAGTCTGTTAATCTGCACAATATGGAGAACCAAGGTGACATATGCAGGAAAACACAAGCACAAAGGCCTTCTGTGTTCTGAGTCTTCATCTTTAGCTCACAAACACCTCAGTGCTGTTTTCCTGCACCAAAATGTGAGTTTATAGAGCAGTTTTTATACCTTCGAGGCAGCTTCTGGTTATATTTCCTGTCAGGTCTCAATAAAAAAACACCTTGCAGACATGAGAAGCATATTTTTAACATTTTTTAAAACATGTTCTCCAGTGAAGATGTAGTTTTTCACCTTGCTAACATCTCCATATGGTGTTTTTAATATGCTAGAGGACACATCATGAATGAAATAAGCACTCATGTCTGAGTAATTGTATCTTGAAGCGGCAGTTTAAGGTCTCAGAATCAAAACAAAATAAAAGCCAAAGTACAATTTAAAATATTTATTATATTACAGCTTTTATTTTATAGGTTTTATTATAATTAAATTACATTTACTGGCCTTGATTTTGCATAAATGCCAAACCTACCAGACCACATGTCCCACTCTTTTATCCACCATTAACAGGGCAAAACACAACTAACTGCTAAATGCTAATGCTAACTGCTAATCCAACCAGCACTGCCACGTTCAACTGACCCAGGCCGGTTTAAGAGATGCTCCAGGTAGTGACCAGTGCCGATGCTACATGCTAATGCTAACCGCTAACTGCTTAAAGTATACTTCTAACTCAACACCCAAAAGGAGACTATACAGCCGGATTCGCCTATATTGGTGATGCTAACTAGCAAATGCCAATGTTAACTGCTAAAAAATGTAAATGTTATGATTATTATTAACGCTTAGAGGTTTTTAATGTTATTTTACATCAGACAAGTAAATTCCAAGTCAGTTTTTGTAATTTTAGTGTATTTCAAAAATACAGGGGAAAAAACTAAAATAAAAAGGAAAAATCAATAAAATTACAGATTTTTCTTTTTTGTTTTCTTTTTTACAGTGTAGACATAGATCTAAAACATTTTAAATAGAATAGAAATACTTTATTAATCCCCAAGGGGAAATCTGGTTGTTACAGTAGAAAGAGTAAAGTTACCACCACCGTACATACATATAAATAAGCAAACAAACTATAAGAAAAAATATACAACAAGTGTAATATAAGTAAAACAATATATACACTCTACATATAAAGTGCAATAATGTGTGAGAGTGCAAGAGTAAGAAGACAGGAAGGGACTATTTTTATGGACAAAAGTTCCAAACATTGTACATAAAATTATAATAATATAATAACTTTATTTCTATAGCACCTTTAAGAACAGTGTTCACAATGTACTTAACTTACACTTAACTTATATATAATTATAATATATTTGACCATGTGTTTAAACCTCTCTGGACTGGAAATGAACTCTGTGTTATATTAAATATCACCTATTCAGGGAGGTTCACCTGTAAAGTATCACATTACAGGTGACAAATGTCCTTATTACGATAAGACTCGAGATATTTTATTACGTTATCAGGTTTTATTACCTTTTCATCCGGTTTAACTGAGAATTTTATCACATTTTCAGTAAATCGTCACATTACTGGGAGCTGCACACAGTGAAGAAGTGAAGACTGCTTTCTAGGAACACAGAAGACTGGTGCAAATCAGAACCCCCTCCCCCGCCTACCTGCACGGTGTATCCCCCCACGGTGGTGGCCCTCCTGGACCGGACCGTCCTGGAGCCCTGCCGACCGGCCACCAGGAACAGCTCAGCCAGACGCTGCTCCATGAGGCTGGCAAAGCTCTGGTAGTTCTCCTCCAGGGAGGACCGGTCTACGTCCTGGATCACTGCAGGAGACGGAAACATCTCAGGGATCAGTGGAGGACAGATAGATGACTAGTCAGATAGAGGACTGATAGATTACTGATAGATTACTGATAGATTACTGATAGATTACTGATAGAATACTGATAGATTATTGATAGATTACTGATAGAATACTGATAGATTACTGATAGGTTATTGATTATGAAGGAGGAGGAACAGAGGACAGGAGGATGATGGGAAATTAGAGGATGACATCATCGTCTATTTAAAAGGTGAACAACCAGACAGTCCTGTTAGAGCTGCAGAAACACACACTGTAATACACACAATGACACACACTAATATACACACTGTAATACACACAAAAACACACACAATAACACACACTGTAATACACACAATGACGCACAATAACACACACTAATATACACACTGTAATACACACAATGACACACAATAACACACAATAACACACACTGTAATACACACAATGACACACACTAATATACACACTGTAATACACACAAAAACACACACAATAACACACACTGTAATACACACAATGACGCACAATAACACACACTAATATACACACTGTAATACACACAATGACACACAATAACACACAATAACACACACTGTAATACACACAATGACACACACTAATATACACACTGTAATACACACAAAAACACACACAATAACACACACTGTAATACACACAATGACACACACTAATATACACACTGTAATACACACAAAAACACACACAATAACACACACTGTAATAGACACAATGACACACACTAATATACACACTGTAATACACACAAAAACACACAATAACACACACTAATATACACACTGTAATACACACAATGACACACAATAACACACACAAATACACACTAATACACACTGTAACACACACAGACTGTAACAAACAGTAACACAAACAGACACACACAGTCTGTCACTAACACGCGCAACAACACAAGGAGCACACACAGTAACACACACAGACACACAAATACACTTAAAAACACACACAGTAACACACACAGTTACTCAGTAAAATATGAAGACACACACACACACAGACACACTGCCACTAACACTCACGTCTTTGCACACACACACACACACACACAAATACACTCAAAAACACATTAAGTAACACACAGACACACACTGACACACACAAATAACACAATCTATCGCTGCTGCACACATATAGACACAGACACACAGTTACACACACATGCAGACACACACTGTAACACAGGGTAATACACACAGTAACATACAGACAAACGACACACACACACACAGTGTAACATACTGTAACACACACAATCAGTCACTATCATGCACACACACACATCACACTGTCTCTAACACACAGACACACACACCCACAGTCCGTCAATACCGCACTCCTATTGGTGCACAAACACACACAGACGCACACAGGTGTTTGCAGTAATACACACAGTAACACACAGCACTGTCACTAACACACACATATAGTTACACACACACACACAAACACACACACACACACTCGCTGCAGTGTAACTGTGATCAGTTCTAATCAACATCGATTGAACTGAACAGCAGTTAAATGCTGCACAATGTGAGATTCAGCAGAACAGCACTGACTCTCCATAATCCTCACCCCCTGTCTCACCCCCTGTCTCACCCCCTGCCTCACCTCCCGCCTCACCCCCCGCCTCACCCTCTCAGAGAGTCTTTAAGCTGCTGTGTTCCTGTTAAATCTATTGATGTATAATTCACAGCTTCCTGACTGAGGCAGAGATCAGCTCACATCACATCAGGAGGCTGAGGAGAGGCAGTGTGTGTCTGTGTGTGTGTGTGTGTGTGTGTGTTAGCGTGTTACTGTGTGTGTTACTGTTTGTCTCAACGTGTGTCTGTGTGTGTGTAGTGCTTCATAACACGTATGTCCTGTAGTAAGAGATGCAATCAGGAGCAAGATGGACGCACACACCTGTATGAGTGTGTGTGTGTGTGTGTTTGTACCTGTTTACCTATCGAACAGTGGCCCTCTGTGTTTTTATACACTCCCCAACAGGGGACCTCCGAGCCAACAGGGGTCATTTTTCCATTCCTCTGTTGGTCGTGCTTTAAATCATGCAAGTCTAAAACCTTCTGGAGAAGTTTTTCAAATTTTACCAATAAGGTTTGGCAGGTGTGTGAGGGTTAATACTCAGCAGTAAAACTCAGCAGTGCCTCCGCAGGCCGGAGCAGGTGTTACATGGTCAACTGTAATGGATGTCCTAACAAGTTTAGTGTGTGTGTGTTGATGTGTCTGTGTTTAATTTACCTGTTTTCACCCAGTAGTTCTTGGTTGCCATCGATGTGTTGAGGTTATGGTATTCAAGAGCTGGAGAGAGAAGCAGAAAAAGCCACAGTCAAGAAATGATAATGAGAAAGTCTAATTTAAGTTTCTGTAACAGCAGTCACAGTTGAAATTGATCAGTTTTTAATGCATTTACTGAACTGCATGGGAGCGTGTGCTGCTTGCTATAAAGCTGTGATCTGAAACACTGGGTGTGGGCTCAACAACAACAACAACAACAAAACGACATTCTACATCAATCTTTTGAGTTCTGACAACTTTTAATGCAATTATGTTCAAACCAACAAACTGAACTGAGGTCAGAGAAGTAGCTTTCACTCTACAGTTGAAGGTATTTAATAATTAACCGCCTGAGTTTGTCTCTGCGTGTTAAGACAGAGGAGGAGACATGAATTATGCTGATTGCAGTCTAGTTTCAGAATATATAAACAAAGATATTAGACACATGTAAACATTGGAAACAGTATTATAATAGGCCTGCAATCAGTAAATGTCATCCCTGATTACGCTGCAACCTACAAACGTTTACTATTACAGCTGACATAAAGCTATGCGTATTTGCACGTTGTGACTGTTTGACCGGATAAAAACAATAATAGTAATAATTATTCCAATTGCAGCAACAAGAGGACAGTATAAAAACATGGTGAGATAAGTAAAGAGTAAACATCAACAAGAAATATGCATAATAATCCTATGCACAGAGTCTTTTAGATGAAGGAAATATGGATAATGCAGAGGTTTAAATGCACTGATGCAGCAGCAGAGCGGGTATCTGGAAACAATCTCTTAGATAGTATCTCCTTTAGCAGGCAGCTCTGCTTGTTTTGTGACTGTCAGGTTCGTCCAGCCGTCACTGCTGAAGCCTCATGTTCGCCTCAGCTGAACTTCAAAGCGTACTCCTGCACAGAATGAAGGCCGTGGATTTTTAAAAGCAGAAATGCGAACCTCACGCTGTGCTAAATATCTGCCCTAATTGATGTGTTTTAATTATTTCTGACTAGATTTGATTAAAAGCTTTTGGAGGTCATGTAAATGTGACAGCAGCACATTTGTGTGCCAGACTTTCTCTTTTCCAGGTTTAATTTTCAGCCTTTACTTTCCTCTACAGCAGCCTTTACTTTCCCTCTGCATTCATGTCTTTGTCTCTTCCTCTACCTGTTTACTTGTCAGACTATTCATTTCCTAAAACTCCTTCCCGTCCGGCCGACTGTCTGTGTTTATTCACACATCATCACTCCCTCAGTACGTCGACCTCTTTCGGCATCTTATTCATCCGTCAACCTCTGCCTCCTTATTTCCCATCCGCCCGGTTCACCATCTGTCTCCACTAAACTCCTCTGAGCTGAATGTCTGCAGAGCCTTTAGTGTTTTTAGTGGCTGCAACCCGCCAGTGTTTCAGCCTCGGTCTGTACTTTGCATTCACTGCACTCCTCTCTCAAGTTAAACAAGTTCACATAAACACTGCAGACAAACGGCGCTGAAGTGTGAAGGTTCAGACTCGGCTGGTGAACTTTAAAGAATCTGTTCGGCGTGCAGATGAATCCGCTGCATTAATTTCATCAACACAGCAGTCGAAAATTTAGTTGCATAATTCTTAAAGAAAAAATAAGGAGGAGAAAATGAAAAACAGGAAGCTTTTGCTCAGTCTAATAAGAAGAGATAACAGTGATTTAAAAGTTAAAGCTGGCCTAGGCCTCCATGTCTCTTGCTCAATCAATCAATCAGACTTTGCACCTTTTACCTTCGCAAAAAAAACCAAAGAAGTCATTTTAAAGGTTCAATATCTCCAGAAATAAAACTCCCACAGTCATAAAATGTGGTGAGGACACAGGCAGAATAGTTTCCGGCAAATCATAATGATTAAATGGCTCCGGCAGAGGACACATTGGTAATTACTGGGCTGTGAAAATGGAAAAAAAAAGTGTACAACGTTTAATTGAGAATGGCACTGTGGCCCAGATAGTTCCTGTAAGTGTATATATATATGGATGGATCCACATTTCCAACTAAAATACAGTCTTTGGTCGACATTTCACCAACTGCTGAGGCTCTGACATCAATATAATTTGATTTGTGGAAAATTAGACAAGATAGGGTTCCAGGTTTTAGATATTTAGACGAAATATTGACGTGGACTCATTAGTAGGAAACAAAAAGATTGTTCATAGGGGTCTACATGTTGGTGTTCATAGGGTCTAGATGTTGGTGTTCATAGGTGTCTAGATGTTGGTGTTTATAGTGGTCTAGATGTTGGTGTTCATGGGGTCTAGATGTTGGTGTTCATAGGGTCTAAATGTTGGTGTTCATAGGGGTCTAGATGTTGGTGTTCATAGGGGTCTAGATGTTGGTGTTCATAGGGGTCTAGATGTTGGTGTTCATAGGGGTCTAGATGTTGGTGTTCAGAGGGTCTAGATGTTGGTGTTCATAGGGGTCTAGATGTTGGTGTTCATAGAGGTCTAGATGTTGGTGTTCATAGGGGTCTAGATGTTGGCGTTCATAGGGGTCTAGATGTTGGTGTTCATAGGGGTCTAGATGTTGGTGTCCATAGGGGTCTAGATGTTGGTGTTCATTGGGGTCTAGATGTTGGCGTTCATAGGGGTCTAGATGTTGGTGTTCATTGGGGTCTAGATGTTGGCGTTCATAGGGTCTAGATGTTGGTGTCCATAGGGGTCTAGATGTTGGTGTTCATAGGGGTCTAGATGTTGGTGTTCATAGGGGTCTAGATGTTGGTGTTCATAGGGGTCTAGATGTTGGTGTTCTAGGGTCTAGATGTTGGTGCTCATAGGGTCTAGATGTTGGTGTCCATAGGGGTCTAGATGTTGGTGTTCATAGGGGTCTAGATGTTGGTGTTCATAGGGGTCTAGATGTTGGTGTTCTAGGGTCTAGATGTTGGTGCTCATAGGGTCTAGATGTTGGTGTTCATAGGGGTCTAGATGTTGGTGTTCATAGGGGTCTAGATGTTGGTGTTCATCGGGTCTAGATGTTGGTGTTCATAGGGGTCTAGATGTTGGTGTTCATAGGGTCTAGATGTTGGTGTTCATAGGGGTCTAGATGTCGGTGTTCATAGGGGTCTAGATGTTGGTGTTCATCGGGTCTAAATGTTGGTGTTCATAGGGGTCTAGATGTTGGTGTTCATAGGGTCTAGATGTTGGTGTTCATAGGGGTCTAGATGTTGGTGTTCATAGGGGTCTGGATGTTGGTGTTCATAGGGTCTAGATGTTGGTGTTCATAGGGGTCTAGATGTTGGTTCATAGGGTCTAGATGTTGGTGTTCATAGGGGTCTAGATGTTGGTGTTCAAAAGGGTCTAGATGTTGGCGTTCATAGGGGTCTAGATGTTGGTGTTCAAAAGGGTCTAGATGTTGGCGTTCATAGGGGTCTAGATGTTGGTGTTCAAAAGGGTCTAGATGTTGGTGTTCATAGGGGTCTAGATGTTGGTGTTCAAAAGGGTCTAGATGTTTGCGTCCATAGGGGTCTAGATGTTGGTGTTCAAAAGGGTCTAGATGTTGGCGTTCATAGGGGTCTAGATGTTGGTGTTCAAAAGGGTCTAGATGTTGGTGTTCATAGGGGTCTAGATGTTGGTGTTCATAGGGGTCTAGATGTTGGTGTTCATAGGGTCTAGATATTGGTGTTCATAGGGGTCTAGATGTTGGTGTTCATAGGGTCTAGATGTTGGTGTTCATAGGGGTCTAGATGTTGGTGTTCATAGGGGTCTAGATGTTGGTGTTCATAGGGGTCTAGATGTTGGTGTTATATGTGCAGAATTACAAGTTGCTTCCATGTTGTCTTCATGATGAAATTTAACAAAATATGAGGCTGATTCTTCCTACAGGAATGTTCCTATAAGACGTTTTAAGAACTTTAAGAAACTTTCTGCTTTAGACTATTCTGTCTGTGTTCTCACTGAATTTCATGGCTGTGAGAGTTTTATTTCTGGAGATATTGAACCTTTACAATGGCTTCGCAGGTAGGATGTTTTTCGGGGATGAAAACACAAACATTCCCAGGTTTGACAACGTGTAAAATTCTCAAAACTCAGCCAGCACCGAACAAAATCCGAGACGCTGGCGCAACATCACCATTTCAGTAACTCCATTACCAGAAGACTTGACGGCTCCAGAAGGTTCATATAAATATGCAAGAGCTGACACCGTAAAGAACTTTATAACCCAATAAAATGATCTTACACCCGATGTAATGTGTGCTCTCCTTCTGGTTTCAGCCAACACAAGTGCAGCTCAGTCTTAAAAGAGTTGAGACATACTCTTCTCAAGCAGACCAGAGCATTACAACAGTCAATCCTGCAGGAAATAAAAGGGTGTAGTAGTGTGTCTGTTTTGGCTTGAGAGAGAAAAGACCTCACTTTTCACCATTTGTCTTGGTGTTAACACCACAGCTGCAGTTTCACATGCATCCGAGCTTCACCGCCAGTGACAAAGACTTCAGTTTTGCCCAGATTTATGTCAATAAATCCCACTAAATTACCAAAACCATCAAATATAAAAGGTTCTCAAAACACTTCTATCTCAGTTAAGCTCAGTTTAAATGCAAACATGACAAAAAAAATCACCTGAAGGTCAGAATATCCACCAAAACCGATGCAGACACACATAACTTTGGTAGCTAATTAAATTTACATCATGCAAATCTGCGTAGCTATACAGAAGCAACATAATAAGGACAGCATAAAAATGGGTTTTCTTCTTTAGTATGCAGTGCGTAAATCTGAGTCTGCTACATTTTTGGCAGAGAAGTTTGGACGAGGACTTCACGTTTTATAATCTAAGTACAGACGATGAACAAATCTGCTGTTGACTTTGGCACAAAGGAGGCCACAGTTAAACAGAGAACGTTGTAGACAGAAAAGTCCTCCGCATGCAAACAGACAGTACAGATCGATCTGATAATTGATCATCCATTTGTGCTCTGAGTTAACTAAAATCAATTCCATGCATGCCTGGACTGTCCGGCGCTATAACTGATGTGTCTCTCATCAGATACAGCCTTTCTTTACCCGATCACTTATCTAGTTTATCAATTCTCGCCAGTCCATACTCATTTGTTCATTGTTTCACCGGTCAAACAAAGGGAGAAGGCAGGGCTTAGGAGTGGATTTAGACCACATCCAGTGTGATGCTTCAGCCCTTGAGATGTCGAGAGACGCGCAAATAGATACTAATCTAATCTCCCTGTTGCTGATTGATTGATCGCGGTCAATTAGTCTGCAGGCCTTAAATCCTCTGAACTCCAAAACACGCTGGTGGGTTTGAAAGACACGTTAAAAAATATATTTATATACACAATTTATCAAGCAACGTCTTCAAATTTTCAGTTTTCAGACTGTCCTTGAACGACTCATCTGTGACAAAACATTCCTTAGAAAAAATTACGCAAATGAAACTTTTAAATTGTCACATTTAATCACAAAGTCGCTTCATTCCGCTATGCTTCGTTTGAAAATACCACGAAATAAACAGACGAGATCCTGCAAAATAACAAAAAACTCCAAGTGGGTTTGGATCAAGTGTGATGCTTTAGCCCTTTGGGTGTTGAGAGCAACAAACAGATACTAATCTAATCTCAGAGGGCTAAAATTAGCTCATTCAGGGGACATGGCCAACAGATTGCCCGTGGCACGATTCGGATGATATGAGCTGTACAGCTGTTTGCCCTTTTAGAATCTCACAGATGGCTGCAGAGGCCGGAGTGGAATACGAAAGGAGCTCATGCGGGTCATCCGTGGGGTCTGCGGTAATTTACTCATGTTTCTAATGTCCTTTATTACGTGGAAATAAATAAAACAAACAGTGTCTTCGGGCGCTGCTGCAGTAATTAATAGTTGCTGTGATTCATTTCAGCAGTGGTCTGGTGACTCTTTACACTGGCATTTGAAAGAAAACACTCATGGGGAAGGCGATTTAATAACTGTAAAGAATATGAAATTACTCTAAATTAGCCTAACGTGGCCTTTTACTACCGTACACTGTAAAAGAACTACTGTAAAATCTGGCAGATTACACAGTGATGTTAAAAAACGGTGAAAATGGTCAAAATAACTGCAAATATCCATAAAGTAATGCTGTTTTGGCTAATTTACAGAAAGTAAAACTGTGTAATTTTACAGTTACACAATGCAAAAGAGCAAATCAGATTGGGAAGTTTTTGTGGTTAACATGTAAATTAACACTTTCTTGATTTTACCAGACAAACCGGTATATTTCTAAAATAGCTGTTACAAATGTTCATTTGCCATTTTACAATCCTTAATATACAAAGTTATGTTCAACATTGAAACATGGTCAATATAATTTGACTTTTTCAACAAGAATTTATTCCCAAAAAGACTCTTTAATGTCAAAGAGAATATAAAACAATATTATGCAACAACATAAACTAGTTGTCCTTATACATGTGATTATTTTAGGGTTGTCCATGAAGGTATAAACATACATAAATGTAAAATTTCAATGAGTTTAAAGGATGTCAGACTTCTTGAATTGGAAGCATTCATTTCTCCAAAGTGTATTTTGGAAAAAACAAATGAGTAATACTTTCTTTTTTGAGACGGTTGAAACGCGAGGTTTCTTCCACGCTGGAGGCCAAAGTGTAATCTGACAGTCTTAAACAATCCAGACTGATCCTGAACCGCCGCCGCTGAGAAGCAGGTCAGACATACGCTAAGTCATGAATCATGCATCGCCCCACGGTGGACTCGGTGCTTTTCAGTAGTCGGTGTCGTTGAAGGAATCCTGAGTTAGCCTGCCTCGGCCCAGCAGCACAGCAGCTGTTATGTAATGACTGAGAAGTTCACACAAAGACACTGGAGCGTTTGAAACGTCCAGTTTATGCGGCCTTACGACTTTAAATACTACTAACAAGACAAGCTGGGGTCACAGTCTTAGATATACCTGTGAATTAACAGCTGCATGGCTGTAAACTGTCCACAGTACATGACTCACAGGTATACCTCTGTTGTTGTTTCACATTGTTGAATTTCATTATCATCAGCTGGGTCTATTGTTGGGTAATTGTTATCATGGTGGTTTATAGTTTATTTGTAATAATCAGATAGAATAGCATAAATTAGTAAACTTGGCGAAAACTAGGCTAAAAAACACATTTTCCTTTTTATATTTCTTAAGTATTTCTACTGAAATGTGAAGGATACATGAGTTAATATAGGTGCATTATTGCCAAACGGTTTTTTGTTTGTTTGTTTGTTTATTGCTGTAGGTATACTATTTGCATTTTTATTTATTCATCAGTTCATTAATTTTAGTTATAATAGGTTAAACTATAAATCACCACAGTTTCCATTATTGTAGTTACAGAACAAAGTCTGTCTAATGAGTAAATGTTCTGTTATTGTTTGGCTTTATTTAACATTTTTAAATACATTCTTATACAGTTTTTATACTTTAGATTTATCATTTAATAATATAGTTTTCACAACAGACACACCATTGGTCGTCATTATAAATGAGACTTGGTTCTGAATTGACTCACCGGGTTAAATAAAGAAAAAATAAGTAAATAAACTGAGTGATAATGTCCATTTTTTTATTATTAATTTACCATTAAATAACAGAAAATGTTTTTTTCGCTGTTGATATATGATTAAAATATAGAAAATGTAATTTTTACTATGTAGAATGACTGTTAATTATTTTGGTTCTTTGAATATGAGACAAAGTCGGTGTAATGAGCCACCATAGTGTAAAAATATGATTAAAATCTGGCAGCAAGTGTGACGGGAAAATACGTTAAAAACATTCAAAGCTTGTAAAAAATTGTGAAAAAACAACAAATATTGGTAAAATAACAATATTGTTAGCTGATTTAAGTCTAGTAAACTGTGGAATTTATTTTTTGTCATACACTGTAAAAAAAACAATTTTATATTTCACACTTGTGGCCTGTTTTTTAAGTTAAGGCGTAAACTAAAACTCTTTTTTAATGATTTTACTAGTTATGTAATTATTACAAATGGGGAAACAGCTGTAGAAATATCAGGAAGTTGTTCATAAAAAGTTGAGTTGTTTTACAGTGCACTTCATTTACTTTTATTTGGCAGGTTTCTTTCTTAGAGAGCACTCGGGTTATTTTCTGCCTCTTCTTTCAGCCCCTCATGTCTTTGTTCGTCTTGTGTCAATACCGATATCCTTCACTTCCACTCTTCCTCAGTCTGCCGAGCCTTTCAACACCGAAACACAGCTCCGAGTGCTCGAGTCTTTTTTTAGAAACCCCGGCTACGTTCTGTACACTTGTTCCCTTCCCTGCTGCTGCTGAGGAGTTCACAGAGAACTCAGAACACGGATGTGGGCAAAGCCTCCGTCCTTGTTTTCGCCAGCCCGAGGGCAACGCTGACGCAGGTGAGGGAAGATATGGATTCCTCACGCGTTTCCTGGCACGTTTCAGAAAACGTACAGCACATCCAGGTTCGTTGGCGTCTTTACCTTTAGAGAAATCTACTGCAAAAAGGTGCAACCCGGGAGGTAAGAGGGCAACAGGACTGACGTTTTGTTTGAAGTTCTTCAAGGTAGATGATGAAAACTGCAGCAAACACTTCAATATCTTTTTTAAACTAACTCTGACGCCAGTGAGAAGCAGAATGAGCCAAAATAAGGACAACTGAATGTCAAGTCTGGGTAATGTTTTGTGATGCTAAATGTCACTCGAGGGGAAATTGTCGAAATGGCAGCCAGACATAATGTTGTTTTTTATTTTGGGAAAACGAGGCCGACACGGTGCATTTCCTAAAGTTGAAGTGCTACTGCAGTGTTTAGCTAAATACTGCAAATTACGTACGTGATGTCTGCCAGCCCTCAGAATTCCAAAACCGAACCGCTGGGTTAAGGAGACTTAAAACAACTAAAGTGAGACACAAACTGAGAAAAAAGACATGCAAAGTGACAAAAATCAGGCAAAATACTGACACAAGTGAGCCGCAAAACAAGAAAATGAAGCCACAAAACAAGACAGAGAAACAAAAACACACAAATGCAACACAAAATGACTACAAAAAGACAAAACGACAACAAATGTGAGTGTCCTGACAACACAATTAAACATGGTGAAGATTTACTTCAGCTTTCATTCCATATTTTCAGAGTTTCATTACATATATTCGGACTTTCATTACATATATTCGGACTTTCATTACATATATTCCGAGTTTCATTATATATATTCGGACTTTCATTATATATATTCAGAGTTTCATTTCATATTTTCAGACTTTCAATATATATTTTCGGACTTTCATTATATATATATAAGGATTTTTATTATATATATTCGGACTTTCATTACATATATTCGGACTTTCATTATATATATTCAGACTTTCATTACATATATTCCGAGTTTCATTATATATATTCGGACTTTCATTATATATATTCAGAGTTTCATTTCATATTTTCAGACTTTCAATATATATTTTCGGACTTTCATTATATATATATAAGGATTTTTATTATATATATTCGGACTTTCCATATATTTGGACTTTCATTATATATATTCAGACTTTCATTACATATATTCCGAGTTTCATTATATATATTCGGACTTTCATTATATATATTCAGAGTTTCATTTCATATTTTCAGACTTTCAATATATATTTTCGGACTTTCATTATATATATAAGGATTTTTATTATATATATTCGGACTTTCATTCCATATATTTGGACTTTCATTATATATATTCAGACTTTCATTACATATATTCCGAGTTTCATTGTATATATTCGGACTTTCATTATATATATTAAGAGTTTCATTTCATATTTTCAGACTTTCAATATATATTTTCGGACTTTCATTATATATATAAGGATTTTTATTATATATATTCGGACTTTCATTCCATATATTTGGACTTTCATTATATATATTCAGACTTTCATTACATATATTCCGAGTTTCATTATATATATTCGGACTTTCATTATATATATTCAGAGTTTCATTTCATATTTTCAGACTTTCAATATATATTTTCGGACTTTCATTATATATATACGGACTTTCATTATATATATTCCTACTTTCATTCCATATTTTTGGACTTTCATTATATATATTCGGACTTTTATTATATATATTCGGACTTTCATTACATATATTCAGACTTTCATTCCATATATTCGGAGTTTCATTAAATATATTTGGACTTTCATTACATATATTCAGAGTTTCATTAAATATATTCGGACTTTCATTCCATATATTTGGACTTTCATTACATATATTCAGACTTTCATTATATATATTTTGACTTTCATTATATATATTCAGACTTTCATTATATATATTCAGAGTTTCATTACATATATTCCAAGTTTTATTATATATATTCGGACTTTAATTCCATATGTAATTTCCTAAATGCTTGCCATAATCTATATATGTATACATATTAGAAATTGCGATCCACGATAATCACTGATCGTCCTCGGACAGATTGTGATCAGGATCTGTCCTGGGACAAACTCAAATTTATTTTAATGATCTGAAGTTAAAGTAAAGAAAACAACAATATTCCTACAAATAAATCAAGAAAACTCTTGTTTTGTGATCAAATTAATACATTTCATTAATGAGTTTATTATACTTATTTACAGTATTTACTATTATCTTTTCTGACAAACTCCAAAACTATGTGGGTGGCACTTTGTTGAACAAGGTAGTCCAGCTTGTCTTGCATCCCCAACCCTCACCCTAACCCTAAACATAATTAAAAGCCTTCTGTCTATAACATTTATATTGTATTGTGTTGTTTTTATTGTTTTTTGTTATTGTCCTGGTAGAATTTTCTACTGTGACATGTATATGTGACAGGGGCATTTGTGTATGATACTACACTCTACATTGAAGCACTAAGCCCTTTAATTCACAAATTACTGACTTATTGCACTATTAGGGGAAAGATATTTTGCCGGCCCCATAATGTAATAACAGAAGTCTTTACGTTTTGGGCTCAGCATCTTGTTGCATCATTACATTTCGGGAGTCGTTGTTACACATTGGGCTCTAACAAGCCTCCATGTTTCCACTGTTTTTACATTTTTTCGTAAAATATCAGTCAAATAAATTCAACTTTGTTTGGGGCAGGAGCAAAAACTCCCAGCTCTGAGTTCAGAGTTAAACGACACCGATGAATTCCTCATTTTAATTCCCACTCTCGGGCGTCTGTAAATGATTACAGCGGAGTCGTAATTATCCGGCAGCGCCTCTGAGAAGACGGTTTGGAGGAACATGAAGCGAGCGAACCCCGTCTGAACTGTAATTTGTTGGCGAGACGGCGTTAATTGCGGGTCAGACGACGTCGGCCGAGTCTTTATGTGGAGCCATAAGAGGAGGGCAGCGCTTCCCAACTCGCTGTAGCTGCTCAGAACATCGACCCGTTTAGCTGATTTGTGTAAGAACATATGTGAAAATCAGCGGAACAATCAGACCTGCTTGAAGAAAACACCATGAATCTATGTTCTCACTTACCCCCGGGTTCATTTTTGGTTTATTTGTTTAGGATTTGAGAGATTTCTGCCTGCGGCTAAACAAAACGGAGGGAAGCTACTAATCTGTTTTGACTGTTACTCTAAATAATCCAAACCAATCTCAAACACTGGAACAATAAAACACCTGTAAGTTAAACCCCAGCAGCTACAGAGGAAATGTGAATACAGCTTCAGGTCTCGACCTCTGCAGCTCAGGATTACCAAACATCCTCATTAAATAGTAAAGAAACTACAAATGCTCTTCATTTAGCATCATCTTCATAATGTATGCCGGGTTTTTTAACAGCGTAGAGTAGGAACTGATTATTTACATGGGATAAATGTCTAAATATGTAGCTTCGACACACAGAGATGAGTTTTTAGGGCAACTGTGAAATAGTGGGATGTCTATTGACCACCAGTATACACTCAACAGCCACTTTAGTAAAGTACCACGGTTCAATTGGTTGTTAACACCAATAGCTAATTAGCCAGTCACATGGAAGCAACTCAACGCATTTAGGCATGTAGACGTGGTGAAGACGACCTGCTGAAGTTCAAACCGAGCATCAGAATGAGGAAGAAAGGGGGTTTAAGGGGCTTTGAACGTAGCATGGTTGTTGGTCTGAGTCTACTGGGATTTTCACCACAACCATCTCCAGGGTTTACAGAGGATGGTCCGAGGTCAGAGGAGGATGGGCAGACTGGTTGGAGATGATAGAAAGGCAGCAGGAACTCAACCAACGAATGCAGAACACCATCTCTGAACCACAACAACCTTGGAGAAGATGGGCCACAGCAGCAGAAGACCACACTGGATGACACTCCTGTCAGCTAAGACCAGGAAACTGAGGCTACAGTTCACACAGGCTCACCACAACTGGACAGTAGAAGATGGAAAAACGCTGCCTGGTCTGATGAGTCTCCATTTCAGCTGAACATTCAGATGGTAGGGTCAGAACACCATGAAAGCATGGATCCATCCTGCCTTGGATCAACGGTTCAGGCTGCTGCTGGTGGTCTAATGGTGTGGGGGGTGTTTTCTTAGTACCAACTGGTTTAAACTCCACAGCCTCCCTGAGTGTTGCTGCTGACCATGTCCATCCCTTTATGACCACAGTGGACCATCTTCTGATGCTACTTCCAGCAGGATAATGCTCCATGTCTCAAAGCTCAGATCGTCTCCAACTGGTTTCTAGAACATGACGATGAGTTCTCTGGACTCCAACGGCCTCCACAGTCACCAGATCTCAGTCCAGTAGAGCTCCTTTGGGATGTGGTGGAACGGGAGGTCGGCATCATGGATGTGTGATGCTATCATGTCAACATGGACCAGAACCTCTGAGGAACGTTTCCAACACCTTGTTGAAACTATGCCACGAAGAATTAAGGCAGTTCTGAAGGCAAGAGGGGTACCTAATAAAGTGGCCGGCGAGTGTATATTAGAGTGCTGTATTGTTCCAAATATCACACAGAACCACATTATAACTGACGCTGCTGGACGAACAGTAGCAGCTGTCTACTTTGCATCCCCGACACAATATCTGTTGCTTCGTTTTCACACTTTTTCACAGCTCAGCGGTTGTTAGCGCTGATGTCAAAAGTAACTTAGCAACACGCCAACAGAGTCAAGAAGGAAGAGGAATCATGGAAATTAACGAGGGGTGTTAATTTACATGAAAACTGCACATTTAGATGATGTGTAATGTAAAAAGAAATAGGGGGCCCAATACTGAGCCTTGCGGAACACCACCTCAATTAGATTTCAGGCACTTTGTTCAGTTTCACAATCATAACTTGACCGATTTGATCTTAAATATTGGGATACTTTGGTGAAAGTCTTTCCACAACATCCAGATTTTTTTCAAATTCCTACCACCAACAGCACCACCCAAACCTTCCTCCTCCTGTGCAGAAAACAATTTAAGATTTCTTCTTAGATTCTGATTCTTCATTCTTGGTTATCGTTGTCGGGTTATTTGTGGCTGTGCGTTGTGATTGTGTTCATCTGTAAATGTCTTAATGTCACCTTTCTCCTCAGTAAAGAGGCTGAACGTCATTTCGTGGTCTTACAGGGCGGCAGCTCAACAAACTCACCCAAACAGGAGATTTAGTTAGATTTAGAGTTTAGCGTTAAGTTGAAGCATCGAGCAGCCACATGCACAACTAGTCATTACAACTGTGAGTCTGCCCCAAAGATGTGATGATACTGCTAAAATATATAATGCAGGATGCAAAAATATGCAAAAACTGGCCTTAGAAATGTTTTCTGATGAAGGAAATGGATTCAAACTGGTTGTTGGGCCTCAAGAATATGCATAGAATAATGTATTAGTGCCCGGCTAGCTCAGTCGGTAGAGCATGAGACTCTTAATCTCAGGGTCGTGGGTTCGAGCCCCACGTTGAGCGACAACATTTTGGGGGAGTGGTGGCGCAACAGGTTAAGCCTGGGGATACTGATTGGAAGGTCACAGGTTCAATCCCCCGTTGCGGCCACTGTGGGCCCCCGAGCAAGGCCCTCAACCCCCGACTGCTCCCCCTGCTGCCACGTTGCGGCGCCCACTGCTCCTAACTAGGATGGGTCAAAATGCAGAGAGGAATTTCCCCAAGGGGATTAATAAAGGATGGATTAGTATTTAGTATTTTGGTAGGAGACCCTTCCTATCAACAGAGTCAGATCAGTTCAGGAATAATCAGGTGCTTTGATCCCCTCACACTTGGATCTGGTTGGAATTCAATCAACCACTGGCGACCAATTCAGGGTCAAAACCGGCCCAGATCCATGCACATTCTGGTTCCACTTACGCTCGGCGATGACCAGCGGCGGGTAGAACAGGAAGTACCCCACCAGCTCCGCGGTCAGCTGGTTCAGGAGGCCGCTGGATATCGTCCCGTTCAGAATGGCGTCCTGGTTCTTCACCACGTAGACCAGCGTGACCGACGGAGAGCCGGGCTCCTGGGACACGCTCTGGACCTGAAGGCGCACAAAAGGCATCGCTTTAACGTTTTACTCGAATTCAGATGCGTTTCCACGAGGCCCGTCGGTGCAGCGCTGGAAGGATTTTACTGCTTTATTTATAGCAAACAGGCAACAAAGGCTCCATGCATTATTCACATGTCTATAACAGGATCGCTCCAGATGTCTGCGGTGAACGTATGCAGAGCTGCAGACTCACTGAGGCACTTTCTGTTATAATAAGCACCTGGAAATAATGGAACTGAGTCATCGTAGTAAAGTGGATGATGATACCAGGAATTCCCATCACATTCCTGCACAAGCGTTAATATTTCAGAGGATGAATTATGAATGGGCTTCTATCTGCCTGAGACCTACTTTATAATCACAGTGGCGTGTGCATGTTCTGTATCGTGCAGTCATGAGAATACCTTGACGGCCGGAGGAAAGAGGGAAGAACAAAAGGAGGAGATAGAAAGAAGCCCCTGATGGGTTTCGGCGTGAAGAAGGAGAAGCTCTGCAGACGGATGAGCTTCGATCGTGTCTCCAGAAATAAACCGTTACGTAAGTCTGCAGCCGTCCTCGCTTTAAAGTGTAAATTGCTGCAAAGCTGTCTGACATTTAAGACCTTTTATTGGAAAATCACCAGGCAATTACATGTGCTAATTTAAACAGGAAAGTGCCACCTTGCAGGAATAAAGCATTTGCACAGTAAACAGTGTGACCAGACGTAGCAGAGCTTTACCCACGGCTCTATTACCCACGTTAGCCCGATTAGCATGCAAATGTGTCACATCCTGCTAATAAACTCAGTTTTCGCGCCGTACCTCCACACTGAGTCTGTTGTACGTCTCCAGCACTTTGTCCTGAGCCTCTTCGAAGGCGTTCTCCAACCTCTGCTCCAACATCTGGACGAAGCTGCAGGAGTAGACGTTGTCTGTCGGGCCGACAAACCTCAACACTGGAGGACAAACAAAAAAGAAAAGCTATAAAGTTTGACAATATTACAACCCTGTGGAGTTGTTGGTGTTTGGTAAATTCAAGGCACTTTTACTTTGAAATAAGTGTAAAAATCTGCCAATAGAACAAGTGAACATTTGCTTGGTCAGATTTCTTGAAATAAGACATGATATTTAGAATATTGAGGTCTTAAAATCAGCAGGGAAAACTTATTTTAAGCTATATTTTAGCAGCATTGTCAAGCTGAGGTGTCTTAGAATAAACCAGACATGATAAAGAATTAAATAGATTTTAGCTTTAATAAGTTAATGTCTTAATTTGAGATGTATTCATTTTATTTTAGTTGTATTATCGTGGCTCTTCTCTAGATTTAAGACCATCTTGTCCTTGAAATAAGATCACACAGATTAATTGAAGCATTCTGAGATATAATGTCTTCTCACAGTTGGCTAGAAATCCTAATATTTAGTGGTGTTTGACAG
This sequence comes from Dascyllus trimaculatus, assembly GCA_024666655.1. Classification (NCBI taxonomy): domain Eukaryota; kingdom Metazoa; phylum Chordata; class Actinopteri; family Pomacentridae; genus Dascyllus; species Dascyllus trimaculatus. The sequence goes on along the minus strand of CM045448.1, from coordinate 2,613,590 downwards.
CATTTAAACACTGCAAAAACTCCACATTTTACCAGTTTATTCGTCTTATTTTTAGTCCAAATTGTCTCAACCCACTTGATTTAAGATAAATTCACTTTACAGGTAACATTTCAGCAGATGGAGGGACGTGTTTTAAGACAACGCATCTTAAATATCTTGTTAAGTCAAACAATCTTGAAATGATCTTGTTTTAGTTGTATTTTACCAGAAACAAGGTTCATTTCATTTCATACATGTTTCAAGCTGAGCTGTTGTTTGTATCAGAAAAATAATCTGGATTTAAGAAATAAAGTAAATGCATTTTATTGGAAAATCACCAATTCATATCAGAAAACAGCTGCATGTGTAAAATGTGTTAAAAAAACAAAGCAAATGTCTGCTTTTGAGTTAAAACACCTCCTTTTGGGCGTAGCTGGCTTCACCTAAAACACAACACCTTCAAATGCTGTCAAACACCACTAAATATTAGGATTTCTAGCCAACTGTGAGAAGACATTATATCTCAGAATGCTTCAATTAATCTGTGTGATCTTATTTCAAGTACAAGATGGTCTTAAATCTAGAGAAGAGCCACGATAATACAACTAAAATAAGTTGAACACATCTCAAATTAAGAAGCTGACATTAAACTTATTAAAGCTAAAATCTATTTAATTCTTTATCATGTCTGGTTTATTCTAAGACACCTCAGCTTGACAATGCTGCTAAAATATAGCTTCAAATAAGTTTCCCCTGCTAATTTTAAGACCTCAATATTCTAAATATCATGTCTTATTTCAAGAAATCTGACCAAGCAAATGTTCACTTGTTCTATTGGCAGATTTTTACACTTATTTCAAAGTAAAAGTGCCTTGAAGTAAGTTTATTTTCTTGTTTTGGGAGGGCATTTTTTACAGTGAAGGTGTTGTGTTTTAGGTGAAGCCAGCTACGCCCAAAAGGAGGTGTTTTAACTCAAAAGCAGACATTTGCTTTGTTTTTTTTACACATTTTACACATGCAGCTGTTTTCTGATATGAATTGGTGATTTTCCAATAAAATGCATTTACTTTATTTCTTAAATCCAGATTATTTATCTGATACAAACAACAGCTCAGCTTGAAACATGGATGAAATGAAATGAACCTTGTTTCTGGTAAAATACAACTAAAACAAGATCATTTCAAGATTGTTTGACTTAACAAGATATTTAAGATGCGTTGTCTTAAAACACGTCCCTCCATCTGCTGAAATGTTACCTGGAAAGTGAATTTATCTTAAATCAAGTGGGTTGAGACAATTTGACTAAAAATAAGACGAATAAACTTGGTAAGATGTGGAGTTTTTGCAGTGTTGTCGACATTTTTTGTACTTTTGCAGTCATTTTGTGACTTTTGTGGTCCATTTGTTGCCATTTATAGACATTTTTGTGCACTTCAGTTGTCATTTTTTGCCTTTTTGTGATCATTTAATGTCGTTTTCAGTCAGTTTATGTCTTTTTGTGAACCTCTGTAGACATTTTCTGCCTTTTTTTCTGTCATTTTGTGCGTTTTTGTTGTTATTTTGTGCCTTTTTTTTGGTCAGTTAAGTCTTTTTTTGGTAATTTCAGGGAGTTTTATCATCTAAATGAAAGAATGACATGTAAAACTGTCATTCAGGGGACTTTTTTGATGATAAAATATCCACTGAATTCATGATCTCAGGTAAGTAATAGATTGATTATTGATTATTAACACCGTGAACTATTAAATCCCCATTAGGGGGATGTTAATTCTCAGATCAGTCGGTTTCGTTTCCAGATAAAATAAGACGAATAAACTTGGTAGGATGTTGAGTTTTTGCAGTGCAGGGAAAGAAGCGGCGGAAGACTCTTATTTTGAAAGTCTCCAGCTTGGCGGTATTAATGAAAGTAGAGCTCAGTGCGACCGATAAACCTCAGCGGTGAGACACAGAAAGAGGATTATCTCCACGATCTAGAACGAGAACAAACCGTGGAGAGGAGCTGAACAATATTGAGCCCATCAGCAGATTATGGAGGTTATTAAAGCTGCCGGCCTCCATTCTCCCCCCGAACTCCGTCTTTCTTTTTAAAAAGCTCTGAAGAGGACCGGGACGGGACGATATCCTGACCTAAATCCAGGCTCTGTGGTGTTTTGGAAGGCAGATCCTCCACCGGGCTGCTGGTCGTTGCCGTTGACCCAGTTGGTGTCTTATGTAAACTGGTTTATTGATGGTTTCTATGGTGATGCTTCAGGTCTAGTTCACATATAAACACCTGTGGCATCGTGACGCAGAGATTCTATGATACAACATGATATCTGTGTAGCTAAACAAGTAAAAGTACCTATTTATGTTTTATATATTACATATAATGAGTTTATTCATACAACTAGTCGTCTGATCTGCTTTAAGTGTTGCTGACTGGGTTTCCAGTACAGATGTGAGGATTTATCATGAAGGATTTGAAGGTTTCTAGTGAAGATTAGGAGTTTTCTAGAGTCACATTTGAAGGGTTTAAATACAGGATTTGATGTTTTGCCAATTTCTAGGAAAGATTTTAAAGATTTTAGTGTAATATTTGAAGGTTTCTAGTGTAGAACCTGAAGGTTTGAAGAGTTCTAGTTAGGATTTTAGGGTTTCTAGAGTAGATTTAAGGGTTTCTAGAGTAGATTTAAGGGTTTCTAGAGTAGATTTAAGGGTTTCTAAGGTAGATTTAAGGGTTTCTAGAGTAGATTTGGAGGTTCCAAGTAAAGATTTGAGGGTTTCTAGAGTAGATTTGAGGGTTTCTAGAGCAGATTTAAGGGTTTCTAGAGTAGATTTTGAGGTTCCAAGTAAAGATTTGAGGGTTTCTAGAGTAGATTTGAGGGTTTCTAGAGTAGATTTAAGGGTTTCTAGAGTAGATTTGGAGGTTCCAAGTAAAGATTTAAGGGTTTCTAGAGTAGATTTTGAGGTTCCAATTAAAGATTTGAAGGTTTCTAGAGTAGATTTGAGGGTTTCTAGAGTAGATTTGAGGGTTTCTAGAGTAGATTTGGAGGTTCCAAGTAAAGATTTGAGGGTTTCTAGAGTAGATTTAAGGGTTTCTAGAGTAGATTTAAGGGTTTCTAGAGTAGATTTGGAGGTTCCCAGTAAAGATTTGAGGGTTTTTAGAGTAGATTTAAGGGTTTCTAGAGTAGATTTGAGGGTTTCTAGAGTAGATTTGAGGGTTTCTAGAGTAGATTTGGAGGTTCCAAGTAAAGATTTGAGGTTTTCTAGAGTAGATTTGAGGGTTTCTAGAGTAGATTTGAGGGTTTCTAGAGTAGATTTAAGGGTTTCTAGAGTAGATTTGGAGGTTCCAAGTAAAGATTTGAGGGTTTCTAGAGTAGATTTGGAGGTTCCAAGTAAAGATTTGAGGTTTTCTAGAGTAGATTTAAGGGTTTCTAGAGTAGATTTGAGGGTTTCTAGAGTAGATTTGAGGGTTTCTAGAGTAGATTTGGAGGTTCCAAGTAAAGATTTGAGGTTTTCTAGAGTAGATTTGGAGGTTCCAAGTAAAGATTTGAGGTTTTCTAGAGTAGATTTGAGGATTTCTAGAGTAGATTTAAGGGTTTTTAAGAGTAGATTTGAGGGTTTCTAGAGTAGATTTAAGGGTTTCTACAGTAGATTTGGAGGTTCCAAGTAAAGTTTTGAGGGTTTCTAGAGTCGATTTGAGGGTTTCTAGAGTAGATTTGAGGGTTTTTAGAGTAGATTTAAGGGTTTCTAGAGTATATTTGGAGGTTCCAAGTGAAGGTTTGAAGGTTTCTAGATAAAGGATTGGAAGAGTTTTAGGGTAAAATTTCAAAGTTTTCAAGTGAAGGACATGAAGGTTGGAAGATTTGTAGTGTAGATTTGAGAATTTCTAGTAGAGATGTGAAGATTTGCAGATTTCTAGCTAAACCGCACTAAGATGATGACAACAAAGACAGTTTTCATCAGGACTTTCTCATATTTCTACCTAACAAACATGCATCTAATCAGAATAATGTGACGCCCTGTTTTTTTTTACAAACCTAAATATGTTTTTTCAAGTCTGTTTGAAACCTTTCGATGAGCTAATCTTTTTTTTTTGCACTTGTCTCGTGATAAAAACGTTTTCTAATAATTGTCATGCATCGTTCCCATCAATCAAGGACAATAATGAGTGTAATTAATATACTAAATATACACATAGAGGTTTCAATTTAATGCAACAGCTCCACTGCACTGACATGAATCAACTCTAAACTGTGGACCAATGTGGATTTAAAAAAGAACATTCCCACTTTAAAGTCGTTCTAATCTACACGTGTATCTTTTAAGCAACAATTTGTTAATTGCACTGATTTGGCTGCTCTTGTTCCCACCAGACTCACTTTAAATATGTGTGTGTGCAGAAATGTGTGTGTTTTTTTAAGAGGCTTAAGAGGACGACTAAATGAATGGACCAATTTGCCTTTGCTCTGCAAGCCTGGGAGTTTGTCTGGGATTTAGGGTATCAGGGAGAGTAAAGGAGAGCAGACATGTAATCAGAATTTTCTAATTTTGTCTCTGCTCCACTCGTCCCCAGTGTTTTCCTCCCTGGACTCATATTCTCTGCTATTATTCATCCTCCTGTATGCACAGAATAAAGCCGGTTTGGTTGGTTTCTCTCTCTCTCTCTGCTCTTATTATTTTCCCTCCATCACCTGTCTTCAGCTGCAGGTGGATGCTGGGAATCGGTACCCAGGTTGCCACGGGAACCAGGACGGCCTTGACCAGCGGGGTGTGTTGTCTGATGTCGGACAGCAGCTTGTCGAAGCCGTAGACGTTGAGGGCCTCGACCACCACCGAGGCGATGTAGACGGTCTTGCCGCTGGTCACGTAGTAACCGAGAGTCACGTTGTTCGGGCTGCAGTCGTCTCGTTCCACCTGACAAACACAAGAGTGGAGATGTGTTGTTTTTTTTTATATATTTACAAGTGCACCAGGAGACAGGCAGGGCAGAGACGTCTCTGAAGCAAGCTTGTTTATCTGGAGGTGCTGTTTTCTTGTTTCCGAGCGCACACAGTGAGAAAAACATCTGGAAATAACAACGGAGGAAACCTGGCGATGAGGGTGTCGGAAAAATACGGCTAAAAACAAGAGGAATAGTGTCACATTTAAAAACTGTAAACACGGTGAGAATAGCAGCAAATAATTCCGTTTTAAAACCGGTTTAAATACAAAATGTGGAATTTCATGGTCACATATTAAACAAAAATAAAAGGGCCCTAACACGGAGCCTTGAGGAACACCATAAGTGTTGTTATATTATTGGTAAAAATGCATTTAAATGTGGCAAATTAACATTCAACAGGTAAAATTACTACTTTTTTTCTATGACTTTACCAGCTGTTAAATGTAAATTAAGAAAACAGGAGAAATGTGGAAAATAACAGCTAAAAAACCGATTTACCATTTTCCAGTCGTAATGTTTTTGTTTTATCAAATAACCGCAAATATTTGGAGAAAAAATCTGTTTAATTGTGTAATTTCATGGTCACATTATGCTTTAATGACTTACTTTGTAAACAGAAATAATAGGGACCTAACACAGAGCCTTGAGGAACACCATAAGTCTTGTTATATATTTTTTAAAAACACAAAAAATATAGATTTTTTATGTGGTAAATTAACATTTAACAGGTAAAATTATTAATTTCTTCTGTGATTTCACCAGCTGTTAACGGTAAATTAACAAGACAGGAAAAAGTTGGAAAATAACAGCAAATAACAGGAAAACAATTCTGTGTTCAAATTGTGGAATTTAATGGTCACAGTTACTTGAATGACTTACTTTGTAAACAGAAATAAAAGGGGCCTAACACGGAGCCTTGAGGAACACCATAAGTATTGTTATATTATTTGTAATAACACAGAAAATACAGATTTTTAATGTGGTAAATTTACATCCAACAGGTAAAATTACTACATTTTTTCTGTGATTTTACCTGCTGTTAACTGTAAATTAACAAGACAGGAAAAATGTGGAAAATAACAGCTAAAAAACCAATTTACAATTTTCCAGTCGTCATGTTTTTTTGTTTTATCAAATGACAGTAAATATCTAGAAAATAATTCTGCGTTTAAATTGTGGAATTTAATGGCCACTTAATACTTGAATGACTTACTTTGTAAACAGAAATAAAAGGGGCCTAACGCGGAGCCTTGAGGAACACCATCAGTAATTTTTTATATTTTTTAAAAATACAGAAAATACTAATTTTTAATGTGGTAAATTAACATTCAACAGGTTTTTACCAGCTGTTAACTGTAAATTAACAAGACAGGAAAAATGTTGAAAATAACAGCTAAAAAAACAATTTACAATTTTCCAGTTGTCATGTTTTTTGTTTTATCAAATAACAGCAAATATTTGGAGAAACAATCTATTTAAAATGTGGAATTTCATGGTCACATTATACTTTAATGACTTACTTTGTAAACAAAAATAAAAGGGGCCTAACATGGAGCCTTGAGGAACACCATAAGCATTCTATTAGTATTTTTAAAAATACAGAAAATACTGATTTTTAATGTGGTAAATTAACATTATACAGGTAAATTTACTACTTTTTTCTGTGATTTTACCTGCTGTTATTCATAAATCAACAAAATGGAAAAAATGTGGAAAATAAGAGTTAAAAAATTAATTTACTATTTTCCGGTCGTAATATACTGAACAGCTAATGTCTGTTCTGTGCTGATTTAAACATGGAAAGCAAAAAAATAATAATTTCGTGGTCAAATGTTGTAAAATAAATTTTGTTTTTTGGTGTGGACGTTATTTCCTGTTTGTCTTTTACGTTTACCATGCAAATTTATACTTTTTTTCTCTAATTTTACTGGTTGCTACCAGTAAATTTAACAAAATGGGGAAAATCTATAAGGTAACAGTGAAGGAAAGTATATTTTTTAGTCCTTAATACATATTATCTTTTCAAAAAATGCAAATATATTCTATAAAATGGTGGAATTTTATGGTTAAACCTTGTAAAAGAAGAAATTACTATTATTAAAATAGAGATTGTTGACATGGACGTTATTTACTGTCTTGTCGTGTCTTTTTAATGTTTTTATCAACATGGAAATTAATTATTTTTTCTGTGATTTTAAAAATATTATCATTTAGTCATTTATTTATCTTTCTTTAGTCTTTAAAATATTTCTTGTGGTCAATTAATGACAAATATATGTAGAGTAGTGTTTTTTGGCTAATTTAAAAACAGTAAAAAAAATTAAATTTTAAAAAAGGTTGAATTTTACAGTCAAAAATTATACAAGAACAAATTTGTAAAAATACAGATTTTTGATGTGGACATTATTTACTTTTTTTTTTTTTTTTACTGTTAACATGTAAATTAATATTTATTTCTGTGATTTTACTGCAGATTTTCTGTAATTTAACCAAACAAGGAAAAAATTCTTTAAAACACCAGTTAAATAAATTGTTTACTATTTTTCAAACAGTAATTTATTTTTTTTTTTTTAACAGCAAACACCTGTTAAAAATGACTCTTTTATTAATTTAAATATAGTAAAATAATATATATAGTATATTTTTATTGTTAAATGTTATAAAAGAACAAATTACTATTTAGAAAAATACAAACATTATTTGCAGTATTTTTTTGGGCTAAACATGTAAATTAATGCTTTTTATTTTGATTTTATTAGTTATTATCTGTAATTATCAGTAAAATAACAGCAGATTGTCATGTCAGAATAAATCAGGTGACACCAGGTCAGAGGACGAGGCTGGAACGAAGCGTGTTTTTCTGCCGTGGATTTAAAATAAACATACATGAGGCCATGAATATTCATAATCCCAGGGTTTTTTTTAGTTAAATCTGCCTCCAGGACGTATTTCAGCTCGACAGTCCTGGAAAAACACAAGCGGACATCAATCGCTGGTGAGTCAGGGCTTGTATTTGTGGAAGTGAAGCCGCCCACCTTCCTCCACCTTCTCTGGCTGCTGTTACTATGGCTGCTGCTGCTGCTTCATCCTCATCCTCATCCTCCTCTCTGAGCATTAGCCTGCTGCCCCTGGCTCCGTCTTTCTGATCGCCTCCTCTTCCAACCATGTCTGTATTTAAGCCACTTTTTTCGTGTTCGAACTTCCCGTCGGAGCGTCCACAGCGGCTCTTTAGTTTTTAATTACACTCGGCGACTCGTCCTTTTATTCCACCTTTGGGTTTTGCATTTCATTAGACAACAGAAAAGAGCTTTTGGATCTTTGGTTTTTAAGTCAAACAGAGTGGAATTAAATATCAACTCTTTGCTTCGGACGAAAAATGGACTCAATCCCTTCATGCAATCCTTCAAACACCAAACAAGTTGAATGAAGCGATCAGTTACCAGCTGACTGGTCAATATTTAGTTTGAAGTGCCTCAGCTAGCAGGTGTTAGCAGCATAATTGGAGTTAACAGTCGGAATAAGGGTGTTTTTGTCATTCTTCTATTATAATCTTACACATTCGCTCCCTTTAGGCTCATTATTCCACCTAATTAATGCGACTCCGCCTCCACTTCCCTCCTTAACCGCCTTCAGGAGGCAGTAAACTGTCCTCCTGCCTCCCGGAAAAGCTGGGGGGCTGTTTGTTATTCCGCTCTTATTTTGAAAATCCGCGCCGCCCCTGACCCGGCCTCGGCTGCCGCTCTGTTAAACTGGACGCTGCTGCAGGCAATTAGGGCTGAACACGCCGTTCAGCGATGCAACACATTAAATACCGCCGGACGCTAATTTCATGCTGCTGGCTGGTGTTTGCAACGAGGCCTTCAAAGACCCGGACGGTTCTCTGCCCTCTTCTGATATAACAGTGATCTGATGAGGACGAAGTGCAGCTCAGAGACTCTGAGTCACTAACAGCGAACAAACAACTGGATAAAAATAGAAGAAGGAAGGAATGAAGGCAGAAGACAGACCGACGGACAGATGAAGGGAGGCAGGTGGAGGAAGAGTCTTAACTAGGAGTACCAGGAAATACGACACAACATGTTGACCATGAAGGCATCACAGTACAACGATTCTGATACATCATGATATCAGTGGAACTAAAGAAGTGAAAACACACCTGAGACAGCAAGAAGCAGGACTTTCTAATGCAGATTTAAAGAGTTCTAGTACAGATGTGAAGGTTTCTAGTAAAGACTTTAAGGTTTGTAGTAAAGACTTTAAGGTTTCTAGTAAAGACTTTAAGGTTTCTAGTAAGACTTTAAGGTTTCTAGTAAAGACTTTAAGGTTTCTAGTAAAGACTTTAAGGTTTGTAGTAAGACTTTAAGGTTTCTAGTAAGACTTTAAGGTTTCTAGTGAAGACTTTAAGGTTTCTAGTAAAGACTTTAAGGTTTCTAGTGAAGACTTTAAGGTTTCTAGTATAGATGTGAAGGTTTCTAGTGAAGACTTTAAGGTTTCTCGTAAAGACTTTAAGGTTTCTAGTATAGATGTGAAGGTTTCTAGTGAAGACTTTAAGGTTTCTCGTAAAGACTTTAAGGTTTTTAGTATAGATGTGACGGTTTCTAGTGAAGACTTTAAGGTTTCTAGTATATATGTGAAGGTTTCTAGTGAAGACTTTAAGGTTTCTACTAAAGATGTGAAGGTTTCTAGTGAAGACTTTAAGGTTTCTACTAAAGATGTGAAGGTTTCTAGTGAAGACTTTAAGGTTTCTCGTAAAGACTTTAAGGTTTTTAGTATAGATGTGACGGTTTCTAGTAAAGACTTTAAGGTTTCTAGTATAGATGTGAAGGTTTCTAGTAAAGACTTTAAGGTTTCTAGTAAGACTTTAAGGTTTCCAGTAAAGACTTTAAGGTTTCTAGTATAGATGTGACGATTTCTAGTGAAGACTTTAAGATTTCTAGTATAGATGTGAAGGTTTCTAGTAAAGACTTTAAGGTTTCTAGTAAAGACTATAAGGTTTCTAGTAAGACTTTAAGGTTTCTAGTAAGACTTTAAGGTTTCCAGTAAAGACTTTAAGGTTTCTAGTAAAGACTTTAAGGTTTGTAGTAAGACTTTAAGGTTTCTAGTAAGACTTTAAGGTTTCCAGTAAAGACTTTAAGGTTTCTAGTATAGATGTGAAGGTTTCTAGTAAAGACTTTAAGGTTTCTAGTAAAGACTTTAAGGTTTCTAGTAAGACTTTAAGGTTTCTAGTAAGACTTTAAGGTTTCCAGTAAAGACTTTAAGGTTTCTAGTATAGATGTGAAGGTTTCTAGTAAGACTTTAAGGTTTCCAGTAAAGACTTTAAGGTTTCTAGTATAGATGTGACGATTTCTATTGAAGACTTTAAGGTTTGTAGTAAAGACTTTTAGGTTTCTAGTATAGATGTGAAGGTTTCCAGTAAAGACTTTAAGGTTTCTAGTATAGACTTTAAGGTTTCTAGTAAAGACTTTAAGGTTTCTAGTATAGATGTGACGATTTCTATTGAAGACTTTAAGGTTTGTAGTAAAGACTTTTAGGTTTCTAGTATAGATGTGAAGGTTTCCAGTAAAGACTTTAAGGTTTCTAGTATAGACTTTAAGGTTTCTAGTATAGACTTTAAGGTTTCTAGTAAAGACTTTAAGGTTTCTGGTAAAGACTTTAAGGTTTTTAGTCTAGATTTAAGTTGTCTAGTATGGATGTGAAGTTTTTCCAGTCAAGACTTTAAGGTTTCTAGTATAGATGTGAATGTTTCTGCTATAGATTAAAGGTTTCTAGTACAGATCTGAAGGTTTCTAGTATAGATTTAAGGTATCTGGTAAAGACTTTAAGGTTTCTCGTATGGATATAAAGGTTTTTTGAGGATTCTGATGCAGATTTAAAGATTTCTGGTATAGATTTGAAGATTTCTAGCGTAGATTTCGAGACTTTTAGTATGGATTTGAAGATCTTTAGTATTACTAACATAACCTAGTAGTTCCAGAAAAGATTACAAGATGTCTGGTGTAGACTGAAAGATTTTTCGTGAAGATTTTTAGGTTTCTAATTTAGATCTAAGGAGTTCTCGTATGGATTTTAAAGATTTCATGGTTTCTGATATAAAGGTTTGTAATATAGATTTGAAGATTCTACTGAAGGATTTAAATGTTACGATGAATGCATCACCTCCAGTTTTCATGAGGATTGCCTCATAGTTCTACATGACATCCGTGCATCTCATCAGAACACAGTATTTCCTGCCTTGTTGGCCTCGTGTCACGGAGCAGCCTCACCAACAACTGGATAAAAATAGAAAAAAGCAGCAGATGAAGACAGAAGACGGACAGACGGACAGATGAAGGGAGGCAGGTGGACGGACGGATGGAGGCCGGCGGCAGAAGCAGCAGACAGAAAATCAATCGAGTCAGACGGAGGCAGCGATCGGATGGAGGAGACGGAGGAAGGAATGTAAATAGTGAGAGAATACGCAGCGAGGAGGAGGCGAGACGGACGGCGAAGAGGAAGCAAAAATAGACCCAGGATACACAAAGAGCCGCAGAACGGCAGGATCACTTGACTGCGCCGCCATGAAGAAACACAGATGAATCATTTATTGTGGATTTATTGGCCGTCGCGGCGTGAGAGAGAGTGTGTAATAACCTCTCTGAGCAAACAGTGACTGTTGAGCAGGTCAGGAGCCTGCATTAGTCACATCAGCACCATTCAGACGAGTCCTTATGAGGCCAACGAGCAGCAGCAGAAAATAACAAGCGATGCAGAATGCCGGGAAGTGGTGACACACCGAGAACCGGCACACATTATTTATAATTATTTTACCTCTGCAGAATCAGACAGAAGAACACTTTAACCCAGCACTTGACGTTTGTTTCTGTTTTACATTTAGAGCATCTAAAAATGATTCAAACAGGAGTTCATTCCACCTTAAAGTAAACCAAAACGTCCAAGAGGGGGTCTACGTTGACGAACCACTGACCTGCCTTTACTGGACACAAACTGTATTTACCAGTGACTGACATGTTTACTAGCCACTAACCAGTCCTGTGCTGTTATTACCAGTCTGTCTAAACCTGTGCTTACTAGTCGATAACCTGCGTTTACCAGCCACTGACATATTCTACAGCCTCTGGCCTTTATTTACTCACACAAGTATCCCAGTTTACTAGCTACTGATCTGTGTTTACTCACCACTGACTGAAGTTTACTAACTACTGACCAAAGTTGACTGGCTACTAACTAGTTAACCAGTCAGAAACACTAACCTGTAGTTACTGTAGTTAACCAGTAACAAACACTAACTTATGGTAACTGTAGTAAACCAGTAACAAGCACCAATCTGTAGTTACTGTAGTTAACCTTTAACCAGTAACAAATATGTGGTTACTGTAGTTAACCAGTGACCAACACTAACCTGTAGTTACTGTAGTTAACCTTTAACCAACACTAACCTGTAGTTACTATAGTTAACCAGTAACCAACACTAACCTGTAGTTACTATAGTTAACCAGTAACCAACACTAACCTGTAGTTACTATAGTTAACCTTTAACAAACACTAACCTGTAGTTAGTATAGTTAACCAGTAACCAACACTAACCTGTAGTTACTATAGTTAACCTTTAACCAACACTAACCTGTAGTTACTGTAGTTAACCTTTAACCAACACTAACCTGTAGTTACTGTAGTTAACCTTTAACCAACACTAACCTGTAGTTACTATAGTTAACCTTTAACCAACACTAACCTGTAGTTACTGTAGTTAACCTTTAACCAACACTAACCTGTAGTTACTGTAGTTAACCAGTAACCAACACTAACCTGTAGTTACTATAGTTAACCTTTAACCAACACTAACCTGTAGTTACTGTAGTTAACCTTTAACCAACACTAACCTGTAGTTACTGTAGTTAACCAGTAACCAACACTAACCTGTAGTTACTACCAACACTAATCTGTAGTTACTGTAGTTAACCTTTAACCAACACTAACCTGTAGTTACTGTAGTTAACCTTTAACCAACACTAACCTGTAGTTATTATAGTTAACCTTTAACCAACACTAACCTGTAGTTACTGTAGTTAACATTTAACCAACACTAACCTGTAGTTACTGTAGTTAACCAGTAACCAACACTAACCTGTAGTTACTGTAGTTAACATTTAACCAATACTAACCTGTAGTTACTGTAGTTAACATTTAACCAACACTAACCTGTAGTTACTGTAGTTAACCAGTAACCAACACTAACCTGTAGTTACTGTAGTTAACATTTAACCAATACTAACCTGTAGTTACTATAGTTAATCTTTAACCAACACTAACCTGTAGTTGCTGTAGTTAACATTTAACCAACACTAACCTGTAGTTACTATAGTTAACCAGTAACCAACACTAACCTGTAGTTACTGTAGTTAACCTTTAACAAACACTAACCTGTAGTTACTGTAGTTAACCTTTAACCAACACTAACCTGTAGTTACTGTAGTTAACATTTAACCAACACTAACCTGTAGTTACTATAGTTAACCAGTAACCAACACTAACCTGTAGTTACTGTAGTTAACATTTAACCAACACTAACCTGTAGTTACTGTAGTTAACCAGTAACCAACACTAACCTGTAGTTACTGTAGTTAACCTTTAACCAACACTAACCTGTAGTTACTATAGTTAACCTTTAACCAACACTAACCTGTAGTTACTATAGTTAATCTTTAACCAACACTAACCTGTAGTTGCTGTAGTTAACATTTAACCAACACTAACCTGGAGTTACTATAGTTAACCAGTAACCAACACTAACCTGTAGTTACTGTAGTTAACATTTAACCAACACTAACCTGTAGTTACTGTAGTTAACCAGTAACCAACACTAACCTGTAGTTACTGTAGTTAACCTTTAACCAACACTAACCTGTAGTTACTATAGTTAACCAGTGACCAACACTAACCTGTAGTTACTGTAGTTAACCTTTAACTAACACTAACCTGTAGTTACTATAGTTAACCAGTAACCAACACTAACCTGTAGTTACTGTAGTTAACCTTTAACTAACACTAACCTGTAGTTACTGTAGTTAACCTTTAACCAACACTAACCTGTAGTTACTGTAGTTAACCTTTAACCAACACTAATCTGTAGTTACTGTAGTTAACCTTTAACCAACACTAACCTGTAGTTACTATAGTTACTATAGTTAACCAGTAACCAACACTAACCTGTAGTTACTGTAGTTAACCTTTAACCAACACTAACCTGTAGTTACTGTAGTTAACCTTTAACCAACACTAACCTGTAGTTACTGTAGTTAACCAGTAACAAACACTAACCTGTAGTTACTGTAGTTAACCAGTAACCAATACTAACCTGTAGTTACTGTAGTTAACCTTTAACCAACATTAACCTGTAGTTACTGTAGTTACTGTAGTTAACCAGTAACCAACACTAACCTGTAGTTACTGTAGTTAACCTTTAACCAACATTAACCTGTAGTTACTATAGTTAACCTTTAACCAACATTAACCTGTAGTTACTGTAGTTAACCAGTAACCAATACTAAGCTGTAGTTACTGTAGTTAACCAGTGACCAACACTAACCTGTAGTTACTGTAGTTAACCTTTAACCAATACTAACCTGTAGTTACTGTAGTTAACCAGTAACCAATACTAACCTGTAGTTACTGTAGTTAACCTTTAACCAACATTAACCTGTAGTTACTATAGTTAACCAGTAACCAACACTAACCTGTAGTTACTGTAGTTAACCTTTAACCAACACTAACCTGTAGTTACTATAGTTAATCTTTAACCAACACTAACCTGTAGTTGCTGTAGTTAACCTTTAACCAACACTAACCTGTAGTTACTATAGTTAACCTTTAACAAACACTAACCTGTAGTTACTGTAGTTAACCAGTAACCAACACTAACCTGTGCGGAGGCCGTGGAGTCGTTCAGGGCTCTCTGCAGAGCGTGGCTCAGTCCTTTAGAAAGGTTCTGTTTCAGGATCAGGTCCAGTCGGTTTCTTCGCAGCTCGAGAGACAAAACTGTGAAAGAGAAACGATAAAAACTTCAGTTAATGGACAGAATATTTTCATGTTTGGTTCATCAGATTTCTTTAACACGACTGTATTGTTACTTATGCTACGTCTATGTCCACACCTGTAGGTCAGGACATTAAAGAACATGCCTTTCTTCATTAAAGAGCTCATATTACACACCTTTATATCATAGTAAGAGCATTTTGGAGTCTACTAAAACATCAAAACCCTTTATGTTGCTGACGTGTAGGTACAGGCTGATGTTGACAGTAAGCCCAGATCTCTTAGTGAAGGAAAGGAGCTGCAGCAGAAAGACAAAAAGCTATAAACCCCTGAAAGTATAATGAGGAGTCTTTAGCTGCTCTGTGCAAAACGCTGCCAACCAACAGTAAAATCTCCCAGTAACACCACGCCAGCTCTGCTACATGCAATCCAAGGCTACGATCTTCTTCTTCTTATTTTGCTTATTATAGTTTTCATGCTGGAGGAAAATCTGCGCCTGCTTTGGTGCGAGTTTTAATTAATTTGCGCACATGTCCTCACATCTCATGTAACAGGTACACATCGTGCCCGAGCCTCTCGTGTGTTTTCATCATTACTTTGTGATCGTTTTTTCCAGAACAATGGCTAAAGCCTGCATTTACATAACGCCGATTATGTTGTATGTAATTTGAAAGGGGGGCATGTAAAAATAACAGGAGAGTGTTTTTCACGAGAGCGTCCTGGTGTCTGAGGCGTTCACACCACTCTACCCTCTCTACTGTCTTTTCTCTGTCTACCAAACTGTTTTGGATAATTCATGGCAACTAAATGTAGACAATTACCAGCTTCATCCTTTAGAATACGACATGAGCGTGTGGATGGAAATGCATCAACATCTTAGCAACAAAACATGAAGCAGCAGCTCTTAAATCCCCTAAAGCAAATGCAAACATGTCTCCACTCATAAAGAAAGTCACGCAAATAAAACAGTTGGCAGGATTTATCTCCCACACAAAATGACTTCAGTTTTAATAACTGCTGAGAAATAAAAATGTCCTGGTCGAGTATTTTTGGCCCCGATCTGATCAGTCGTTCAATATTTAGTATCTGCTGACACTCAAGTCCTATCTGATAAAACACTCGTCAGTTTATAGCTGTTAATATTTCACAGAATGATGATATATTAACTGATAAGGTAGAAGAAGAAGGTCGTGCATGCTAGGTTGTAGATTAACTGTAGTACCTGGTTGTTCCATCAAGGTAAATGAAGTATTAGAGGGTAAATGTAGTATTAGAGGGTAAATGTAGTACTAGAGGGCAAATGTAGTACGAGAGGGTAGATGTAGTACTAGAGGGTAAATGTAGTACTAGAGGGTAAATTAAGTACTAGAGGGTAAATGTAGTACTAGAGGGCAAATGTAGTATTAGAGGGTAAATGTAGTACTAGAGGGTAAATGTAGTATTAGAAGGTAAATGTAGTACTAGAGGGTAGATGTAGTATTAGAAGGTAAATGTAGTATTAGAGGATAAATGTAGTACTAGAGGGTAAATGTAGTATTAGAAGGTAAATGTAGTATTAGAGGATAAATGTAGTACTAGAGGGTAAATGTAGTATTAGAAGGTAAATGTAGTATTAGAGGGTAAATGTAGTATTAGAGGGTAAATGTAGTACTAGAGGGTAAATGTAGTATTAGAGGGTAATTGTAGTACTAGAGGGTAAATGTAGTATTAGAGGGTAATTGTAGTACTAGAGGGTAAATGTAGTATTACACGGTAAATGTAAAATTAGAGGGTAAATGTAGTACTAGAGGGTGAATGTAATACTAGAGGTTAGGGTGTACGGTGGTTCCACAACCTCCAAAAGATGGTAAAATTTAACCAATTAAAAATGTATTAACCGATAAAGCAAAAAAAGAAGAAGGTCGTGCATATGATTCATTAAATGTATCATCGATCAGCTGTAGTACCTGGTTGTTCCACCAGGTGGAGCCTCTCACCATTTAATACTTTAGCAACCAGAGGAGGCGTCACTCAGACTACAAATGTTGGCAAGCAGAGATCATTGTGGGGGTTTAGCTAGCAACGGGTACCATGACAAAGACTTCTGTGGTGGTTAATGACATCCGACCAGAGCTCATGAACTTGAAACAAACGGGAATTGCCTAGGACAGGGTTCCTACATCTTAGTGGTGTATGAATCAATGCCACCTTTCCAGTCAAAATCATGTGTTCACTGACTAAACCAGCAATAACAGCACAGGACAAATGATGGATGTAAACAAAGGACCAGGCTGAGGTTTGTGCCAATACCACTGCTAATCTTTAAGACTGAATCAGGACATCCATGTTATTAGGGCCCGAAGCACTACAGTGCGTAGGACCCTATTGTTCCCCTAGTGTTTGGCGGTTTGGCGGTTTGGCGGTTTCTTTTTCTTACGCCACTTTGAACCTCAATTTGACCCCCTAAACATGCTCAAAAACTCACCAAATTTGGCACACACATCAAGACTGGTGAAAAATTTGATATTTTGGGGGAATTACACATATGAATGGCAAAATGGCTCAATAGCGCCACCTAGAAAATTGGGCTTTAGTGGAGTTAATACGGCTAGTTTCACGTAAACTCATGAAATTTGGTACACAGGTACAGTAGCCCGAGACAAAAACATTCCTGCTTTTAAAATTTCAAAAAAGGCTCAACAGCGCCCCCTAGAGCACGTAGTGTGCAGGCATTGGAATTTATCGAACTCCTCCCAGGATTTTTATCCGATCTTCACCAAATTCGCTGTGTGGCATCTAGACCCATCCAGGATGAAAAGTTATTAAAATCTTGTGGCTGCGTCACACGGTGTGGGCGTGGCATGGCGGCCATTTTGAACAAAAAAGCTAAACAGCGCCAACTAGAACACGTGGTGCGCAGGCATTGGAATTTAACAAAGTCCTCCCAGGATTTTTATCCAATTTTCACCAAATTCGCTGTGTGGCATCTACACCCGTCCAAGATGAAAAGTTATTAAAATCTCGTGGATACGTCACACGGTGTGGGCGTGGCATGGCGGCCATTTTGAACAAAAAAGCTTAACCTCGCCCACTTCAACACGTGGTGCGCAGGCATTGGAATTTAACGAACTCCTCCCAGGATTTTTTGCCGATCTTCACCAAATTCGCTCTGTGGCATCTAGACCCCTCCAGGATGAAAAGTTATTAAATTCTTGTGGCTGCGTCACACGGTGTGGGCGTGGCATCGCGGCCATTTTGAACAAAAAAGCTTAACATTGTACAATGGAACACATTGTGCGCAGGCATTGGAATTTAACAAACTCCTCCCAGGATTTTTGTCAGATCTTCACCAAATTCGCTGTGTGGCATCTGCACCCCTCAAGGATGACAAGTTATTAAAATCTCGTGGATACGTCACATGGTGTGGGCGTGGCATGGCGGCCATTTTGAACAAAAAATCTAAATGGCACCCCCTAGAAAATGCTGTGCGCAGGCATTGGAATTTAACGAACTCCTCCCAGGATTTTTGTTCGATCTTCACCAAATTCGCTGTGTGGCATCTAGACCCCTCCAGGATGAAAAGTTATTAAAATCTTGTGGCTGGGTCACACGGTGTGGGCGTGGCATGGCGGCCATTTTGAACAAAAAAGCTTAACCTCGCCCACTTCAACACGGGGTGCGCAGGCATTGGAATTTAACGAACTCCTCCCAGGATTTTTGGCCGATCTTCACCAAATTCCCTGTGTGGCATCTAAACCCCTCCAGGATGAAAAGTTATTAAAATCTTGTGGCTGCATCACACGGTGTGGGCGTGGCATGGCGGCCATTTTGAACAAAAAAGCTTAACATTGTACAATGGAACACTTTGTGCGCAGGCATTGGAATTTAACGAACTCCTCCCAGGATTTTTGGCCGATCTTCACCAAATTCACTGTGTGGCATCTGGACCCCTCCAGGATGAAAAGTTATTAAATTCTCGTGGATACGTCACATGGTGTGGGCGTGGCATGGCGGCCATTTTGAACAAAATCGCCATGTGGAACGAAATGGGTTTTGGAGGTGAAGGGATCCATGTAAAATCACCAAATCCACACAAATCCTCATTAATCTCAAGACCTAATATTTAATATACAATTCAGGAATGGATGTGGTCAAACGGCTCCACAGCGCCCCCTCGAAATATTCAAATAGTCATATAAAATCACTGCTTTATCCTATAAACATAAAATTTGGTACAAACATATAGTATCCCACGACCAACAGATTTGCACAGTCGAAATTCTAATCGGCTCTACGGCGCCCCCTAGACAAGGTCGTGTGGAGAGGAGTGCGGTGAGGAGCGAGGGCCCGTCTGACGCTGCTTGCAGCTTTAATTGTTGTTTCTTACTCTAATTATCCCTAGTGATCAGATTTTAGGTTCGTACCTGTTCGGACCCAGAACTTCTCCGTCACGTTGCAAGGTAGAGGAAGTTCCTCTGCGATGGTACTGGATGGAGGTTGTTGGGTCGTGGCAGGAGGTGGCGTAGTTTGGACCGGGATGAACACAGTGGTGGGAGGCGCCTTTGTTGTTGTGGTGGTTGTGGTTGTAGTGGTGGCAGCAGTAGTAGTGGTCGTAGTTGTAGCTGCTGTGGTGGTAGTAGTGGGAGCAGGGGTAGTTGTAGTAGTAGTGGTGGTGGTGGTGGTGGTGGTGGTTGGGGGGACGGTGGTTGTAGTGGTAGTGGTAGGGGCAGGTGTAGTTGTAGTGGTGGTTGTAGGTTCGGTTGTGGTCGTCGTGGTGAGTTTGAGGCTGGTTGTTTGCTGCGTTGTTTCCGCGGTGGTGGTATTTGGTGGTAGCGTTACAGCGCCCCCGGTGGTCGGCGCCTGCGTCGCCACGTCAGCGACGGTCACAGTCGGAGTGGTCGTTCCAGGCGTCGTCGTGGTTACCGTCGTCAGCTGGAGGCTGGTCACAGTGTCCTGGCTGGTGGTGGGTGAGGCCGTGGTGGGCTCTGGCGGCACCGTGGTGGAGAACGCTGAGGTGGTGGTGGGCGACAGAGGAGCGACGGTGGTGGTGGTGGTGGTGGTGGTGGATGTGGTCGTGAGCCGCGACGTGTTTCTGGTGCGAACCGGCATGGTGGTGTTCCACTGGTGGGTGGAGAACGGGCTGGTGACGTTGGCTGGCAGCGTGATGTCGTGGTCGCCCACCGTGGACAGCAGCGACTCGGGGACGGTGGGGAGATCCCAGGCCGGCAGGCTGCTCACCGACTCCTCTGTAGGCGGAAAACACATTTAGAAATCAGAGAACTTCAAGGATGATACATCAAATTCACTTCTAATCACTTAAAAATGAATCCGTCTGTCTGGAGGAAGGGGCGTGTGGTCAGATCATGGTGTCCACATCCTGACCCAGTGAGTTTTCAAGGTTCATATCAGAGGTCCAGGTCCTTGAAGTCCATAGAGGGGGGTCCACATTGATCCCTTTAATGAGCCTCAGAGCTTCATCAGTCCAGCAGATAGACTCATGACATTTAGGAGATCAGTTTTACATCCATCCAGGAGTCACAATCTACAGACTAAATTAGGTTTCTATAATTCTGGACAATTTTCAAGTCATTCTGGGCTCTTAAAAATCATTTTTGGACACATTTTTAGTAATTTTGAACCATTTCTGTGTCATTCTGAACAAATTTTGGTTCGTTCTGAGCTGTTTTCGACTCAATGTTTACCATTAATGAGCATGTGCTGGGATGTGTAATCTCAGGTATGAAACAGTTTCAACAGCAAAACTGAAAATTCAAACAATCAGAGTCGCTTTTTGCCAAATTTCCTGTCATCTTGGACAAAATTTGCAGTAATTTTTTGACAGATTCAGTAGTTTTGGAAAAGTTTTGTGTAATTTTGGACAACTTTCATGTCAGTTTGAGTCATTTTCTGAGTAATTTTGCAAATGTTTTAGTCATTTTCAACCATTTCCGAGTAACAAAACGAGTTATAGCAAATGAAAGGTCATCTTCTAGACACTGTTTTCTAATACAGTCATATTTTAACACTCAAAAATAAACCTACATGTCCTCAAGTACAAAGAAAGTCAGGGAAACGGAACACTCGGCAAGTTCATCACAAACTTGGCAAAACTCAATTGTCAGTTTTCCCATGACTGAGGAACAAGGAGGACGAGGAGGTTATTGTCAAATTGAAATTACACAAGATGAAGTGCGCACCGCTTCCAATTCTGCACGGGGAATACAAATCCAATTTTAATGTGTAAACCGGAGCGGCGTTTTAATGCCGGAGGTTCCATCTGCATGCTAATACGAGACGCAAACCGATGGGAAGTGCAGGGGAGGCTGCGGTAAACAAGAGGGAGGTGATCAATCCTTTTCAGGCCGAGTCGCAGATTCAATCTTAGCCTCCCCCAAAACCACCTGAGGACATCCAGCGCTGCGTCTGTGATGTGAATGCGATGTGACAGCGAGTATCAGGCAGCAGGATACTGGGTTCTGTTGATTCTGTGGTCGGAAAGTGAAGTATCTGTGGAGGAATTTACCTGGTTGATGATGGTACCGCTACTGGGATGGCGGGGGGGAGGTGGTGAAATGAGACGGTGAGGAAGAGGAAGGCGATGGAGATGAGGATGATGATGAGGATGATGACAACGTGATAAAGACGATGACAAAGTGAGGATGATAATGGTGATCAGGTGATGAAGTAGTGCCGCTGGAAATCACATTTGGATGACAACAGTTATTAATGATGGAGGCGGCAAATGTCATTACGCAAAGCCGTGCTGAAGCTTTAATGTGCTGAAAACAAAATAATTTAAAAAGGTAATCATGTGACTGTTGGCTACAGACCAGGCCCTTACAGAAATGTTGCGACTCGGGCTGTCCTGATGAAGTTTTTTTTGCAGCCGAAGTCATTTCTTATTTAGTTTCTGCTGATACCAAGCTCCAATCCGATACCATTTTCCTCGATAATGCACATTTCAAGTGCATTAAATTATTCAAATCAATCCGATGTATATGCTGACAACTCAATATCTCTGCAATGCATTAAGAAAAACGTTCTGCATCCAGTCGGTCCATTAATGTTCTGTAGGTGTTCGGGAACCTTGTTGTAAAGCTCCAGTAGGACAACGTATGAAATGCATTAAAAATATATTAACCGATAAACCAAAAAAGAAGAAGGTCATGCATGCCAGAAAATGTATCATAGATCAGCTGTAGTTCCTGGTTGTTCCACCAGGTGGAGCTCTAACTGTTTATCACTGTAGACTTTCAACGTGGCACAAATCTGAACTTCATGCAGTTGCATTATCAGGTAGATCTCATAAGGGATGTACTTTGAGTTGCATGAAGTAATTTCATGAAGACTTTTTCCACATTTAAATATTATTGAATACTGGTCCGAAAACATCACGAAGAACTAAAGACGTAGTTTAAAAACCACAAAACACCACAATTAATAGATAAAGTGCTGTTAATAATTTCACCGATTAATATTACATTAACCGATAAGGAAAAAGAAGAAGGTCGTGCATGTCATTAAATGTATTGTGGATCAGCTGTAGTTCCTGGTTGTTCCACCAGGTGGAGCTCTAACTGTTTAACCCTGTAGACTTTCAACGTAGCGTAAGTCTGAACTTCACCTTATCAGATAGATTTCATAAGGGATGTACTTTGAGTTGCATGAAGTAATTTCATGAAGACTTTTTCCGCATTTAAATATTTTTGAATACTGGTTCGAAAACATCATTAAGAACTAAAGACGTAGCTTAAAAATCACAAAACACCACAATTAATACATTAAGTGCTGTTAATAATTTCACCGATTAGTATTACACTAACCGATAAGGAAAAAGAAGAAGGTCGTGCATGTCATTAAATGTGTTGTAGATCAGCTGTAGTACCTTGATGTTCCACCAGGTGGAGCTTCTTACTGTTTAATACTGTAGAAACCAGAGGAAGCGTCACTCAGGCTACAAATGTTGGCAAGCAGAGAGCATTGTGGGAGTTTAGCCATCAACGGGCACCATGACAAAGACCTGATGTGTTCCTTAATGACCTCTGGTAAAGGATTAGGTAAAAGGCGATACCAATCAGTTGAAAAGATCCATAATTGGACTCATTATCCGGATCTTTGAGACTGGATCGAGACAAATCTGCAGTAACTTCAACCTGACATAGAAGCTGTTTCCAGGTCCAAACATCCCTTCACATCCCAAAAACAAAGCGGACCTGTCAGCTGGAGGACTGCATCGCAATTCGGATCCCACGGGTCCCTCAAAACCCAAAGCAGCTCTTGCAGGAGCTGTCAGTTTAAACTTTTAACGGGTTTGAGCAACACGAAAAGCAAAAGAAGGCAAGTCTGACATCTCCCAGCTTTTACTGACGAGTTGAAAAGAACCGAACTTTGTTTTTGCGACAAAAGTGTTGAGATCCCAGAGCGACACCTCCTCCTGGTCCAAGTAAACTGTCCTTCAAGGATAAAGCAGCTCCTGGCGCACATTTCAAAGAGGATGCAATAAAGAAATGCATGAAATCTGCTTTTATTGCCATAGAATAGCCAACTATTATGAATGTACTTGTAATTTTGCTGTTATTACCAATAAGAATGCATTTCTGTTATAATGCTACACAATAAAATGTGTTTTTCTCTGCAGGGAGCCTGTAGTCTGAGTGACGCCTCCTCTGCACCTGGTGGAACAACCAGGTACTACAGCTGATCTACATTACATTTAATGACATGCATGACCTTCTTCTTTTTCCTTATCGGTTAATGTAATATTAATCGGTGAATTTATTATCGGCGGTCTGTGTACATTGCGGCCATTTGTTTTCTTATTTTGAGATTTCAAAATAAAAACGAAAAATAAACCGTTTCCCTTTTTTCAGTGATAATACAAAATGAAAAACGGAAAACGGGCCCTAATTCATTATCCATTATCTGTTATCTGATTTAATTAGATGTGTTTGTAAATGGAAATTAAAATTAAAATACACCCGTGGAAAACTTATTTCTCTATTTCTTGTTGGTTTTGGCTCGGTGACCCGTCTGACTTCTGAAGAGGAGCTAGCAATTTAGCGTTAGCTCCGCCGCTAGCGCTAAATCGCTACTTTGCTTTCTGGCAAAGCTAAAGGAACAGAAAACCTCAAAATCTCCACAAAAACGTCCCGAAAAGCAGCTGAACGCTAGCAATTTAGCACTAGCGGCTGAGCTAGCGGCACCACAAGGTCCCTCCAAAGGGACAAATAAACCCCACGCTGGTGAAAAGTCCACTGTGAAATAGTGAACAATGTGAGCCAAGCAACGTTTGGACCCCACAGTGGGTCTTCATCAGGCCACGGCACACAGCAAGGTCTGCTAACAGTGAGCTAACACTGGAGCTTTAGATACCAGATCCTTCCTCATCACAAGTCAGACGGGTCACGGAGCCAAAACCAACAGGAAGTAGAGAAATAAGTTTTCCATGGGTGTATTTTAATTTTAATTTCCATTTACAAACACATCTAATTAAATCAGATAATGGATAATAGATAATGGATTAGGGCCCGTTTTCTGTTTTTCATTTTGTATCATCACTGAAAAAAACGGGAAACGTTTTATTTTTCGTTTTTATTTTGAAATCTCAAAATAAGGAAACGAATGGCCGCGACGTACACAGACCATCGGCACTTAATAGATTAATTGTGGTGTTTTGTGATTTTTAAACTACGTCTTTAGCTCTTTATAAAATACTTTAAAGTATCTGTTCCCACAGCTTAAATAAAGGTGTGGTCACAAGGTAAAAACATCTAATTTACAGATTTCAGTTAACTATTTACATTTACATTGCAAACATTAATTTTACGTGTTGGGTTGGGTTAGATTCCCCTCATCAATGCTAACATGTCTGGACAGCTTTTTACCTTGACTAATGTGTCGTGCATTTTCAAGAGACGAGCCTATTTATTTAGTAATCCATCATGCTAATGTCGTTAGCCGCTAATGTGCTACTTGGCTCTGGAAGCAACCTCTGGAAGCGGCGAGCTAATTAACCGAGAACGCCTTCAAAGTTTGCAGCTTCTGTTAGTGCTGATAAAAACACCGTTTAATCAGCATGTTGCACTTTATTCTCTTGTTTTTAGTTTTGGAAAAGCTAAAAAAACCAACCAGAATGACACAACCCTCCAGAAGTTTTCAAATGCAAATGCTGTTTTTAGGGCCCCGAGCACAATGTTTCAGCAAGTGGAAGAATCAAAGCTTGACAGGTCTGCAGTAGAGCGGCTGGTCGTGGCTGCAAAGCGAAGATATGACAATCATCTTTTAAAGGAGAGGTTTCATAACGGTTCACTTCAGGGATGCTTTCATTTAGTCTCAAAGATTGGATCTGGATGCTTTGTTTACGTCTGCTGTCTCACAGATGTCATAAAGTTAGAGTTCAGTTTGTGGCGGGATGCTAGAGAGGCTAACTTTAATTTCCTTAATCAGTGATCAGTAGGGTTATCAATCATTAATCAATAATACAAATTAAGTAAAGTGGGCATGTGTCGTGTACGGACAATACAAGCTGCAGAAGTGATCCACTGGGATAAGTTGATCCTATATTTCGTTAAACACATCAGCTCTGGTCGGAGGTCATTAACCACCACATAAGTCTTTGTCATGGTGCCAGTTGCTAGCTAAACTCCCACAATGCTCTCTGCTGGTCAACATGAGCTGTCTGTAGTCTGAGTGACGCCTCCTCTGGTCTCTACAGTATTTAACAGTAAGAGGCTCCACCTGGTGGAACAACCAGGTACTACAGCTGATCTGCAATACGTTTTCTAACATGCACGACCTTCTTCTTTTGTTTTATCGGTTAAATTATTGACAGCAATAAATCCGTTAACCAGTAACACTCCTAGTTCCAGCTGGGACCTTTTTTAGCAGCTCAACTTACGCCAACTACAGCGAACACGTCACGTCATCATGTAGCTCAGTGATGAGGATCATTCTGATATCAAACCTCTGTGAAGAAATTAGTAATATTACAGGTTATTTACTGTGGAAGACTGCAGGTTGTTTGCTGCATTTACGAGTATTAAGCAGTAGGAGGCACCACCTGGTGGAACAACCAGGTACTGCAGCTGATCTACAATATATTGACCGACATGCACGACCTTCTTCTTCTGCTTACCAAGAAGTAATCAGTTAATCATTAAAATCCCTGGTCCTGAGGTGTCTGAGGGAGAATGTTCGGATCAGTTGACCTCAGTGTGGCGT
>CM045448.1:2572642-2587356 GCA_024666655.1 Dascyllus trimaculatus | reverse complement strand
ATCTATCTATCTATCTATCTAGACATCTATCTATCTATCTATCTATCTAGACATCTATCTTTCTATCTATCTATCTAGACATCTATCTTTCTATCTATCTAGACATCTATCTTTCTATCTATCTAGACATCTATCCATCTATCTATCTATCTAGACATCTATCTATCTAGACATCTAGACATCTATCTATCTATCTATCTAGACATCTATCTATCTAGACATCTATCTATCTAGACATCTATCTATCTAGACATCTATCTATCTATCTAGACATCTATCTATCTAGACATCTATCTAGACATCTATCTATCTATCTATCTATCTATCTATCTATCTATCTATCTATCTATCTATCTATCTATCTATCTAGACATCTATCTATCTATCTAGACATCTATCTATCTAGACATCTAGACTATCTGTCTGTCCGTCCATTCGTCCATCTAGGCATTTGTCTAGACGTCCAGACGTCCATCTATCTAGACATCTATCTGTCTAGACGTCCATCTATCTAGACGTCCATCTATCTAGACGTCCATCTATCTAGACATCTATCTGTCTAGACGTCCATCTATCTAGACATCTTGGCTTTATACTTGATTAGGTTGCAGTTTTTAACAGAACTCATCCGTCGAAATTTGGTCAATATGATATGAAAGTTGTCAATTAATTAATCTAATTTTAATTAAATTGATCTCAGATGTCTCAAAATGACAATAACTTGCCCAAAATGATTCGACTGAAACTCAAATGTGTCCAAAATTAATATAGAAATATGTCCACGTCTTTGGTGTGATGCTTACAAAAATAATGAAATATCAGAAAATGAACAAAAAGCCTTAAAAATAAAGTGTCTTTAAAGTTTAATCAAAATGGGCTAATATATATCAACAACATGTCAGATCCCAGGTGTTGCTATTTAAAAGTCGGTCACGATAAAAAGACCCGCTGTTGAACTCGGGTCCCTCCTTGTATTCCGTCCTCCAGGTTCTACGTTCTGTCTGCAGGTTCCCAGCTGGACTCACGCCGAGTCCACAAAGAAAACCACCACCCAGGAGCTGTGGAGCCTCTTGAACAACATCCACCTGGACTCCAAGATCTCCTCTAAGGAGAAGAAACGTCTCCTGAGGCAGTTCAACCAGAGCCACCCCGAGATCTTTAACCAGTACTTTGGAGACTCTGCAGTCAGTCAGCTGTAGATCCATTTACTGACTGTTTCTGCTGGATGTCTGGTTGGACTCGAGTTGACTGACTGAACAGACGTATTTGTGACTGTCAGTAAATCTACGTGGATTTTGTCGATGTTTGTACACGTGTTTGTTTGCTTTATTATTCAGCATAATTAAATAAACTGCTCATAAACTCGCAGTTGTGCCTCTGTCGAATGTATATTCTCCAATTTAAAAAAATATATTTAAGTTTATTTATATTTAAATAAAATTTTGTGTAATTATTAAATTCAATCACAATTTAAATAAGTTATATTTAATTATTTTTATTGTTACACTTATTTACAATTAACATTTTCAATTAATTACTATTAAAATTTATTACAATTAAATTATTAGACTTGCATTTAATCACTTTTAATTATTAAATTAGATAAGAATAAAATAATTTGTATTCAATTATGCATTATTATTACATTTAATTACTAATACATATTTATTAACTTATTATTTAATCTAATTACTTATTAGAAAAAAATATTACAATTAAAATAGATTTGCATTTAATCCCTTTTCATTATCAAATTTAATTACATTTAAAATATATATTTTTAATTATTATTAAAATTAACTCCAAATAAAGTAGATTTTTATTTCGTTACTTTTCATTATTAAATTTAATTACTAATAAATATTTATTTATTTATTAACTATCAAATTTAATTACTTTCAAAATATATTTTTAGTTATTATTAAAATGAATTAAAATCAAAATAGACTTGTATTAAATCATTTTTCATTATTAAATTTAATTACTAATAAACATTTATTAACTTATTGTTAAATTTAATTACATATAAAATAATTTTATTTAATTACTTATTATTTTTTAAAATTAATTACAATTAAACTAGATTTGCATTTAATCACTTTTCATAATTAAATTTAATTAAATTTAAATAGATATAATTAAGCTGAGTTGCGTGCATGCGCATGCGGGAGGAGGCTCGCCTGGCTACGTCACGCTAGCCACGCCCCAAACCCGGAAGAAGCCGCTCAGTACAGCGGAGGAGCTCCGGCGTCTGGAAGCTCCGGTTCCCAGGGATGAAACAAACAATTCCTCCGGCTGAAGGCGGCGTCCGGCGGCGGTGAGGCTGTAAATAGACCCGAGGCAGCTGAAAGTCCGCTGTTTGTTTGTTTGTTTGCGGAGGAGCGGCTGTGTGTCTCCGCTCTGTTATTGTTGTTGTTGTTCAGCTGAGTCAAGCTAACGGGACAGAAGTTGAGCTCCACGGCTAACGGCGGTGCTTCCTCCGGGCTGCCGGTTGTCAGGTCAGTACCGATGGAGAGGGAGGCTGTAAAGTTCCCATGAGGCTTTGCTCTGTTTACTTCAGTTAGCTGTTAGCATCTGTGTGCCTCCCCCCTCCTCTGTCAGGGTGATGTCATCATCTAACAGCACAAAAACAAACCAGCTCCTGCTCTAAAATCACTTCCTGTCACATGATAATATAACATAATAGAAGCACAGCTGTTAGATATCACTTAATACAGTCAGCAGATGTTTAAACTCTGTTATCAACACATTCTGAGCTGCGAATTATGAATATTTTGTACATTTATAAACCCTGTCCATTATCTACTAACATTTACATACACTAGAACATGTGATGCATCATTGTTTTTCTACTTACAGACAAAAATGTGCAATCTAGATAATATTCTGTGCCATGTTATTACTTCTTTTAACACCACTGACGCCAGCAGCTCCTCAGATGTTGCTGGTTTTCTGGTCACACTCAGGAAATAAATAATTCTGCTGTGTTATCTTGATGGTCCGGAAACCTTCTAGAAGACCAGAACCACTGGATCACAGTTCCTGTTGTGCTTCAAAAGTGGGAGTTCTCAGTAGATGCACTCAGAAAGTAACAATAACAGTGCTACTGATACTGATACATCATGTCTTCAGCAGTATTTCCAGTTGGAGCTGCAGCAGCTGGAGTTTTGTCTGCTTAATATGCAGTAACATATATGCGATGCTGTTGTTTCTAGAACTAGTACTAATGTATATTTTGGTTTATTTTCATTTTGTATTGGTATTTCTTAAATGTTTGCTGCTGTAACAATGCAAACTTACCCACTGTGAGATTACCACAGTCTCATCTAGTCTAATCTTATCTTTTCGTATCTTGTCTTGTATAATCTCATTTCATCTTATCTCATCTCATCTTGTCTCATCTTATCTTTTCTTATCTCATCTTGTCTATTCTCATCTCTTCTCATCTTGTCTAATCTTATTTTGTCATATCTTGTCTTGTCTCATCTTGTCTAATCTTATCTCATTTCGCCTCATCTCATCTCATCTTGTTTAATCTTATCTCATCTTGGTTCATCTTATCTCATCATGTCTAATCTCATCTCATTTCATCTCATCTTGTCTCATCTTATCTTTTCTTATCTCATCTTGTCTTATCTCATCATGTCTAATCTCATCTCATCTTGTCTAAGCTTATGCTATCTCATCTTTTCTCTTCTCATCTTGTTTAATCATATCTCATCTCGCCTGGTCTCATCTCATCTTGTTTAATCTTAACTTTTCATATCTTATCTTGTCTAATCTCATCTCTTCTCATCTTGTCTAATCTTATTTTATCTTGTCTTGTCTCATCTTGTCTAATCTGATCTCATCTTGTCTAAGCTGATGTTATCTCATCTTTTCTCATCTCATCTTGTCTAATCTTATCTCATCACACCTCGTCTCATCTCATCTCATCGCGTCATATCTTCTCTCATCTCATCTTGTCTAGTTTTATCTTTTCTTATCTCATTCTGCCTTATCTTATTTCATGTTATCTCATCTTGTCTCATCTTATTTTATCTCATCTTATCTCATCTCATCTTGTCTATTCTCATCTCTTCTCATGTTTTCTAATCTTATTTTATCTTGTCTTGTCTCGTAATGTCTTATCTCATCCCATCATGTCTAATCTTATCTCATCTTATCTCGTCTACGCTTGTTATCTCATCTTTTCTAACCTTATCGTATTTTATCTTAGCTTGTTTTGTCTAATCTTATCTCATTTCATTTCATCTCGTCTTGTCTAATCTTATCTCATCTCATCTTGTCTAAGCTTTTGTTATCTCATCTTGTCTAATCTTGTCTCATCTTGCCTCGTCTCATCTCATCGCGTCATATCTTATCTCATCTCATCTTGTCTAGTCTTATCTTTTCTTATCTCATTCTGCCTTATCTTATTTCATCTTATCTCATCTTGTCTCATTTCATCTTGTCTATTCTCATCTCTTCTCATCTTTTCTAACCTTATCTTATTTTATCTTAGCTTGTTTTGTCTAATCTTATCTCATTTCATCTTGTCTAACCTTATTTTATTTTATCTTAACCTGTCTTATCTCATCTCATTTCATTTCGTCTTATCTTTTCACATCTCATGTTGTCTAATCTTATTTCATTTCATCTCATCTTGTCTAGTCTTGTCCTATCTTATCATATCTTATCTTATCTCATCTCGTCTCTTCTTATCCTACAGACTCCCAACATGCCAAAGGATTCGGATCAGCGTGAGAGTGGAGGAGACAAGGAGGCGAAGGACGAGAGGAGGCAGGAAGCTTCTGAGGAGATGGTGAGGAAGAGGGTCCGAGCGAATACTCCGAGTCCCCACAGAGGAAACACGCCACAAGGTAAACGTCTCGTTTATATTTAACCGTACATTAAGTCACATTTAATTTCTTATTCTGCCGTTCAGGTCCATTTCAAGATTCTTTTTCATTGTTTTTCTCTTGACAAACACTAAAAATAACAAGTGAAGACTCAGTGCTTCAAGGATGTCGGAGCTTGGATGAACTTTTTCAGCCCTAATGAACATAAAGCGGACATTGTTTTGTTTCTGGCCTTTTAAATGATCGATGTTTTGTGAAATACGATCAGCTCAGAGGTGGAAACTTCCTTTTTTTTTCCACTGATGAAGGCAGATTTCTGTTTGAGAGGCTCTAAAAAGCGTATTTATGTCTTTACAACCTCCCTGTTAGACTGTTTTCATTCTTTACAAGTGGATGAAGAGCAGTCATCTCTTCAGAATTAGCAGCGGATACAAAACCCACTGCTCATCTTCTAACAGTAAAGTGAAAGTGTGGCGACGTAACACATCCAGGTTTGGTTTTAAGGCTTTAAATGGGTTGTACTTGGACTTCAGTCATAGCTGAAGAGCTCGACACCTTGATTTTATTGTGTTCTAGCTTTTTATTCTCGTATCTTTTCATTACAGTGAATAAAAATCCACTGGTTTCTGCTGCCTGCTGTGATTTCAGGCCTTTTCTGCCTTTGTTGCTTCAGTTTCTGGGCCCAGACACACCTGAAACAAATACCTGATAGTTAATATGGACATGCTTGGCTTCATTTGGGATCCACTCTCCTTGTTATCGCACTCTGTATCAGCACAGCCCGGTCCCACGGCAGTTCTTCATTAGACGAGAACACAAACAGACCAGCTTTGGAACAGAGGAGAAGGAACACGACTGTTCCAGACGTTCCTTCAGGGGTCTGGAGATGAGCTCTGTCTATTTTCAGCAGCTTTACTCTGCTAATTCCTTGTGTTGTGTTGTGTGAGGAAGAAAGTGGAAAAGGTGGTTTTTAGTCACAGAAATTTGATGTTAGAGCCTCAAAAGTTGGTGAAATGTTGACCAAAGACTGTGTTTTTTAGGGACGCACGATAATTATTGGTTAATTTTGGCAATTATGACGTCATTCCGATAATAAATAAATCAGCTGATAAAATGAGCCGATAATAATTAAGACTCTGAATCTTGGTTTTTGCCGTTGGTCTGTGTGTTGTGGTTTGTCCTCATGTCTGGCTCCTCAACCCCTCCCCTCCCCGACGGTACTGTCACATGTGTGTGATGTCATCAGACTGCGCGGCCAAAGGAAAAACAAGCAGCATGTTGTGGCACTCATAGACGTACATACGTAGACGCCGCGTTGACTGCTGCTGCCGATTGGAGCCGACGTGCCTACGCGGCGGCCATCTTGGTACAGTGCCACTCGCCCCTACAGTGCATTACGTCTATAGAGGAATGACATGTCTGCACTATAAAAGTGATCATAAATCCATCAGTTGTCAACATATATTGTTTGTTACAAACGTCAGACATGGAGGACGGACAGGCAGACATAAGTAGAACAAAAGCATCCATACATCCTGTGTCAAAGCTACATGTGTGACGTTTTTAACAAACCAAACCGTTTGGAAATTGGTCGAAAATTCTGTGAATAATTCTACTTTAAGATTGTGGAGTACCTCTTACCTCCATAGACGCACATTCACTCCCGCCTCTGCTAGCCCTGTACCAAGATGGCGGAGCTATAGGCACGTCCCTCCACAGTCAATGCGGCGTCTACGTATATATGTCTATGGCATGGCGTGGCACTGACCAGAGTGGACTTTGTTTACGGTGTCAGAAGAAGACATTTCACTAGGGCTGGTCCCCAGTATTGAAATATCAGAATTATCGTTGGTTGTGGTGGTATTGGGATAATAATTTTGATATTGGAATAGTCATGTGCGCTGCTGCCGGGGGGCATTGCTGAGCGTTGCCGAGCGCTGCCAAGAGTCACCAAGGCTCTAGAACGCCGCCGTGGTTGTAGTACGTGGACCTGCCATCTCCAGTGTCACGCTCTGGTGTCACCCCAGCTCCCTCATGTCAGAAGAAGAGAACTAATCAAGAGAAATATCCATTTTGTACAAGTACCAGACAGTATACGCTCACTTTGGGTGGTGCACTTCATGTGGTATCAATATTTCACATGGGGCCTTTATATTTTTGTTCAGTGTCCTCCTAGATGGAAGAGGTAATGCAGTGTGTTTGTAAAAGAGCCCACTGGCGGTTTGTTGGAGCAAATTGTTCCTCAAATAAAGGAAAGCTGCAGATTTCAGACGGCTTGCATGTGATTTTGTCCAAATTAAACCATATCTTTTCCTCACAGCGAGCCCCCCGAGGTTTGTGTCCGTGGAGGAGCTGATGGAAACGGCCAAAGGAGTCACCAACATGGCTCTAGCTCACGAGATCATGGTCAACCAGGCGTTCCAAGTCAAACCCACAGAGCTCCCTGAAGGAAGGTGAGGATTTTATCGGCGGCTTCGATCAGACTCGAGCGTTTTCCTGCCGTGAAAGTAAGTTAACGTTGTTTTGTCTCGGTGCAGTTTGGAGCGCCGGGTCAAGGAGATCATGCACAAAGCATTCTGGGATTGTTTGGAGGCTCAGCTGAAGGAGGAGCCGCCGTCGTACGGACACGCCATCAAACTTCTGGCTGAGATCAAAGAGGTGAATGCTGGGAGGTTTTTTTATTTTAGCCTGGAGGTCAAAAAGCTCTGGGACTGTCACTATAACACACATAGAACACGCAGAGTTCTACTGTAATGTCCTTAATTTAAGTGAATTAACACTGAACTTGATTCCATCAGGCACTCAGCTGCAAGAATGATGTCCTTGTAGACTCTGGCTTGTCCCAAACATGTTAGCTGTGTTCGGAGGTCATTAATGACCACATAAGTCTTTGTCATGGTGCCCGTTGCTAGCTAAACCCCCACAATGCTCTCTGCTTGCCAACATGAACTGTAGTCTGAGTGACGCCTCCTCTGGTCTCTACAGTATTAAACAGTAAGAGACTCCCCTGGTGGAACAACCAGGTACTACAGCTGATCTATGATACGTTTTCTAACATGCACGACCTTCTTCTTCTGTTTTATCGGTTAAATTATTGACAGCCATAAATCAGAGTTCTACTGTAATGTCCTTAATTTAAGTGATTAAACATTAAACTTGATTCCATCAGGCACTCAGCTGTAAAAATGATGTCCTAGTAGACTCTGGCTTGTCCCAAACATGTTAGCTGTGTTCGGAGGTCATTAATGACCACATAAGTCTTTGTCATGGTGCCCCTTTACTAGCTAAAGCCCCACAATGCTCTCTGTTAGCCAGCATGAACCTCGTTTAGTCTGAGTGACGCCTCCTCTGGTCTCTACAGTATTAAACAGTAAGAGGCTCCACCTGGTGGAACAACCAGGTACTACAGCTGATCTGCAATACGTTTTCTAACATGCACGACCTTCTTCTTTTGTTTTATCGGTTAAATTATTGACAGCAATAAATCCGTTAACCAGTAACACTCCTAG
This sequence comes from Dascyllus trimaculatus, assembly GCA_024666655.1. Lineage (NCBI taxonomy): Eukaryota > Metazoa > Chordata > Actinopteri > Pomacentridae > Dascyllus > Dascyllus trimaculatus. The sequence continues at coordinate 2,579,006 of CM045448.1, read as the reverse complement.
TTCCAGCTGGGACCTTTTTTAGCAGCTCAACTTACGCCAACTACAGCGAACACGTCACGTCATCATGTAGCTCAGTGATGAGGATCATTCTGATATCAAACCTCTGTGAAGAAATTAGTAATATTACAGGTTATTTACTGTGGAAGACTGCAGGTTGTTTGCTGCATTTACGAGTATTAAGCAGTAGGAGGCACCACCTGGTGGAACAACCAGGTACTGCAGCTGATCTACAATATATTGACCGACATGCACGACCTTCTTCTTCTGCTTACCAAGAAGTAATCAGTTAATCATTAAAATCCCTGGTCCTGAGGTGTCTGAGGGAGAATGTTCGGATCAGTTGACCTCAGTGTGGCGTCCTGACATGTCGGTGCTACAAATTGGTTTACGTTTGGTCACAGTGTGGTGGATACACCTGAGTTTTTTCAGTTCAGTTCAGTTTTATTTATATCACGCATATTTGCAACACATCATCACAGAGTGCTAAACATAGCAGGAAGAACAGAAAACAGTTTTTTGGCCACAACAACACCGTTTTCATTTTCACCCATCCGACTCACTTGATGCGTTTCACCGTGACGTCTTCCTCCTCCCCAAAATGAAATTCAAGTTGAAGAGTTGAAGTTTTGGCAAAGTTTAGGTGAGTCGGCGCTCATCGCAGACGGTGGTTGATGTGTTTACTAGGGGTGTAACGGCACACGAAAGTCACGTTTCAGTACGTCCCTCGGTACGAAAGCCACGGTTCGGTTCAGAGCTCTTTGGAGTCAATGGATCTGCTGGCGCGTCAAAATGACATGACTGATTTAAGATGGCGTAGCAGCAAGACGCCTCGCTGAGTCTCCGTTTCAACTCATGTCCAAAGTGTGGATTTCTAACTATCTACCAGTCTTTGAATTGTGTTGATCGGCCAAGTAAAACCAGAGTTATGACAGATAATAAACACCATCTTTCTCCATGTTTGGAGCTCCTTAAGGCTTTGGTCTGGTCCACTTGTTTTACTCCGTTTTCATACTTTACCAGGAAACCCAAGTGATCCCAGACGGGTGGTTTTAACCACGGCGGAGCGTCTTCCAGCTGTTAGCATTAGCCATCCCGTTCTAGCTAGCCGTACGTCACAGAACAAACGGTCCGTCACATCCTGTGTTCCCCTGGAAACTCCTGCTTGTCTTTAGTTCTACAATACTGTTCAACTGTGAGACGGAGAAGGTCCAACACAACTGTGGGAACTACGAGGTTCACAGTTAAAACTATTCTGTATATTGGTCATTCTTAGTAGTCTTAAAATGTTCGTACCGCGGTCCACCTCTGTGCCGAGCGGCTTGGTTTCTTTTCGGTGTGTTGTTACACCCCTAGTATTTACATATCAGGATTTCCAGGTGGCGTTACGAGCGCTGCAGGAGCACTTGGAGCTGTGTGTCGTGATGCAGATGGTGGCCAAATTTAAATTAGGTGCAGCTTTTATTTTCTTTTAGGTACAGTCTCAGAACTTTTTGATCAAGCCACGTTTTAGTAACTTCATAACAAATTTGCAGTCTTAGTTAAGTTCCTACCTTCCCTCTTCCAGTATTGACCTGTCGTCGTTCATATTTTGAGGAAGCTCTTCAGATTTAACCACCAGTGAATCTACCTTCCCTTTCCCTCCGTCTCGTCCAGGCTCTGCTCTCCTTCTTGCTGCCGGGCCACGGCCGCCTTCGCTGTCGCATCGACGAGGTCCTGGATCTGCCCCTGATCCAGCAGCAGGCCGAGAACGGGGCCCTGGACATCGGCCGGCTGTCCCAGTTCATCGTGGGGATGATGGCGTCGCTGTGCGCCCCCTGCAGGGACGAGGACATCAACAGGCTGAAGGAGATCACCGACATCGTGCCTCTGCTCAAGTAGGAAACCAGACGAGACGATTATTAGCTCTGAATGGTCCAGTAACAGCTTCCTAGTCCTGATGCAGACTCACTGAGGCTCAGTTAGAGTGTGCCGTTGTTATGTTTCCTACTTCCTGTTACCTCTTCCTCTCAGGGCCATATTCTCAGTGCTGGACCTGATGAAGGTGGACATGGCGAACTTCGCTCTGAGCAGCATCAGGCCTCATCTGATGCAGCAGTCAGTCGAGTACGAGAGGAACAAGTTCCAGGAGTTCCTGGAGAAGCAACCCAGTGAGAAACCTGTCCTCCATTAAACGAGTCATGTTGTATGTTTTTAACGCTGAAACATGGGGTACGACACATCGAAGACCATAAAAGCTCAACTTATTGGCTGGAAAACGGAGCTATGTGCCCTTTCTTTGTTTTCTAGATTTAGTCTTTATATTATGACACCTGCAGTGGATGCAAAACTGATCTGGTTGCAGGTTTTAGCAGAACTTAAAAGTGTTTTTCAGCCCTGAAAGTGACGTGAAGGTTGTCCAGCATTGTCCTGTGTTTCTTGAAATGTGTCCAAAATGACAAAAACCTGCCAATATTGTGCAGGAATTCTCAAAAATTGCTGAAATGGCTCGAAAAACTAGTTAAAAACGACAGGAGAGACGTCCAAATGATTCAAATCATTGTCACATTTCTTGTCTTTAGACTGTGAAACCTGCAGGGGGATGTAAAACTGATTTGGTTGCAGTTTTTGGCAGAACTCAGCCGTCAAAAAGTAGTCAAAATGACCTAAAAGTTGTCCAAGATTTCATGGAAATTGTCTCAAATTTTGTCTAAATGGGTCCAAATTATGAAAAGCTTTCCAAAATGACTCACAAAATGTTCAAAATTACATTAAATTTTTTGCCAAAATTCTTAAAAACTGGTAAAATGACTCAAAAAATGCCTAAAAAAATCAAAACGTCATGAAAGTTGTGCAAAATTGTTCACATTTGTCCAAAATATCTTGAAAGGTGTCCACATGTTTAGTGTTTAGACTGTGATGGATGTGAAACCGATCTGGTTTGTAGTTATTAGCAGAACTCAAATGTGTTGTTCATCCATTGATAATTAGTCAAAGTGACATGAAAGTTAGATTGTGACACTTGGAGTGGATGTAAAAGTGATTTATCAGAGCTTGAATGTGTTAAAAATTAGTCAAATGACGCAAAATTTTTCCAAAATTAACTGAAAATCATCTCAAAATTCGTCCATAGCGACAAAAACCCATCAGATTACTCACAAATTGTTCAAATTATGTGAAAATTGTCCAAAAATACTCAAAAAAAGTACTCAAATTCGTCCAAGCTGTCCTGAAATGTGTCCACATGTTTAGTGTTTAGACTGTGAGTCCTGGATGGATGTAAAACTGATCTGCGTTCAGTTTTTAACAGAACTCAAATATGTTGTTCTTCCGAAATGTCATGTGTCTATCAGCTGGACTGATGAAGTTCTGAGACTCAGAAATGATGGAAAAAGTCCTAAAACACAATTCAAAGAAGTTAAGCTGTTTTAAAAAAAAAGTCCAAAAATGTGGAAAAATTTGGCATTTAGCAGTTAGCATTAGCATTAAAGACGAATCGGGCTGTATAGTCTCCTTGTGGGTGACGAGGCTGTGGGTAGTATATTTTAAGCAGTTAATGGTTAGCATTAGCATTTAACAGCTAGCTAAATGGTAGCATTGGCACTGGTCGCTACCTGGAGCATCTCCTAAACAGGCCTGTGTTAGCTAAACGTGGCAGTGCTGTTTGAATTAGCAGTTAGCATTAGCATTTAGCTAAATGTTAGCGTCGGCACTGGTCACTACCTGGAGCATCTCCCAAATGGGCCTGGGTCAGCTGAACGTGGCAGAGCTGTTTGGATTAACAGTTAGCATTAGCATTTAGCTAAATGGTAGCGTTGGCACTGGTCGCTACCTGGAGCATCTCCTAAACAGGCCTGGGTCAGTTGAATGTGTTAGTGCTGGTTGAATTAGCAGTTAGCCTTAGCATTTAGCTAAATGGTAGCATCGGCACTGGTCACTACCTGGAGCATCTCCCAAATGGGCCTGGGTCAGCTGAACATGGCAGTGCTGGTTGAATTAGCAGTTAGCATTAGCATTTAGCAGCCAGCTAAATGGTAGCATCGGGACTGGTCGCTACCTGGAGCATCTCCTAAATGGGCCTGGGTCAGCTGAACATGGCAGTGCTGGTTGAGTTAGCAGTTAGCATTAGCATTTAGCAGCCAGCTAAATGGTAGCATCGACACTGGTCACTACTTGGAGCATCTCCCAAATGGGCCTGGGTCAGCTGAAGGTGGCAGTACAGTTTGAATTAGCAGATAGCATTAGCATTTAGCAGCTAGCTAAAAGGTGGCATCAGCACTGGTCACTACCTGGAGCATCTCCTAAACAGGCCTGGGTCAGTTGAACGTGACAGTGCTGGTTGGATTGTGTAGCAGCAGTGTGAACTGGCACTAGGGGGGGCGACTCTGGGACTCCAGAGTTCACCTCCTAGCCTCCTGGAGGTGTCGTGGGACTAAGTAGGAGAAACAGCGTTGAAGGGAGGTTTCCACCTGATGACCCCCAGAGACGTGTTAGGAATCACTGCTCACTGGTAGGTATAGAGACAGATGAGGGATCCTAGGTCCTTCATGGAGGATGGATCCTTTTGTTTCGGCACAGCTGTCTGGTGTTTAAATTAAGTCAAATTTCAATAATTTTAGACAAATTTAATGTAATTTATTTTATTTTTGGAGTCATTTTCAGTAATTTTCTTGGGTTTTTGTCACTTTGGGACGATTTTCATTTAATTTTAGACAGCTTTAATGTCGCTTTGACTAATTATTCATGGATGAAAAACACATCTGAACTCTTAAAACCGCAACCAGATCAGTTTTACATCCATCCTGGGGTCACAGTCTGAACAATCCTCTCTCCTGCAGATGCCTTAGACTACACTGAGAAGTGGCTCGAGGAAACAGTGAAATGCCTGAAAGAATCGGAGTCAGCTGGTTGTAGCGCTGCTTCATCCGACTCACAGCTTCCCCTTAACGTCCATAATCACGCCTATCTTCGCCTGCTGAGGTGGGACCACGCTTCAGACCCCTTCCCAGAGGTAAACCTGGTCCTCATTAAAGTCATTAATTGTAGATGTTGGTGTTCATAGGGGTCTAGATGTTGGTGTTCATAGAGGTCTAGATGTTTGTGTTCATAGGGGTCTAGATGTTGGTGTTCATAGAGGTCTAGATGTTGGTGTCCATAGGGGTCTAGATGTTGGTGTTCATAGGGGTCTAGATGTTGGTGTTCATAGGGTCTAGATGTTGGTGTTCATAGGGTCTAGATGTTGGTGTTCATAGGGTCTAGATGTTGGTGTTCATAGGGGTCTAGATGTTGGTGTTCATAGGGGTCTAGATGTTGGTGTTCTAGATGTTGGTGTTCATAGGGGTCTAGATGTTGGTGTTCATAGGGGTCTAGATGTTGGTGTTCATAGGGTCTAGATGTTGGTGTTCATAGGGGTCTAGATGTTGGTGTTCATAGGGTCAGATGTTGGTGTTTATAGGGTCCAGATGTTGGTGTTCATAGGGGTCTAGATGTTGGTGTTCATAGGGGTCTAGATGTTGGTGTTCATAGGGGTCTAGATGTTGGTGTTCATAGGGTCTAGATGTTGGTGTTCATAGGGGTCTAGATGTTGGTGTTCATAGGGGTCTAGATGTTGGTGTTCATAGGGTCTAGATGTTGGTGTTCATAGGGGTCTAGATGTTGGTGTTCATAGGGGTGTAGATGTTGGTGTTCATATAGATGTTGGTGGGGTCTAGATGTTGGTGTTCATAGGGGTCTAGATGTTGGTGTTCATAGGGTCTAGATGTTGGTGTTCATAGGGGTGTAGATGTTGGTGTTCATAGGGGTCTAGATGTTGGTGTTCATAGGGGTGTAGATGTTGGTGTTCATAGGGTCTCGATGTTGGTGTTCATAGGGATCTAGATGTTGGTGTTCATAGGGGTCTAGATGTTGGTGTTCATAGGGGTCTAGATGTTGGTGTTCATAGGATCTAGATGTTGGTGTTCATAGAGGTCTAGATGTTGGTGTTCATAGGGGTCTAGATGTTGGTGTTCATAGGGTCTCGATGTTGGTGTTCATAGGGATCTAGATGTTGGTGTTCATAGGGGTCTAGATGTTGGTGTTCATAGGGATCTAGATGTTGGTGTTCATAGGGGTCTAGATGTTGGTGTTCATAGGGGTCTAGATGTTGGTGTTCATAGGGTCTCGATGTTGGTGTTCATAGGGATCTAGATGTTGGTGTTCATAGGGTCTAGATGATGGTGTTCATAGGGTCTAGATGTTGGTGTTCATAGGGTCTAGATGTTGGTGTTCATAGGGGTCTAGATGTCGGTGTTCATAGGGGTCTAGATGTTGGTGTTCATAGGAGTCTAGATGTTGGTGTTCATAGGGTCTAGATGTTGGTGTTCATAGGGGGTCTAGATGTTGGTGTTCA
>CM045448.1:2443969-2572542 GCA_024666655.1 Dascyllus trimaculatus | reverse complement strand
TAGATGTTGGTGTTCATAGGGTCTAGATGTTGGTGTTAATAGGGGTCTAGATGTTGGGGTTCATAGGGTCTATATGTTGGTGTTCATAGGGTCTAGATGTTGGTGTTCATAGGGGTCTAGATGTTGGTGTTCATAGGGTCTAGATGTTGGTGTTCATAGGGGTCTACATGTTGGTGTTCATATGGGTCTAGATGTTGGTGTTCATAGGGTCTTGATGTTGGTGTTCATAGGGGTCTAGATGTTGGTGTTCATAGGGGTCTAGATGTTGGTGTTCATAGGGTCTAGATGTTGGTGTTCATAGGGGTCTAGATGTTGGTGTTTATAAAGGTCTAGATGTTGGTGTTCATAGGGTCTAGATGTTGGTGTTCATAGGGGTCTAGATGTTGGTGTTCATAGGGGTCTAGATGTTGGTGTTCATAGGGTCTAGATGTTGATGTCCATAGGGGTCTAGATGTTGGTGTTCATAGGGGTCTAGATGTTGGTGTCCATAGGGGTCTAGATGTTGGTGTTCATAGGGGTCTAGATGTTGGTGTTCATAGGGGTGTAGATGTTGGTGTTCATAGGGTCTAGATGTTGGTGTTCATAGGGTCTAGATGTTGGTGTTCATAGGGGTCTAGATGTTGGTGTTCATAGGGTCTAGATGTTGGTGTTCAAAGGGGTCTAGATGTTGGTGTTCCTATAGGGGTCTAGATGTTGGTGTTCATAGGGGTGTAGATGTGGTGTTCATAGGGTCTCGATGTTGGTGTTCATGGGGATCTAGATGTTGGTGTTCATAGGGGTCTAGATGTTGGTGTTCATAGGGGTCTAGATGTTGGTGTTCATAGGATCTAGATGTTGGTGTTCATAGAGGTCTAGATGTTGGTGTTCATAGGGGTCTAGATGTTGGTGTTCATAGGGTCTCGATGTTGGTGTTCATAGGGATCTAGATGTTGGTGTTCATAGGGGTCTAGATGTTGGTGTTCATAGGGGTCTAGATGTTGGTGTTCATAGGGTCTAGATGTTGGTGTTCATAGGGTCTAGATGTTGGTGTTCATAGGGTCTAGATGATGGTGTTCATAGGGTCTAGATGTTGGTGTTCATAGGGTCTAGATGTTGGTGTTCATAGGGGTCTAGATGTCGGTGTTCATAGGGGTCTAGATGTTGGTGTTCATAGGAGTCTAGATGTTGGTGTTCATAGGGTCTAGATGTTGGTGTTCATAGGGTCTAGATGTTGGTGTTCATAGGGGTGTACATGTTGGTGTTCATAGGGTCTAGATGATGGTGTTCATAGGGTCTAGATGTTGGTGTTCATAGGGTGTAGATGTTGGTGTTCATAGGGGTCTACATGTCGGTGTTCATAGGGATCTAGATGTTGGTGTTCATAGGGGTCTAGATGTTGGTGTTCATAGGGTCTAGATGTTGGTGTTCATAGGGGTCTAGATGTTGGTGTTCATAGGGGTCTAGATGTTGGTGTTCATAGGGGTCTACATGTTGGTGTTCATATGGGTCTAGATGTTGGTGTTCATAGGGTCTTGATGTTGGTGTTCATAGGGGTCTAGATGTTGGTGTTCATAGGGGTCTAGATGTTGGTGTTCATAGGGGTCTAGATGTTGGTGTTCATAGGTTCTAGATGTTGGTGTTTATAGGGTCTAGATGTTGGTGTTCATAGGGGTCTAGATGTTGGTGTTCATAGGGGTCTACATGTTGGTGTTCATAGGGGTCTACATGTTGGTGTTCATAGGGTCTAGATGTTGGTGTTCATAGGGGTCTAGATGTTGGTGTTCATAGGGTCTAGATGTTGGTGTTCATAAGGGTCTAGATGTTGGTGTTCATAGGGGTCTAGATGTTGGTGTTCATAGGGTCTAGATGTTGGTGTTCATAGGGTCTAGATGTTGGTGTTCATAGGGTCTAGATGTTGGTGTTCATAGGGGTCTAGATGTTGGTGTTCATAGAGGTCTAGATGTTGGTGTTCATAGGGTCTAGATGTTGGTGTTCATAGGGGTCTAGATGTTGGTGTTCATAGTGGTCTAGATGTTGGTGTTCATAGGGTCTAGATGTTGGTGTTCATAGGGGTCTAGATGTTGGTGTCCATAGGGTCTAGATGTTGGTGTTCATAGGGGTCTAGATGTTGGTGTTCATAGAGGTCTAGATGTTGGTGTTCATAGGGGTCTAGATGTTGGTGTTCATAGGGGTCTAGATGTTGGTGATCATAGGGTCTAGATGTTGGTGTTCATAGGGTCTAGATGTTGGTGATCATAGGGGTCTAGATGTTGGTGTTCATAGGGGTCTAGATGTTGGTGTTCATAGAGGTCTAGATGTTGGTGTTCATAGGGTCTAGATGTTGGTGTTCATAGGGTCTAGATGTTGGTGTTCATAGGGTCTAGATGTTGGTGTTCATAGGGGTCTAGATGTTGGTGTTCATAGGGTCTAGATGTTGGTGTTCATAGGGTCTAGATGTTGGTGTTCATAGGGTCTAGATGTTGGTGTTCATAGGGGTCTAGATGTTGGTGTTCATAGTGGTCTAGATGTTGGTGTTCATAGGGGTCTAGATTTTTCACAGAACTTAATTCTGGGTCCCAAATAACCTGTAAGTAAACTCTGAGACCACTATTTGGAGTGACCTGGACTGAAACCTTCCTTTCTTCCCTCCAGACGGTGATGATGGATCAGCTTCGGTTCCAGGAGATGCAGCAGGAGGTCGACCAGCTGGTTCTTCTCTCCTCGGTCCTCCTCATCGTCTACACCACGGCGGGAGAAGCCATCTCAGGCCTGCCGGGCCTGATGGAGACCCTGAAAACCACTGTCAGCGTCATGTTAGCAGACATGCACACGCCGTGAGTTCATCCCCTGGCTAGTTTTACAGCTTAATTCATGTTAAGTTGCTGCACAGCTGATGGTTTTCACTTCCTGTTTGCAGGTCTTTCAGTTTACAGGAGGCTTTAGCGACCGTCGGGGAGAAACTGTGTGTGGAGCTGAGTCAGTGTCTCAGTCGACATGGATTCTCTCCGTTCTCAGCTGACAGAAGCAGCACTTTGAAGGGACAAATCTCAGCCACCGTCCAGCCGGACAACAAAGTCCGCAAGCTGATGGGTAAGAACCAAGTTACCTATGATGGACTCCAACCAGACCTCCTCAGAATCATCTGGTTCTTCACCGACAGTAACTTTATTAATGATCAGAGTTCTACCTTCATTCTATGAGTATCCCCAGAGGTCCAGGTCCTTGAAGTCCATAGAGGGGGGTCCACATTGATCAGAACTTCATCAGTCCAGCAGATAGACTCATGACATTTAGGAGGAACAACACATTGGAGTTCTGGTAGAACCTGAACCCAGATCAGTTTACATCCATCCAGGAGTCACAGTCTGAAGCCAGTGTCTCTCTTATATGCATTTATAGGGACAATCATTGGTACCCTGGATGTGAAATATGACGCAAAATGACCCAAATTTGATGCATAATGAAGACAAAAAGATGCAACACAACCACAAGATTACACAAAATTACCAAAATGTGAGATAAAATGACAAAATGTGACGCAACAGGACGACTAAAAGACACAAAACAACACAAATTTGCCACAAAATGACCAAAATTTGCCGCAAAATGACCAAAATTTGATGCAAAATGACCAAAATTTGACACAAAATGACCAAAATTTGATGCAAAAATAAACACAAAGAGACACAAAACCAAAATATTATACAAAATGACCAAAATGTGAGAGAAAATGATGACTAAAAAACGAAAAACAACTCAAAATTGATGCAAAATGACCCAAATTTGATGCAAAATGAACACAAAAAAATGCAACACGACCACAAGATTACACAAAATGACCAAAATGTGAGAGAAAATGACGAAATGTGACGCAACAGGACGACTAAAAGACACAAAACAACACAAATTTGACGCAAAATGACCAAAATTTGACACAAAATGACCAAAATTTGACGCAAAATGACCAAAATTTGATGGAAAATGACCAAAAATTGACAAAAAATGAGCAAATTTGATGCAAAATGACCAAAAGAGATGCAAAAAAAAATTACACAAAATGACCAAAATGTGAGAGAAAATAATGACTAAAAGACGAAAAACAACTAATAATGGATGCAAAATGACCCAAATTTGATGCAAAATGAACACAAAAAAATGCAACACAACCACAAGATTACACAAAATGACCAAAATGTGAGAGAAAATGACGAAATGTGACGCAACAGGACGACTAAAAGACACAAAACAACACAAATTTGACGCAAAATGACCAAAATTTGACACAAAATGACCAAAATTTGACGCAAAATGACCAAAATTTGATGGAAAATGACCAAAAATTGACAAAAAATGAGCAAATTTGATGCAAAATGACCAAAAGAGATGCAAAAAAAAATTACACAAAATGACCAAAATGTGAGAGAAAATAATGACTAAAAGACGAAAAACAACTAATAATGGATGCAAAATGACCCAAATTTGATGCAAAATGAACACAAAAAAATGCAACACAACCACAAGATTACACAAATGACCAAAATGTGAGAGAAAATGACGAAATGTGACGCAACAGGACGACTAAAAGACACAAAACAACACAAATCTGACACAAAATGACCAAAATGTGAGAGAAAATGACGAAATGTGACACAACAGGACGACTAAAAGACACAAAACAACACAAATCTGACACAAAATGACCAAAATTTGATGCAAAATGACCAAAAATTCACACAATATCACCAAAATTTGATGCAAAATGACCAAAATTTGACACAAAATTACCTAAATTTGACGCAAAATGACCAAAATTTGACACAAAATGACCAAAGTTTGATGCAAAATAGACACAGAGATGCAAAAAAAATACACAAAATGACCAAAATGTGAGACAAACTTTGACTCTAAGTGACCAAAATTTGATGCAAAATGACCACAAAAAGACACAAAATAATCCAATTACATCCATCCAGGAGTCTCAGTCTAAACACTAAACCTGGTCTCTGTTCATTTCCTCTACAACCAGCTGTGAGCATCAGTATTATGGGATGTCTCATGGTGTGAACAGTTTAACGTCTCTATAGAGTCCTAAAAACCATCGTTGGTTCCTGGATGTGTTTCTGGTTTCTGATCATCCACCAGAGGAAACTTTAACAAGTGCATTCTGGGTAAACTTTAAGGCTCCTATCAGCATGTTGACAGGAGGTTGGTCAGAACCAGTTAGAGACAATGGAAGGAGACATTTTACCTAAAAACTAATCAGGTCATTTTGGATGGTCTGACTCATTTTTGTCACATATTGAGACATCTTGGATAAATTTCCAGTAACGCTGGCTAACTTTTTTGTACTTTTGGAGACTTTTTAGAGACTTTTTAGTCATTTTCAATAATTTCCATGTGACAGGTGGTTGTTCAGAACAAGTTATAGCAAATGAAAGGTCCCATTTTTACCTGGAAGTAAATTTTTGAGTCACTTTGGACCGTGTTTAAGTCCTTTCTGTCCAATTTTGAGTCGTCTTGGGCGATTTGATTCAGTTTTTTTTAGTTTATTTTGGTAAATTTGAATAGGTTTGGATTTTTCTGTGTAATCTGGGACAACTTTCATGTCATTTTGAACAATTTCTGTGTAAATTTGGACATTTTTTTAGTAATTTTCAACAATTTCCGAGTAACATGTGACCGGTGGTTGGTCAGAACAAGTTAGAGACAATGAAAGGACCAATTTACCTAAAAGCAAATCAGGTCATTTTGGACTACTTGAGTCATTTTCGTCACAATTTGAGTCATCTAAGACAAATTTCTTGTAACGCTGGCTGACTTTTCTGTACTTTTTGAGTATTTTTGGAGACTTTTTAGTCATTTTCAATAATTTCCATGTAACAGGTGGTTGTTCAGAACAAGCTGTAGCACAAATGAAAGGTCCCATTTTTACCTAGAAACTAATATTTGATTGACTTTGGTCAATTTTATTCATCTTTATTCAATTTTTAGCACTTTGTTGATAAATCTGAGTAAGTTTGGACAGCTGTCATGTCATTTTGAACAATTCTTGTGTAAATTTTGGACATTTTTTTAGTCATTTCCAACAATTTTCAAGTAATGTGTGACAGGTGGTTGGTCAGAACCAGTTAGAAACAATGCAAGGAGCATTTTTACACACAGAAGATAACAGAATCATCAGTAGACATGATTCACTCTGTGGCAATATCATTTTCTAGCCTAAAATTTGAGATTGTGTTCATCGAAGGAATTAAAACCATGGTAATTCCTGCAGCATCATCTTCTGCCCTGTCGAAAAGAAAAGTGTTGGACACCTGGATGGATGTAAAACTGAAGAAAACAATTAAAAATGTGTTTTTGAGCCCTGAAAATTTCACGTGTATATCAGCATGTCGTCTGCATAGAAACGAACACATACGTCATAATTTGTCTCAGTAGAAGCAAGTTCATTAAAAAGTGATAAATGTGGACCTGGAGCTCTGGAAATACTCACAGTACATTAATAAAGTTACTGTGGAGAAACAACCAGCTCATTTTCACATTGAATGACCCCCTTCCTCTCCTCAGAGTCTCGGGTTCAGGGCTACCTATTAGCTTCTCTGGAGTCCAGCCAGCATCAGACCCCTCCTCCCCTTCCTGGAGGTCTGGTTCCGGTCAGCAGGGAGCTGAGAGAACTCGCCGTCCGCTTCAGCCGCCTCGTCAACTTCAACAAGCTGGTGTTCTCCCCGTTCTACCAGAAGATCCTGCAGAGCATCCTGACGTCGGGGGAGATTCCCAGCACAGAGACTTAGACTTACTGGTTGGAAACAGCTGATCTGGAGTCGGTGAGAGAAGCACCTTAAACCGAGTTAATCATCTCGTCGCGTTCACTCACTGTGTTTCTTTGATAAAACGTCAAACCTCATAGTTAAACTACCCATCATGCATACTACTAGCAGGGCTGGTTATCACTGGAAGTAGTCTGATACCTGAGCTGTGTTTTAGCACCAATAACCAAACAGTACTTATAATAGCTACCCTTCAGACTATAGACATCAAACCTTAGAGTATGGTTCAAACATCTCATTCAAGGCAACGTATTAGATCCTGTATTTATCAAGTGTCTCAGATATTTAATCAACGCTCCAAACCCAGTAAAAATGAAGTATTTCAAGAGATATTTTAGTTGCATGTGCCAAGAAATGGCGGCATTACATGAGGATCTACTTTCCCCCATTAATAAAGGTCCCATATTGTGCCCATTGTTGGTAAATGAATCAAATTCTGTCAGTTTTTGAGCTCAAAATACTACAAAAATGGTTAATTTAACCACAAATTCTGGTTTTATTCCTGTTCTAAATGGGCTGTTTTAGTGCCACACCTGAGCTGCTTCTGGCCCCGCCCCCTTCAGGAAGAAGACTCTCTCTTACCCCTTTTCCACTGAGCTGGTTCCAGGTCTAGTTTGGAGCCAGAGCCTGACTTAGCTCCACTTCTTTGTGTTTCCACCTCCTAAGCACCGACTCCAGGTTCTAAAAACTGGAGCTCAGCAAGCACCAACTCTTTGCTGGTCCAGAGCTAAGCACCGAGTACGTCAGGGGCTGGGGGCGGGGTTATGGTGACCAACCATCAACGGTGGAAAGGGACACACAAGCGCTAATTAGTGTCCTTGTTCTCCAGGACGTCCCTGGTCCCATCACACATGTATTGGAATGACTCCCGGGACACACGGAAGTTTAGCACAAACTGTTGACCTGAAATCCGCTACAGTTGTGTCCCACCAGTAGCGTGATCACGGATGTGTCCAGGCAACAGGAGGACCTCCGCCTCACAATCAGCCTTAAGACCATCTATAGAGATAAACATAGATATTATCATCAACTTACTGCGTTTGTTTAACTGCTATGTAATGGATGATAGCGTAGTGGTTTTATGGTGACCCAATGGCTCCAACTGGACTCCTTGCCAATGGAAAAGCAAACAGGTTCTTAGGAGGAACCAGATTAGAACCAACTAAGCACCAGAACTAGGACCTGGATCTTCTTGGTGGTATTTTTGGTAAATAAATCAAAATCTGTCAGTTTTTGAGCTCAAAATACTACAAAAATGGTTTATTTAACCACTAATTCTGGTTTTATTCCTGTTCTAAATGGGCTGTTTCAGTGTCTGTAGCTTTGAAAGCACCTGAGCTGCTTCTGGCCCCGCCCCCTTCAGGAAGAAGACTCTCTCTGCGTCTTCGATTAACAAAATGGGGGAAAAATCTCAGTGATTAAGTTATTAAGCGTTCCCTAAACAGATTTGACCATGAGGAAAGTGTCTTCAGTTTGTAGCTTTGAAGTTTTATTTATTTGCACAATTAAGATAATGCATAATCCCTTGAACAAATTCTGAAAAAAAACATGTTTTTACTGCTTAAAAGCGACAAAAAAAACAAATAACACACTGAAAAGTATTTTAAAAAGTAGCACAAACAGCCTCTGAATAACAGACAAACAAACCTTGACTATGTAATGTCATAAAGTGCAAGATAAAAATAAGAAATCTCTTTAAATGTAAGCGAATACTGACGAAGAAGATCTGCTCTATTAAATACTGACATTTTTTCCTGAGCTAATGAAGCTGATAAAAGAAAGTAGGATCCATACATTGGATTCTTCCCCAGGACTAACTTCCTGTTACGAGACATTTGATAAATGCAAGTTTTGACCAAGTATTCAGTATATAGCAGTTTTAAAACTCGGTGCTTCTGACGCTGTTTAAATCTAAGCAGCACTCAAGTAAAAAGTGAATGAACAAACGACTGCATGCTGTGATCAACACTGGAACTGTAGAAGAAACCAGATTCAGAAAACCTTCGCTGATCCCTGCAGGGACACAACGGTTTGTAAAAGCTGCTGAAACGTGTGGAAGATGCTAAATTATACAAGAACAGACGAAAGAACTGAGGTCAGATTTAGTTCAGCAGCATTCACTTCTTTGTTATTTAGGACCCAAAACTAAGTTCTGTCTAATATTTTGACTAAATTTAGTAAATTTTGTAAGATTTTAGACCTGGGAACGTTTGTGTTTTAATCGTCTAAAACACATGAGAAACAGTTTCAAAGGTTTTGACATGATGGTGTTGAATTATCATCAGTTTCTCAACCTCATATGTTGTTGAATTTCAACATGAAGACAACATGGAAGGAACTTGTAACTCTGCACATATAGTACCAACATCTAGACCCCCATAAACCCCAACATCTAGACCCCTATGGACACCAACATCTAGACCCCTATGGACACCAATATTTAGACCCTATGGACACCAACATCTAGACCCCTATGAACACCAACATCTAGACCCCCATAAACCCCAACATCTAGACCCCTATGGACACCAACATCTAGACCCTATGAACACCAACATCTAGACCCCTATGAACACCAACATCTAGACCCCCATGAACACCAACATCTAGACCCTATGAACACCAACATCTAGACCCCTATGAACACCAACATCTAGACCCCTATGAACACCAACATCTAGACCCTATGAACACCAACATCTAGACCCTATGAACACCAACATCTAGACCCCTATGAACACCAACATCTAGACCCCTATGAACACCAACATCTAGACCCCTATGAACACCAACATCTAGACCCCACCAACATCTAGACCCCTATGAACACCAACATCTAGACCCTATGAACACCAACATCTAGACCCCTATGAACACCAACATCTAGACCCCAATGAACACCAACATCTAGACCCCTATGAACACCAACATCTAGACCCCTATGAACACCAACATCTAGACCCCTATGAACACCAACATCTAGACCCTATGAACACCAACATCTAGACCCCTATGAACACCAACATCTAGACCCTATAAACACCAACATCTAGACCCCTGAACACCAACATCTAGACCCCTATGAACACCAACATCTAGACCCCTATGAACACCAACATCTAGACCCCTATAAACACCAACATCTAGACCCCTATAAACACCAACATCTAGACCCCCTAAGAACACCAACATCTAGACCCCTATGAACACCAACATCTAGACCCCCTGTAAACACCAACATCTAGACCCCTATGAACACCAACATCTAGACCCCCTAAGAACACCAACATCTAGACCCCTATGAACACCTACATCTAGACCCCTATGAACACCAACATCTAGACCCCCATGAACACCAACATCTAGACCCCCTAAAAACACCAACATCTAGACCCCTATGAACACCAACATGTAGACCCCTATGAACACCAACATCTAGACCCCTATGAACACCAACATCTAGATCCCTATGAACACCAACATCTGGACCCTAAGAACACCAACATCTGGACCCCTATGAACACCAACATCTAGATCCCGATGAACACCAACATCTGGACCCCTATGAACACCAACATCTAGACCCCAATGAACACCAACATCTAGACCCCAATGAACACCAACATCTAGACCCCTATGAACACCAACATCTAGACCCCTATGAACACCAACATGTAGACCCCTATGAACACCAACATCTAGACCCCTATGAACACCAACATCTAGATCCCTATGAACACCAACATCTGGACCCTATGAACACCAACATCTAGACCCCTATGAACACCAACATCTAGATCCCTATGAACACCAACATCTGGACCCTAAGAACACCAACATCTGGACCCCTATGAACACCAACATCTAGACCCCTATGAACACCAACATCTAGACCCCTATGAACACCAACATCTAGACCCTATGAACACCAACATCTAGACCCTATGGAACACCAACATCTAGACCCTATGGACACCAACATCTAGACCCCTATGAACACCAACATGTAGACCCCTATGAACACCAACATCTAGACCCTATGAACACCAACATCTAGACCCCTATGAACACCAACATCTAGACCCCTATGAACACCAACATCTAGACCCCTATGAACACCAACATCTAGACCCTATGAACACCAACATCTAGACCCCTATGAACACCAACATCTAGACCCCTATGAACACCAACATCTAGACCCCTATGAAAACCAACATCTAGACCCCTATAAACACCAACATCTAAACCCCTATGAACACCAACATCTAGACCCCCTATGAACACCAACATCTAGACCCCCTATCAACACCAACATCTGGACCCCTATGAACACCAGGTTCTGGTTCCTACCAATGAGTCCACATCAACATTTAGTCTAAACATCTAAAAACTGGAACCTTGTCTGATCAAACTTTCCTCCATCAGGTTCTACTGATGTTAGAACCTCAACAGTTGGTGACATGTTTTAGTAGAACCATGGATCCATCCATAGATAGACACTGACAGGACCTTTATGGAGACACTAGACCAGCCTGGATTGGACATTTTGTACTTTTTTTCCATTTTCAAGGACCAAAAATCAAAAATGTGGCCCCTGGTGGAGATATTTATTGATTTAGATCTCCTGGAAACTATTCCGTCTGTGTCCTCACTACATTTCAAGGCTGTGGGAGTTTCATTTCTGGAGATATTGAACCAATAAAATGGCTTCTCAGGTAAGATGTTACAAATAAAGAGGTCTGAAAACGTGTGAAATCCTCAAAATTCAGGCTAAATATTAAACAGATCTTAGTCTTGGAGAGACAGTGGAGCAACGTATTTCCTGAATTATGTCTGATCTGTCTTAGAGGGATGTGAAACACAAATGATATCACAGAGAATTATCCAAATAAAATGTACTTAAGGGAAACCAGAACCAGTTAAGGACCGACTTGAACTGTAGCTACTTTAACGAGTTCATTTTAAACCATGTTGACTTATTTATTTCTTCTGTATTTGCTTTGCTTTTGGGTCCAACATTCTTCATGTGTATTTCACCTTTGCCTGACCTTCCCACAGGCCTGGCTGTAACATTATTTCACCCCTGCAGGCAGAATGTCGTCGCCTGTTTCCCAAACGACTGACATCCAAGTGTTCGTGTCGGCTGCACTGATATTTGTCTTTGAGTGTTCATCCGTCACGCCAATAAAGCATCGTTTGTCCCCCCACAGCAGACTGTGAAATCTCATTGGTCGCCACGGATCCAAACATTAACAGGAGCTGAAGTTTGGTTTGTCGCTTCCAGCTGTTTAGGATTATTTCCTCTGAGTTTATTGGATAAGTTCAGCATCAGACAGCGGCAGGGTCCATATGAGCGTCTACAAATGCAGAGAGTTATGGACATTTATTCAATAATTCAATAATCAGTTCATTTAATTGTCTTTTATTTAGGTAGATTTCTCCATTACACTGCAGTATATTTGCAGCAATGACAATATTGTACATGTGGACACGCTGCAAATTACAGAGTTTTACTGTTTTGTTTAATTACAGATGGTAAAATCACAGAACTTTAAATTAATCTACCTCTGAAAGAAAACTATATTCAAACTAGAAAAGCCCTCAGAGAGCTCATACCTCCACCAAGGAGCTTCAGTCCACCCCCAACACAATCTCCCAGTTCACATATTTTCTATGGAACGTTACAGATACAAATGTAATTACAGACAGTTCAAATGTCCTACCGACAATGCGGCCTTCACCCCATCCGACCTAATGAACAGGCGCGGCCTCTAGCGCGGCAGCTCCTAACAGCCTCCCAGCTTCTTAGACAACCGGAGATAAGAATGCCGGCCCAACCGTGCGTATGTCGCTCAGGAAGGAAAGAGAACTCCGTCACTGTGGCTGTCTGTCGCGTGGAGACCCAGAATGTCATGCGGTCAGAGGGGGTTACCCCAAAAACAAGAGTGCCCTCTGGTGGCTTTTAGAGTAAACCGCATTTAATTGTCCACCGGGTTACACTTACATTAAAAAAAATGAGATGCGTGGAGTCAAACGTTGAGCTCCGCCCCAAACTGCACACTGCAGTCGGGGGCTTCTCGTTTACTGGAGAAATTTTTGCTAAAACGAGCCAAAAACAAACCAAAATGTGCTCAGAATCTGTCAGAATGGGCCAACACACGTCCAAAACTCGGCAAAAGTGTCCAAATACACCAAAATCAGCAAAAAATAAGCCGTAAGTTGTATCAAAATGCGTCAAGACTGCACCCAAATAAGCTGTAATTTGTCAACAGGAACAACAGAATTCAAAAATCTGAGTCGTGACCGTTATTAATGGAGACGTAGTGGGTCCTGACCAGCTGAGAACCACTGTCTTACAGGATGCATCCTTATCACTGAGCTGCTGCCTGTAATACACAAACCAGAAGGCAGGCGGAGCCAAAACTCCAGTTTACAGAAGGACTCGTGTCGATAACAGAGCAGAAAGCAGGATATGGAATAATTGCACAGCAGCTCTTAATAACCAGCAGGTGGATTGATGCTGACGTTTCACAGCGGCAGAAGTTGGAATTAACGAGCCTTACTGGCAATAACAGCAGGAATAAAACCTCCCTGGATCAGCTTGTGCCGTTGGAGTACCTGTTGGAACACGTCTGCAGGGAGACGCCGTGAACACGTCAGTAAATAAGTTCAGCAACTTGATGGGACAAGAAGCACTTCAGAGAGCAAACAGACGCCTGGTTTTCAGACATAATGCAGCTTCTGTTGCTCTGCTGCAGCCTGACATGGACTGTCGAGTTCATATCCAACACCTGATGCTCGTCTGATGATGCTCTGTGTGTCTCTAAACAATGCAAGTTTTTCTGATTCAATAATTCCTTTGAGCCCATTCTTGTTTTATAGGCGTGTTTTAAAAAAGGCTTCTTTCATCTTTCACTTTACCAGTGAATCCCATTTGAAACGGAACAAAGAGAAGGAACACGAAGCGACTCTCGGACAAGCGCTGGATGTTCCAGGCTGTTCTGTAAGACACGTAAACACCGAGGTTATTCCTCCATTTCACAGCCAGAAGCTCCCTTCACCAGAGTAAATGTATAACTGGACTAGGAAATCAGGTTAACAGAACTCAGGTGTGTCTTCAGGCCTGGAAATGTCACGTGTCTGTCAATTAATTGAAGTTTCAGTGTAAAGCATGCAGTCGGTGCAGTGTCTGACTATAATTAATGTAGCGTTCTTTATAAAAGGTGGAGTAGGTGCAGTGTTTGATTATAATGAATTAAAGTTTGTACATTAAACGTGCAGTAGGTGAAGTGTTTGACTATAATTAACAGAAGTTTCAGTATAAAACATGCAACCGGTGCAGTGCTCGACTATAATTAATGTAGATTTCAATGTAAAACATACAGTAGGTGCAGTGCTCGACGATAATATATGTAGGTTTTAGTGTAAAACGTGCAGTCGATGCAGTGTTTGGCTTTAGTTCATGTAGATTTCTTTATAAAACGTGCAGTAGATGCAGTGTCTGACTTTAATTAATTGAATTTTATGTGTTAGACTTGCAGTAGGTGCAGTGTTTGACAATAATTAATTGCAGTTTCAGTATAAAACATGCAGAAGATGCAGTATTTGACTGTAATGAATTAAAGTTTGTGTATAAAACATGCAGTACGTGCAGTGTTTGACTTAAATTAATGGAAGTTTTTAGCATAAAAGGTGCAGTCGGTGCAGTGTTTTACTATAATGAATTAAAGTTTGTGTATAAAACGTACATTAGGTGCAGTGTTTGACTAATAAATGTAGATTTCAGCATAAAACGTGCAGTAGGTGCAGTGCTTCACTATAATTAATTGAATTTTATGTATAAAACATGCAGTAGGCACAGTTTTTGAGCTTAATTAATGTAGATTTCAATGTAAAACATGCAGTAGGTGCAGTGTTTGACTATAATTAATTGAAGTTTCAGTATAACATGTGCAGTAGGTGCAGTGTCTGACTGTAGTTAATGTAGATTTTCAGTATAAAAGTGCAGCAGGTGCAATGTTTGGCTATAACTAATATATATTTCTTAATAAAACATGCAGTGGGTGCAGTGTTTGGCTATAACTGATGTCGGTGGAACCCATGCAGTGTTTGCAGTGACTGCTCAGCTGTCAGTGGACGGATTTAGCTGCTGTGTCGCCTCCCGCTGCTGCTCCTCCTCCCTCCAACATTCCACACATGCGGAGAAGCAACAAGCTACCGAAGCAGCAGCAACAGCTAGCAGCAGCAGCGGCTAACTGTCCGGGGGGGGACGAGGCGTTTTAACATGCAAAAGTTTACCAGCACCGATTCCTCGCCTTGACCGGACACCGAATCGACGCTTGGCGACACCCGACGCGGCTGCGGAAGCCATGGGTCCCGGCTGGCTTCACTAGAACCTACTTGTTCGCGTTATTCGGAGCTTCAAATGTGCGAAAAGTCGCTCGGTGTGTCCTCGTCGTTGAACAAGATGGCAGCAGCAGCGGCGGCGGCAGCAGTAGCACCGGAGCAGGGTTTCACCGTGGTGCGGGTCATCGTCGCTAGCCGGTTCTCTGACGCTCTGGGTGAAACTATTTACTGGTCTTACTGAAGGTGAGTCCCCCGTACCGACACGGCTGGCTGTCGGACACACTTTCTGTGCTGTGTCGGTGTTCGTCTGCCTCGTCGTTTTACCGTTGGAAAGACTTCGCTCGCTGCTAGCTTGTTTGCTAACTGTTAAGCTAGCTAACTTCAGTTTGTTCGCTTTGGCACAAGTGTTAGCAGCAAAAGCTAGTTTTAACTGTTTAAACGTGTGTTTCATGAACATATAACTTGTTTTAATATAATTTTAAACAACTTAAGCACTTCAGTATGTGAATATTAATCTCAGTATTATGGAGTTTATATGTGAACACCTGCCACACGTTCACTAGCAGAGTGATTAAAGTTAATTTTGACTAAGTTAGCACCAAAAGCTAATATAAACTATTCAAATGTGTGTTTTATGAGCATACAACTTGATTTAATATCATTTTAAGCAACTTTAGCTTATAATTTTGATGCTATTACTTTTAAAAACATGGTGTTTATGTGCCAACACCTGCTGCACATTTGCTGTTACACGAATTTGGTGATTAAATCTAATGTTGGCTAGCATCAAAAGCTAATTTAAACTGTTTAAACGTGTTTTGTGAGTCCACAACTGGCTTAAATTTAATCTTAAACGACTTTAGCTCTTAATTTTTCCAATATTACTCTCAAATAATATTGAGTTTATCAGGCAACACCTGTTACACATTCACTAGTTTCAATAATTATTGCTAATTGCTAATTTAAACTATTAAAATGTGTGTTATGAGCTTATTATTCGTTTAAATTGAATATTAAACAACTTTAGCTTTATATTTTGTGAATATTACCTTCAAAAAAATATATGGAGTTCTGTTATTTTGACAACACCCTGTACATATTTATTAGTTTGGCGATTAAAGCTAACTTTGGCTAAGCTAAGAAGCTAATTTAAACTATTTAGATGTGTCTCATGAGCATACAACCTGTTATAATTTAATTTTAAACAGCTTTAGCTCTATATTTTGTAAATACTACCTTTAAAAATATTGTGTTATATAGTAAAATCTGCTGCACGTTTACTAGTTTGGTGATTGAAGCTAGTTTGACTAGCGCCACAAGCTAATTCAGACTATTCAAATGTGTGTGCTATGAGCGTACAACTTGATTTATTATCATTTTAATCAACTGTAACTCTTAATTTTGTGCGTCTTACCTTCGAAAACATGGAGTTTATATGGCAACACCTGCTGCGTGGTTGCTAGTTTGGTGATTTATGCTAATTTAGACGGAGTTAGCATCTGTTCCACGCAGTGAAACACCGTTATTATTGAGGCTCCTGTCACTTCCAGCATAAGTTTCAACAGGTGTCTGTGCTGGTGCTGCCCATCCCCCAGACGCTCGCCTCCCCTCCCATATGTTAACGGCCTCCTGGATTGATCAGCAACAAATTGCGGGGTGTTTGGCAGTTGTAAAAGGACGCCAGCTGAGCACACACATGCACACAAACTGGCCCTGTGTCATGGATCTCCTTTTCGGGCTCGGATCTGGTCGTCCTGCGGGATATCGGGCTACCTAGTTTGGCAGTGAGAGGACAGAGCAGGAGGTATCACAGCTGACTGATGGATATGACAGCCTGGCAGGGAGGCAGAAATGTTTGCAGCCACATCTACCATATGGTGGAGGCTGTTTCGCCTTGTCGCACGTAGTTCTTTGTAAGTTGCATCACCGAAAGCGATTATCAATATCTGCCAGACTTGCAGCTGCGGGGGGTGGTGAAGGGAGAGAAGTGGTGTCCGATGATGCACAGTTTGATCTCTAGTGATTAGCTGAGAAATATAGTTTGCAGTAGGGCTGAACAGCTGGCAAAATTGCGATTTAAGTTCAATATCCAAGTTGCAGGAGCTGCAGCTTTTTGATGAGGGTTATAAGTGAAGCCTAGAAATCAGAAAGACTGCTGCAATGTTTACATCACGTTTTTATATCAGTTTCAGTGGAAAATAAGTGCAAAAATGACAATTTCTGCTGAAACTGTGACTCACATCGCAGTGTTCGTCATAACACTCGCAGCATGGTTGAACTTCTTTGCATACGTTCAGCTGCAGTTTCTAGAAAACTTGCAAGAATTTTAATTACAGCCTGAAGTTTTCTGCTTAGAAGCCTTACAGCATTCACCACAGATGAACAAATAATGCAAAGATCTTATAGTCGATCGCAGTTACATTCAAAAGCTGCAAAAACTGGTGAAAAAACCTGTCAAATAGTCTGTTTTGCTGCTTTAAATGCAGTAAAAAAATGTGTAATTTTACAGTCAAACATGGGAAAAGTCCAGTTTACTCTCGTTTATATGGACATTATGCGCAGCCTGGGTCTGTTTTTCCTCCAGTCTACATGTGAATTAATATATTTTTTATGATTTTACTAGATATTATCTGTAACTTAACAGAACTAGGAGAAGCTGTTTTGTTCCCGTCTGTCTGCAGTTGGTCTGTTAGAGCTCAGCAGGCCGACTCGTCATAAGAGGTGCAGTGTGTTTTATTGAATTGTTGACTTTGAGACACACCCCTCTGCCTGTCTGAGCCTGTGTGTCTGCGAACGTTGGTAGTTATGAAGGAAACGGTCCCTCGGCGGGCCTTTATTGTCCGACAAAGTCCTCTGGTGGAGATAACCAGCTCCCCGGCGTGTGATCGGGCCTTTAAACCGGAATCACCTGAGCGTGTTGGTGCGAACGCAGGAGAACACGGCGTCGGCCTGTGTTTGGAAACATCCAGGAAGTGTGGCTGTCGAGCTCTGCCTCTGCCTGTTACCACGGTGTCACGACTTGCTGCAATGAGAGGAATGCTGCTTAAAAAACGTCCAGGAGAAGCTTCAAAGTGGAGCGTGGCATTGGGAAATACTGTGCTTTTTTTGGAAAGTTTTGATGTCCTCTGTGTTCCTGATATACATCCTTAATATTACCAGTTAAATTCTTCTGTTTGTGGCCGTGAATAGTGGCTGCAGAATCAGTTCCCCAACTTCTGGAGAGGATGAGTAACGCTAGAAGGGCCTCAAAAACCGCTGAAGAATTAAAAATTCTCTCAAACGAGTCCACTACAGATATTAATCATAAGAATATGACTCATGTAAAGAGGTGGACGGGTACACGAGCTCCCCAGCTGGGATTCAGAGTCTTGCTTTGGGAAAGAAATAGATTAAATAACAGTTTTTTTTTAAATTATTTTAATGCAAAAATAAAACGTCTCATTGGTCGTAACTCGTGCACTTGATGATAATAGCTTGACTTGTGTTGCAGCTTTGGAAAAGAAAGCAACAAAGAACTAATTAGACAAATGATAAAAGAGATTTTAAATAATGAATAGGATCACAAACCTGCAACATAAACAGGATTGAATAGGTAAAACGTGTACCAGCAGTTAGGAAAAAGACATATGATGAAAGGGAGTCTTAAGAAAAGATTTTAAAGAGGACTGTGAGGCACTTAGATGTTGTCCTGCTTAGTCTAAATGAATAAAAAACATAACTAAATCACAGAAATGACAGTAATGCTGTTTTGTCAGATGCTGGTCTGTATATTCTTAAACATACAACAAAGTTCCTCAAGACAAATGCAGCATAATTAGAAATAACTTGGAGATCGCACGAAGTAATGCTGCTTTTCTCTGTTTTGTCAACATTGCGGAGGCGGCCATCTTGTTTGAATAAACTTTATCGGGCCAGTCACTTGACAGAACTGAGTGGGCTTTAAAAGGAGCAAGAATTAGAATCTCACGGCGTCTGAGGGCAACAAGTGTGGGAGCTGGCACGTTTAAATGTTCATTCTGGTGGTGCCAGAGCGTAACCAACAGACGTCTTTACGACGAACCAGGAGTCCAGCATCCAAACCAAGTCAGATTTAAATATATAGCACATTTAGAATAACCTGGGTTGACCGATGTGTTCAATTCAGCTAGTAAAAACCAGAATAAAATCGTAAATCAGGCTGAAAATGTGTAAGATCAATTTCTAAAAGCCAGTTAAGAAGTAAATATGAGATATTAAGGCCGTGAGGAGCAGCCAGAAGCTTTTGAAGACATGCATGCTGAGTTATTTTGGAAATGTCAGTGAAGGAGGAACATGTAATTGAAAGAGGAAGGTCGTTCCAGTGCTTTAGAGCTGCTGCTGCTGCTCCTTTATCCACCAGTTTAAAACAGTATTTAACACTTAAAAACACTCTGGAGGCTGTTTTGAATGCAGATTTAATGACGTCTGAGTGAAATTCACCCTGTTTCTGTGTCTGTATTGGATAAACTACAGTGTTGTAGCATTAAACAGAGGCTGCTGGAGCTCACAGGCTGCTTTTAGAGATAACTTCACTTCCTCATTTGATTGATTCTGATTTAGTTTTTGATGCGGATTGAAGTTGTGATCATCACGAAGCCGTAACACAACACCGTGCATGCTACCTGAAGTGATATTTCACTTATTTGTCCCTTTGGAGGGAACTTGTGGTGCCGCTAGCGCTAAATCGCTAGCGTTCGGTTGCTTTTCGGGACATTTTTGGGGAGGTTTGGAGGTTTTCTGTTACCTTAGCTTTGCCAGAAAGCAAAGTAGCGAATTAGTGCTAGCCGCGGAGCTAGCGCTAAATCGCTAGTGCTAAATCGCTAGGTCCTTTTCAGAAGTCAGACGGGTCACGGAGCCAAAACCAACAGGAAATAGAGAAATAAGTTTTCCACGGGTGTATTTTAATTTTCATTTCATCTGAAATTCACCTTGTTTCTGTGTCTGTATTGGATAAACTACAGTGTTGTAGCATTAAACAGAGGCTGCTGGAGCTCACAGGCTGCTTTTAGAGATAACTTCACTTCCTCATTTGATTGATTCTGATTTAGTTTTTGATGCGGATTGAAGTTGTGATCATCACGAAGCTGGAACACAACACCGTGCATGCTACCTGAAGTGATATTTCCCTACAGCAGGGCTTTAGTCGTGAGCAGAGACCAGTCATTTCAGTGTCTCTCGGTGCATCCTCTCCCCCTCGGTTCTGCTTTACGTGACGCCGACCCTCCAGCGTAGCGTGGGGGGACGGGCCGGGGACGCGACGGGCTTCCCCCATCTCCCATTACAGGAGGCCAGTTCCCCTTTCCAGTAAGGGTGACATGACGGCTGCAGATAAGCATTTGCTTTGGCAGCTTTTGTGACGGTTTAATTTTAGTCCTCGAGCTCGATCAGCAGGGCGATGGAAGGCGAGGGGGGCCTATTTTGCTCCTGGCCAGTGAATTTTACAAGCCGGGCTATTTGGAGTCGAGAATTTCGGAGGGTTTATCGTCTTATGTGGCAATAAACAAGTTATCAGAGCAGTAAGGTTGTCAGGATTAATTAATTACAGAATGCACTCATTCACACACACTTTGTTGCCTCGAGCGGACGCCAGCGTGTCGGCACGTGGAAAGTAATTAGAAGCTAAAAAGCTAATTGTGAGGTTTGCGACGCCCTAAATGATCCACGATATCTGTTTTATTTACCTCTGGTGTTCAGGTGTGGCCTTGAAAGGTTCATGATCACTCAAGGAAACTAACTGACAGACTTTAAAACCGCTTTTATTATTCTGGCAGCCCGACTGACTCGTAATGGACAAACTAAATGTCAACAAGTGGTATCAGGTTTCTTTATATTATGTCGAGGAAAGATCAGAGCGATCTGATAGTAGTTTGAGGAAGCGTTTTGTGTCAAGCAACTACTTCTTCTTCTTCAAGCAGTTTTGCTGTGACTGACCCACATGTTATCCTGTTCTGGTTCTTTATTCCATGTTAATTTCATTTCTGGTTTAGAAAGGAAGAAAGAAGAAAGCTTTATTTGTCAGGAATACATTTTTACAGCATTGTGAAATGTTGTTTTCGTACATCCCAGTTCAGAGCGCAGGGTCAGCCATGGTACGGGCTCAGGGCCCAACAGTGGCCACATTGGGGTTTGATCCTCTGACCTTCTGATCAGCAGCCCAGAGACTCAACCGTCGCACCGCCACGGCCCCTGTTGATATTTTAAATAAAATTTGACCTGTGGACGCCATCATGAACTGTTCCTACAACTGCAGCGATTTAGATTGGAGTTTAGATCCATCTAAAAACCTAACGTTGAGGTTTGCGATGTCCTAAATCAGTGGTTCTCAACTGGTCCAGCCTCAGGACCCATTATGTCTCTATTAATAACGGTCGCGACCCAACTTTTTGAAGTTTGCTGTTCCCGTTAACATATTAAGGTTTTTATTCGGGTGGAGTCTCAACACATTTTGACACAATTTAGGAACATTTTTGGCTTATTTTTTTGTTAATTTTGGTGTATTTGGACACTTTTGCCAAGTTTTGTGGCATATTTTGGTCCATTTTGACAGATTCTGAGCACATTTTGGTTCATTTTTGACACGTTTTGGCATAAATTTCTCCAATAAGCTGGCAGAGACAGATCTAGAGGTTAATGGTGGGCAACTACTGGTGTCACCACCACTAAATATCCTGCTATTGAAAGCAAACTGTGTCATAAGAAACACGTCCTTTAAAAAAAGACTTTATACTGGTACTTTTTTGGGGGGGGCATGCTTCTGCGACACTCTCAAAATGGCTTCACGACCCACTAGTTGAGAACCACTTCCCTAAATGATCCATGATATGTGTTTTATTTACCTTTTGTTGTTCAGCTGTGGTCTTTCAAGGTTTACCTTCATGGTCATTCGAGGAAACTAACTCCCTCTTCCACCTGACAGACTTTGAAAGACAAACCAACTGACTGCAAATCATGAAGTCTGATTTCTAGTCAGGTGTCAGTGATCTGATACTTATTTGAGGAAACGTTTTGTTTTTCTATCAAGCAATTTATTCTTGTTGAAGCAGTTTTTCTCAAATAGTGACCTGCGCTGTGGTCTCTACATCCTTGTGATTGCTAACCAAACCTTTTCTGGTTCATTATTCTCCATCACATTCATTTAATTTGACATATGGACGCCATCATGAGCTGTTCCTACAACTAAAACGGCGTAAAACTGCTTTTAAAGTCTCTCAGATCCATCTAAAAACCTAACATTGAGGTTTGCGATGCCCTAAATGATCCATGATATGTGTTTTATTTACCTTTTGTTGTTCAGGTCTGGTCTTTCAAGGTTTACCTTCATGGTCATTCAAGGAAACTAACTGACAGACTTTAAAAAAAACGCTTTTATTATTATTTCTGCAGCCCAATTGACTGGTAATAGACGAGGCTGATCAGGCTTCTGTATATATTATTGGAGGAAATGTTATGTATCAAGCAACTTCTGACCTAAATTTTGTCCCTTTCTGGTTTATTATTAAATTCTGTTTAACTTAATTTGACATATAAACACAATCATGAGCTTAAACTATGTAAAACTGCATTTGAAGTCTCCACTAAGATCCAGCAAATGAACATAACTGTGAGGTTTGCTATAGGGATCGACCGATTTGTTTTTTCCCAGGGCTGATGCCGATTATTGGCGATCAAGAAAGGCCGATGACCGATATTTGGAACCGATATGTAGCGTTTTACCAGCATATCATTGATAACGAGGCTTCTTCATTAATTAGGGCGACTATAACTGAATATGTAAAATAGAAACAAGAGAAATTAAATTAGGATGCAATTACGCTTTAATTGCCCACTAAGGTCCAGCCAGATCTTAAAGCGTTAAAGCGTAGCCGCTGGCTGTTAGCTTAGCATTAGCCACTGTGAAAGAAGGTAAGCTAGTAGCTAAACGGCTTGGGTGTTCTGAAGTAGTAATTGGTGAATAAAAATGCCGATATTCGGAAAAGTGCCAGATATCGGACATGACAATCGACCGGGCGGATAATCGATCTTTCCCTAGTTTGCTTTGCCCTAAATCAGTGGTTCTCAACTGGTGGGTCGGGACCCAAAAGTGGGTCACAAAGCCATTTTGAGAGGGTCGCAGAAGCATGCCCCCTTCCAAAAAGTAGTGATATGAAGTCTTTTATTTAAAAGGACGTGTTTCTTATGACAAAGTTTGCTTTCAATAGAAGGATATTTAGTGGTGGTGACACCAGTAGTTTCCCACTATTAACCTCTAGATTTGTCTCTGCCAGGTAATGGGTTAATTTATGCTAAAATGTGCCAAGAAATAAACCAAAATGTGCTCAGAATCTGTCAAAATGGGCCAGAATATGCCCAAAACTTGGCAAAAGCATCTAAATATAGCAAAATGAGCAAAAAAATAAGCCAATTTTTTCCCAATCTGTATTGAAAAACGTTGAAACTACACCCAAATAAACCTTAATTTGTTAACAGGAACAGCAGACTTCAAAAATTTGGGTCGCGACCGTTATTAATAGAGACATAGTGGGTCCTGAGGCTGGACCAGTTGGGAACCACTGCCCTAAATGATCCATGACATCTGCTTTTGTTTACCTGTGTTCTTCAGGTATGGCCTCACAAGTCTTGGTCTACCCATCACACCTGCACTCAGCTCAAAAAAGTGCCTTAGGAACCAGCAGCAGTGGTACCAGCAGACTCACGGGTGAAGCCCACCGCAGTAACAACACCAGCAGAGCCTTTCAGCACCGACCGCCGCCCAAGACCTATGTGATCGGAGTCAACTACGGCATCGCCTACCCCAACAACGTCATCCCATCCTCAGCTGCCGGCACCGATCCGGGAAGACTACTAGAGAGGGAGCAGTGGGCATCGCAGAGGGAGGAGAGCTGGACGGGCCTGGGAGAAGCCGGCGTCCAGGATCAGCTTTGCCAGAGCCGAGGCCCACAGGAGGTGAGGCTTCGTAGGGACAGTGGTGGAACTCCATCAGGTGGAGGTTTGGACTGCGGCCTACTGAGGAGGGCCTGCATACGAGCGGAGGAGGACGAGGGTGGAAGCAGGAGGCTGCAGGCCAGAGGAGGATACGTCAGCCTTCTGGATACAGGTTCCACCCAGAGATGTGAACAGAAGACGGGCGACGGTGGAGAACAACCGCAGGAGAAGAGCCGCGTGGGAACCATGCAGATAGTGGAGGAGGTATCTGCTCTACCTTCGCTTCCTCCACCTGTGGCCATGTTGCAAACCAGCACCGGGAACAATGCGGACCCTGTCAGAGCGGGAGGTGGAGGGACCCTGCCTGCTCAGAACAACAGGGCCGAGGCGGTTGGCGTCGGGGCGGACGGGACTGAGATCAGGCGCAGCGGTGAAGCGGCGGCGGCGGTGGCGGTGGCCGGAGCTACGGTGACGAGAACCGGATCGGGGGACGGCGACTATCAGCTGGTGCAGCACGAGGTTCTGTGCTCCCTGAAGAACAGCTACGAGGTCCTGGAGTTTCTGGGTCGTGGCACCTTCGGACAGGTGGTGAAGTGCTGGAAGAGGGGGACGAATGAAGTGGTGGCGGTGAAAATACTGAAGAACCACCCATCCTATGCACGTCAGGGGCAGATCGAGGTGAGGATCTGTGTGTTTCAGCTGAGGATTAACTGAAAATGAGTTGCTTTTACGGTGTTTGATCTTCCCTTGTGCTAAAGAACAGTCTGTTCTTCTGGCTTCGTCTTCTTTTACACCCGTGCTGTTTTCCTGCAGGTGGAGATTCTGGCCCGGTTGAGCAGCGAGAATGCAGAGGAGCACAACGTGGTGCGAGCTCTGGAGTGTTTCCAGCACCGCAGCCACACCTGCCTGGTGTTCGAGATGCTGGAGCAGAACCTCTACGACTTCCTGAAGCAGAACAAGTTCAGCCCTCTGCCGCTGAAAATCATCAGGCCCATTCTGCTGCAGGTAAGGCTGCAAAAAGACACAGAAATATCAGAAGGTAATGGTTTGTTTATGCCCTGAAATGCAGAAGACCACTTAAATCTATTCATCTATGTTAATTCTTGCAGGTGGCAACAGCTCTAAAGAAACTCAAGTCTCTGGGTTTGATCCACGCTGACCTGAAACCAGAGAACATCATGCTGGTGGATCCCTCCAGGCAGCCGTACAGAGTCAAAGTCATCGACTTCGGCTCGGCCAGCCACGTCTCCAAGGCCGTCTGCTCCACGTACCTGCAATCCCGATACTACAGGTTAGCTGCTTCACTTTCACCCGAACTATCCATCATTCATGAAGCTGCAAGGGGAGTCGCGCTGCAGTGGAGCTCGCAGCTGTCGGGGCTCTTTTCTGTTGCCTCTTAAAGCGGAAATTGGTTTTGCAATCATAGAAATTCACAGAATGAGTCTTCAGTGCTCTGTCAGTGCAGCTCTGACGTCCCAGATGCTGCGTTTTTATTGAGAATTTGCACATTTTGAAAGTTTCCCCCCTGCAGAATCCAGTTTGACTGCGCAGGAACGACCGTCTTCAGCTAGAAATGCGTTCGGCATCGAGGCCAGATGGCAGATTAGTGTTGCGCTGACGGTTTCTGGTTGATTTGGTGGGTATTTTATTCATTGTGGACGAGCCGCACGTCACAAAAGAAGTGACTCACAGGTGAAAGTGAAGCGTGTGTTGCGTCTCGAGTCACATTTGTCACAGAGGAAACCACAGAATGTTGACAGAAAGAGCTGCCGTGTGAAACTCGGCCGGTTTCAAGCGGTACAAAATGTTCAGAAGTGAGATTCGAGGGTAGAGTATTTTTAGGAGGATCTGACATGTCGCGATGTGAACTGTCACGTTATTTGTCGCCGAGTTGTGGCAGGTCAGACGTCGTCTCGTGGGTAACGGCTGCTTGTGTGTCTGTTTCCCACAGGGCTTAGCGAAGTCTTGCCTGAGCTCTGCGTTCAGGGCAAGGCCTCGTCTGCTCTTATGTAACATGAAGTGCTGTGTATTAACCTGCACACTCTCTCTGGGAGTTCCTCGACGTGTCTCTGACTTTCCTCTCCGCCTGCTGGCTTTCTCTTTACTGCCTCGCTCTTTCCTGCACATATGCATTTTTTTGGACGCATGCCTGGATGTATGTCTGAGCTGCCTCGGGTTCGTCACGCCCTGCCGCTGTTGCATAATAGCGTGGAGGAACTGAGATGTTTGTGAGGGAACGGCGTCATGAAATATTTGGCATGTCTCCTATGCTTGGGTGAGAGGCAGAATGTGCTCATGAAACGGCTTCGACAGCTTCAAGACAAAGCACTTAATGAAGCCCTGAGCTCACGCAAAGCTTTGAGGACTTGCTGTGCTAAAAATTGCAGATCGCACCAAGTGGAACACATGTTTTGCATGAAGGAAAAACATCCTCTTTTATTTTGAAGTGTGCTGCTAATTGTTCCCGACTCACCGCGGACTTGTTGGCACGTGGAATCGAGCGGCATGTTTAATGACGTCCCGAGATTGCTCCCGAGGCCGAGCGTTTCCCCGTCGTTAATCACGGGACGTTTTCATTCGCTTGCAAGTTTCGGCAAGTGGGTCAACTGGGTCGGAGGAGCTCTTCAAACATTGTGCAATCCGTTAGAAATGCTGTTTAGGTGCGACGTGTCTCCAGCACACGCCCACCATTCCTCTCTCTGCAGTGCTGATTTTATCTCCCTGTCAGGAACGTTCTCGCATTTCATCACCTATTTCTGCTTTTCGTGCGCAAAACTCGTCTTGCAGCAGCCTCTGAACTGTAAAGGCGATAATCACATGCGCAGCTTCTCCGTTTTGGCGAACGCAAAAGCCACTTTCTGGGCCCCCTTCTTCTTTGAGCCGTTACATAACATAAAGGATTTGCTCCCCCAGTTGACCTGGTTAACGGTGTTTCGCGCTTGTGTGTTTTCGTCTTGGAGCAGCAGCAGCAGCGGCGGCGGTTAAAATGGCCACCGTAAGATTTTCAGGGAGGTCACTCAGGACACGGTAGGGGCCAGCGGAGAATGTGGTATGTGAAAACCCACATTTAGATCCAGGAAAAAACATTCAGACATTCCTGTGTGCGTCTGGGTGTGTTCGTGTGCGCGCGCCTGTGTCTATGCAACAGCTGCCAAGGCTGCGTTACTCCATGCAGGTTACACAATGTACCCTAACATGCTTCACAACAACTCATCTCAGAGGCGATGAAGGGCCTCTCTCAGGACGGGGAAATTGGTGTGTCGGGACCGGTAACTTTACCTG
Source organism: Dascyllus trimaculatus (assembly GCA_024666655.1). Lineage (NCBI taxonomy): Eukaryota > Metazoa > Chordata > Actinopteri > Pomacentridae > Dascyllus > Dascyllus trimaculatus. The sequence goes on along the minus strand of CM045448.1, from coordinate 2,545,165 downwards.
CTGGAGCCTCGGCACTGTAATCATCCTGGGAAGTGGAACATCTGGCCGGTTCTTCCGTCCATCCACCTTTTGTGGCGACCTTGAAGGGATATGCAAAGACGCTTTTTAGCTTTAAAGGCGCACCATCCCCTCCTTTCCGCTGTGGGTTTGTGTGAGTTGGTTCGGCCATGACGGCGGCCGGTAGCGCACTGAGGCTTTAGTGGTTTATTTTGCGTTGCTATGCCTACAGAACCTCCACACTCAAACCAAGATGTCACAATCATGTTTTGCAGTGTCCTATTTCCCTTATCTATATGCATTATATAACTCCCAGAGCAGTGTACGTTCCACACGGTGTCGTTTTGTTTGCACATGAGTGTGGTTTGCATGATGTAGTGTCTCTTCATCTCCAGTGCTCATATTGCATAATGACTGTGCTGTATTGTTACCATAGTGAAGCTCCTATGAAATGCAGGCCTCACCACAATGGGTAGGAGGAGGGTTTTTTTTGCTTCTTCTTCTACGGCTCTGGGGTTTTCCCTGGATTTTCCAGAACCATAGGTGATGGCATTGCCAGAAAGTGCGGCTTAGATAGTTTTTAAAGAGGCAGAGAACCCCCCAAAGGGCAGTAAAAGTTTATAACACACTCATTTAAGGTCCAATCTGAGATAATACACATTTGCATCCATCTCTCCACCACATGTAGTTCAACTGGACTGGTTTAAATACGTGTCTAAGTTGGATTAAAGGTTGCACTTCTTTTATAATGCTGGCTAAAGTGTCTGTATTTATGGTGAGATGTGGGGCTGTTAATGATTAATCTGTGGTTTTGCTGTAGTACTTGGTTTTTCTACCAGTTTGAGCCTGTTGCTATTTAACGAGATGGAGTTACAGGTGTGTTTGCTGCCCGCCCGTTCGAATTCATAAATCAAGCGCGCCCTCCTGCCGTCTCGCTGCTGTAACAAGGCCGTCTGGTTTAGCTAGCTGCGCGATGCTAACGCTAAACCAGCCGCCGACACCAACGCCAAGCTAAGTGTCCATTAGCAGAGAACGCCTTACGCTATAGCTAGCTCTGATTACAAGCTTCCAGGAACGTTCGAGCTGAAATGATTTAGAGGTGGCAGTAAACGCCCGCAGAAATCCTGGACTGTAAAAGTTGACTGCAGCGGTATTCGTGGAAACAGCTGCTCAGCTACGCGTTGCAGCAACGGCACTGCAGCTTCTAGATTCACTTATGAGGGTTATTTTGATGTTAAACCACTGCCACTTCCTGTTTATCAGTCACCCTGGTGTAAATACGAGTGGTTATAAGTGATTTTATCAGCAGACAGCAAATCTGTCTGCTTTATTTCATTGATTTAAACAGTAATTTGATTATTAGCTGTTAGTGTGGCAGTAAATTTGCGCTGCTCGCCAGGTAAGAGATGCTAAAAATGCTAATTTGCCCCAAAAATGTGCTTTACTTTGTAATTTATCCTGTAGCATACAAGAGACGTTGATGGGACATCTGCCTCATGCATGATTAATATGAATCCTGACCAGGTGTGAGTAGCTGTGTGTGCATATATACATGTTTATACTTGAGTGTCAGTGTTGAGGCTGAGCTGCTCGCCCCAGATTGACTTCTCCTGCAGCTTGTCATTGTCTGAAACGAATAGCTTAGTCAGCTTATATCTGCTTCATATGCACGATTTGTACGGCCCACTCCTGCCAGGACTTCAGGCTGTCATTCTCTGAAGATTTCTTGGCTGCGGTGTTAAATTCTGAGCAAGTTCACACAGATTTTCTTTTTGGATTTGTGGTTGTGACTGTATTTCTGAGTCACTGTGGCTCAGGTGGCGGCATGTCCAGTAATTAAAGGGTGCCTCCTTAGTTCCCCGTGTCCTCTCCAGAGACCGTTAATACCAGTTAGTCACACTTTGTACCACCGTCGATCCTATTATTCCATTAATTGTTATAAATTAAGTGAGCCCGGTGTGTTTTTTAATCACCTGCAGTCACACAGGTGCAGCGTTTTGACTGAAAGCCCTCCGAGGTGGTGAACTTTGTTGGTTTTCTGAGCGGATGGCAGGCTGTGGCAGGAGCTTTTCAGCGCCTGTCATGTGCTAATGTGTTGTTGCCATGGCAGCATGACACAGCAGGGCCCGGCGAGGTGACTGTTCTGTCCTGCGGAGGCCGGTGACGTAAAACCGCCTCCCGTAATGAAAATGGAGCACTGGGCTACGTGAATAATTCAGCCGGGCGGATCGGGTGGAAGGAAAAGGCGGCTATCGTCTTAGCGCGCTCGCAGATTCGGCCGGGCTGCGCTGAGCTTCCTCCATCCAGGTGTGATTTCTTTGTCGCAGAGGTGTCGTTTTACCTCTGGCACCAGGACACGCTGTGCACTTCATGTTCATCTGCCTCATGTGGGCGTGTGTCCGTGCAGAGATCTCATTTTAAACAACCACGACAGGCCCAGAAATGCAGCCCTGGGCCTCTTCTCTGGAAGACAGCCTCACTTTAAATCAAGTTCTGACAGTTTCCCGATCAGGTTTTTATTCTTGTTTGAAACTAAGACTCTTTATAAATGACTTGGAGCAGCATTGATCCGTGTTGTTTGCCCTAATTCCCCCTGATGGTCAGCAGGGAAACATGGCGTGACACTGGAAGCTACACCTGCTGTGCATATAGTACTTTATGAATAATACATGAGTGCTCAGAGTGGATTTGTGTTGCTGGAGTCCTTGTTTTGCACTTGGAGGCTTCTTTTTTCCCCCCTCTTGTCAACCTGCATGATAAATGCATGTATTTCTAGTCATGTCCTTGCATTTATTTTTGGTTTCTGTGTGTGTGTGTGCAGTCATGCATGCTCAGACATACAGATTCCCACTGTTACTACTGCGTTATGCAGCGGCCGACACTGTTTTCAGCATTAAATTTACTCGATTATTGTCGCCTACTTTAGTGAAAGAATAAAGATTTAGCGTTTGGTTTGTTTTAGGAGTGTGTTCTGTGTTTTTTTTCCTGGGTTTATACTGATTATTATCCAACAAAAGGATTAGTGACCAATATTTGGAACTGATCGACTCGCTTGTTTCCTGTAAAAATATAAATCTTGTTGTCAGAATTTATTCTAAAGTGTTAATTGGCTACAACAACAATCGGATAGAGCTCAAGACCACAGAGTTGTGACTGCAGGTGGACAGATTCAGAGATCGGGAATCGCTTAAAAATAATAGAAAGACCTATAATGAAAGAAAAATTCTGAATATTGGGTCTTGTAGTCGGCTAAACTGAGTATGTTCAGGATAAAATTAGCCTATTTCATACTAGAGCTGCTACGGTTGATCGATTAGTTGCCAACTATTTGAATTACCCGCCAACTATGTTGATAATCAGTTGGTTTGAGTGATGTTTTTTGATTCCAGCTTCTTAAATATAGATATTTTCTGGTTGCGTCGCTCCTCTGTGACAAACAGAATGTCTTTCGGTTTTGACATAAAGAGACATTGGTCGACATTGTTCACCTTTTCTTGACATTTTATCAGCATTTTCTACCCTGTCATTGCATTTTAAAGACCAACAATGTTAAAAAAATCGGTACTTTCGGCTGTTAAGGCTTCCTAAATCTTTCCACTGAGCTGGTTCCAGGTCTAGTTCGGAGCCAGAGCCTGACTTAGCTCCACTTCTTTGTGTTTCCACCACCTAAGCACCGACTCCAGGTTCTATAAACTGGAGCTCAGCAAGCACCAACTCTTTGCTGGTCCAGAGCTAAGCACCGAGTACGTCAGGGGCTGGGGGCGGGGTTATGGTGACCAACCATCAACGGTGGAAAGGGACACACAAGCGCTAATTAGTGTCCTTGTTCTCCAGGACGTCCCTGGTCCCATCACACATGTATTGGAATGACTCCCGGGACACACGGAAGTTTAGCACAAACTGTTGACCTGAAATCCGCTACAGTTGTGTCCCACCAGTAGCGTGATCACGAATGTGTCCAGGCAACAGGAGGACCTCCGCCTCACAATCAGCCTTAAGACCCTCTATAGAGATAAACATAGATGTTATCATCAACTTACTGCGTTTGTTTAACTGCTATGTAATGGATGCTAGCGTAGTGGTTTTATGGTGACCCAATGGATCCAACTTGACTCCAAACAGGTTCTTAGGAGGAACCAGATTAGAACCAACTAAGAACCAGAACTAGGACCTGGTTCTTCTTGGTGGAAAAGGGGTAATAGACTCCACAATAGCAGGGATTAAATGATTATTGCGTTTGATAAACAGCTGTTTCCCAGGATTCTCAGGAAGAAAAATGTGTTTACAGATGTTCTATTTTGGTTCTGATACAAACTCACTATAATTACCACCCAATCAACACTAAAGGATAAAGACTGATAAATTATTTTTTAAATGAACATGTAAAACATTCATAAAGACATTTCAGTTAGGTTTTGTGGTAAAATTCATGTTTCGACGCCAAATTCTGACACCATTATATTGCAAGTATCTACATCAAACTCCTCGATTTTAATAATCTGCATTGATATCGTCCCTAAATATAACCATGGAGCTGCTTGTAAACGTTAAACGAATCGCTGCCGTTGTGAAAATGTCACCACACACACCTGATTAAAACATCTGGTGTATTACAAATTAGGGAGCGATGTACCGGGCCAGTCAGCATTGTGTAAAGTTGTTCGACAAGGGCTTAAATGTAACGGATGTTCATTTATATAATGAGAGAAGGCCGAATTGAACTGAAGACTGGTCTGGTTATAATGGATTTACTGTGTGTTGTTTACTGCTAGCTTGTCTCGTTTCTTTCTGCGTCATGGCGGCACAGAAAGACCCTTTTCCCAGTTTATTAGATTACATTCAGCTGTATTGTTCTGCAGAATAGGTGCTAGGGTGCAATATTAGGCCTAATCTAGACTAGAAAGGACATTTTGTTTGCTTTTTATAGTCTACTGCCGCCCAGCTCTCCTGCCCGCATCGTCCTGGTCGCTGCTTCGCCCTGTTGCAACTCGACCTGCTTGGATTTGTTTGATACGTGATCATCGCGGATCAGCTTTGCCTACAGGTGTTAAAGCACGGGGTTCACGTGTCCCGCAGCGCTGTTGCGTCGTGTTCGACACCCCTCAGGTTTACACAAACACGCGGCGGGGATGCGGCGGTCCGCGGCGCCTGTTAGTTACTGCGGTGCCGCGTCGGCCGTGCAGTAATGCAGTGTTTGTTCTTGCCGTGGCTCTCTGGTGTGACTGGTTAGTTCTGGAACCTGGTCTGCCTGCCAAACACCTGTGGGTGGGTGTGTGTGTGCGGGTGTGTTAGACTTGTGTTATGTGATGAGCTGTTACCGCTCTGGAAAGCAGAGGCCATTGCAGCAGCTTTTATGACTGACAGTAAAGCAGCAGCAGCAGCAGCAACAACACACACAAACAAGCTCCTGTGTATGTTTATTTCTCTATGCGTCCCTCTTAATTCCCTTCCCCCTGATGATACATACATTTATTTATCTCTGCTGCAAACCGCTACGGCCCTCGTCTGCAGCTGACGCTCCTCTCTTTTAGAAACGACACCAGCATGAAGCTCTGATAATTGCCGGGGAGAAAGAAGCGATGATGTTGCGTAACTAAAAAATAAAATGTATGTTTCAGTCTTCGGCGGACTGGTGCGTGGGCAAGTCCTCCAAAATAGGCAGTGAAAGTTTTACTCATAGCTCCGCTCTGTGCCTCGCATATTAAGCAACAGCATGTGCTGCCAATGTACAGTTCCCTCTTCTTATTCCGGCTCAGTACGTTGGTTTTTACGTCGCGTAGTCTTGAGCAATTTGGCCTGAGCTGACTTGTGTGTGGTTTGTGTCCACCAGGGTGTTGCATGCAGTTGTGATGAGAGTGAACTCATTGTTTGTGAGCGTGTAATCTTCATAATTTACTAAAAAGCAGAACATTGTGAGCGACAGCCGACGCCATGTGTTGCCAATGTACAGTTCCCTCTTTTTATTTCAATACAGTGCATTTGTTCTAGGTTTTGTAGTCTTGAGCAATTCTCTAATTTGACCTGAGCTGACTTTTATGTGTGGGGTAGTTTTTATTTGCAGTTTAACTGAGCGTGAATTCATGTCAGTGCCATGTTTTTTTGAGGTGTAATTTTCCTCTGGTGCATTTTTATAGCCTTATGTCCTGATTTAAGACGTTGTCCTGAGTCAAAACGGCTTTTTCTTTGTGTCTAATTAGCATTAAATATTCTTAATAACTATTATTATGTGCATTAGTAAGAGAGAAGAGACATTTAGGGTTTGGTTTGTTTTTGTTTGTCCTTGTGCGTCACATTTATTGTAGATTTTCCTCACTGTTTCTGTTTGAAGAGGAAGCTCCAGGGAAAAACCGATATGTTATTTCTAGCGGTTTTTATACCCCCTTTCCACTGAGCTGGTTCCAGGTCTAGTTCGGAGCCAGCAGTTCTTTGTGTTTCCACCACCTAAGCACCGACTCCAGGTTCTATAAACTGGAGCTCAGCAAGCACCAACTCTTTGCTGGTCCAGAGCTAAGCACCGAGTACGTCAGGGGCTGGGGGCGGGGTTATGGTGACCAACCATCAACGGTGGAAAGGGACACACAAGCGCTAATTAGTGTCCTTGTTCTCCAGGACGTCCCTGGTCCCATCACACATGTATTGGAATGACTCCTGGAAGTTTAGCACAAACTGTTGACCTGAAATCCGCTACAGTTGTGTCCCACCAGTAGCGTGATCACGGATGTGTCCAGGCAACAGGAGGACCTCCGCCTCACAATCAGCCTTAAGACCATCTATAGAGATAAACATAGATATTATCATCAACTTACTGCGTTTGTTTAACTGCTATGTAATGGATGCTAGCGTAGTGGTTTTATGGTGACCCAATGGCTCCAACTGGACTCAAAGCAAACAGGTTCTTAGGAGGAACCAGATTAGAACCAACTAAGAACCAGAACTAGGACCTGGTTCTTCTTGGTGGAGAAGGGGTATTAGTCACCAATATTTGGATCTGATATGCATCCACAGTAGAAAAATAAATCTTCATGTCAAAATATAGAACAACACACGCTCCAACAGCAATAATCCTCACTGAAATGCCTTTTGTTTATTTTTATTTTACATAAATTTAACTAAAAAGCTGAACATATTAAGCGACAGCAGATGCTATGCAAGTGGTGCAGCTTTGTGTCTCGTAAACATTACATTTTGTTGATAATTATTTTCATGTACGTTAGTGAGACGTTTGTTTTTACTCATTTTGTTTGAGGAGCAAGTTTTGGAGATCGACCTATATGGATGTATCAGGGCCGATACAGATTTTGAGACATCAAAGGGATCAATAACTAATATTTGGAACTGATAAACTCTCAGTCTACAAACTCCAGCACAAGACTTCATTGAAACGCCTTTTGTTCATTTGATTTTACATACCTGTACCTAAAAAGTCGAACACGTTAAGCAGCAGCAGCAGATGCCATGTGGTGTTAATATACGCTTCCCTCTTCTTATTTCAGTACATTTGTTTTGGGTTTTCTAGTCTCGGTGTTTCCCTAATTTGGCCTGAGCTGACTTGTGTGTCGTTTCTGTCCACCAGAGTTACTGCATTTAGTTTTTACTTGCAGTTAAACCGAGTGTGAATTCATGTCCTCGTCATATTTTTTGGCCGGTTTCCCCCCGGTTAAGCGTTTAAGTGCATTTTTATTGCCTTTTGTTCCGTTTTAAGACCTCTCGCTGTGTCGAAACAGCTCTCTCTTTGTGTCCAAACAAAGGTTTTGTGTGGTCTGACGTCTTTTGCTTGTGCCTCCGGGGCGTTCGGGGGGCAAGTCCACCACTTAAAAGTCACTTTTAACGAAGAACACCACAATTGGTGTCTCGGTCTCTGGTTATTCTGTAAATGTTCGAGGCAGTCTCTCCCCCTGAGGCTCTTTTTTTTTTCTCTTGTTGCATAACTGAACTTCTTCCTCTTGAGGGAGTAATAGGAAATGGCAAAGTGTAATTTCCTTCAGGCCAAGGAAGCTCAGGCTGTGTTTGACGTCTGTGTTTCTATATGCGCCTGCAGACTCGCAATTTGCAACCTCTCGCAGCCGTACGCACACACACGCTCGCATTTGTCGCCCTGCAACGCTGCTACGTTGTGGTCCTGCGTCCAGCTGTCACCTGGCAACCGCCGTTTCCCCCGCGGTCGTCACGGCGGCGCTTGTTTTCGTGCGTCGCCCCACGCTATCGCTGCGAGTCTCCCGTTTGAGTTGCGCAAGTGGCAAAGTCCGTTTGTTTGGAGAGATTTGCTCTTTGTTGCAGGAGCCTCGGCGCTCACGTCATGAGGGTGTAGTATTTGGCTAAAAGGGGGGGAAGCGTCCTGCTGGTGATGAAACCGTAATGTCTGGCGTCCTCTCGGCAATTATGCAGCGTGGCGTTCTCGAGCATTACTCAGATCATCCCTAACATCTGATGTAACTCAACAATTAGATCAGCGCCATGTGAGGTAAATCATTCTAGTCTCGGCTGATGAGATGAGTGGAGATTCGTGGCATTGAGTTTCGAAAATGTTCTGTACCGTGGTTTAAGTAAATTTACGAGGCCACGACTGCCTTGTATCAACAAAAGCCTATTTAAAAATCATGATTTGTCAATAAAGCGTGTTAATTTAAATCACAAAAGGTTCTCCTCTGCACTAATTACACTGTAAATATGGATAAAAACCTTTAGAAAGAATGTCGTGTTTGTAAATGCAACACAAAACAGACCCTAAAACGTACTCAGAAGCTCCAGAACAACAGCGTCTAATGAAGTTTTTGCTGGTGTTAAATAAAATACTGTAATGTTAAGTGTGAATGCCAGAATCATCCGTTGATACTGAATGAATGGAGTCCTTTATGATCTGTCTGTGTTGTTTTGATAACAGGAGGCTGAACAAATTGCGTATGCACATCCTGAAATGAGAGCGTTTTTATTAACTTCTCGTTCAGGTACAAGGATGGGTGTGTTTTTTAATGTTTGACAAAACCACAGAGGCCTATTGTCGACTATGAGACAAGACGAATTATCCATTACTGTCGTCTCTACTTTATTCTAGCACTAACTACCCAGCATATGGTCCTGCTACGTAGTCCATTTATGCTAGGGGTTGACTAAATATAAGCCGGACCGGATCTGATCGGAGCTAATAGGGTCCGTGTACGTCGCAGCCATTTGTTTTCCTATTTTGAGATTTCAAAATAAAAACGAAAAATAAACCGTTTCCCATTTTTTTCAGTGATAATACAAAATGAAAAACGGAAGACGGACCCTAATTCATTATCCATTATCTGTTATCCGATTTAATTAGATGTGTTTGTAAATGGAAATTAAAATTAAAATGCACCCGTGGAAAACGTATTTCTCTACTTCCTGTTGGTTTTGGCTCCGTGACCCGTCTGACTTCTGATGAGGAAGGATCTGGTATCTAAAGCTCCAGTGTTAGCTCACTGTTAGCAGACCTTGCTGTGTGCCGTGGCCTGATGAAGACCCACTGTGGGGTCCAAACGTTGCTTGGCTCACATTGTTCACTATTTCACAGTGGACTTTTCACCAGCGTGGGGTTTATTTGTCCCTTTGGAGGGACCTTGTGGTGCCGCTAGCTCCGCCGCTAGCGCTAAATCGCTAGCATTCAGCTGGTTTTCGGGATGTTTTTGGGGAAGTTTGGAGGTTTTCTGTTACTTTAGCTTCGCGCCAAATCGCTAGGTCCTCTTCAGAAGTCAGACGGGTCACGGAGCCAAAACCAACAGGAAATAGAGAAATAAGTTTTCCACGGGTGTATTTTAATTTTAATTTCCATTTTCAAACACATCTAATTAAATCAGATAACGGATAATGGATAATGAATTATGGCCTGTTTTCCGTTTTTCATTTTGTATTATCACTGAAAAAACGGGAAATGGTTTATTTTTCGTTTTTATTTTGAAATCTCAAAATAAGAAAACGAATGGCTGACCTAATAGCCAGCATTTTTCAAGTTATTCGTATTGTTGTTTTTTATTACACACTCCTTATATTCTGATGTAATTGGTTACAAGTCCTGAGTAATATCCAATCAACAGCGACGGATAAATAAAACAAGTTGCTGTTTGATCAAACAGATGTAAAACATATTGGGATTGTCGGGGATGCAAGACTGAAAATGTGTTGTAGTACCTGGTTTTGCCACTAGTCGGACCCTCGTACAGTTCGATGAAATGGAATACGACAGTTTGTTTGTGTTGGTTTGTAACAACGACATGGAGACCAGAGGAGGCGTCACTCGGACTACAAGCAGCTCTATGTTGGCAAGCAGAGAGCATTGTGGGAGTTTAGCTAGCAACGGGCACCATGACAAAGACTAATGTGGTGGTTAATGACCTCCAACGCTCCTTTAATCAAGACAAGCCGGCATTAGCATCACGTCTGTAGTTACAAATGGATGTCTACAAGTTGCAAGATTGATGTTAATGACTAATAGATTATTGATTAATAAGGCTGCTGATGATTAGTTTGGGCAGTGTTTTTAATGTTTAGATAACAGCAACATTAAAGTTTATCAAGGTGGCTGAAGGTTTCTATGCAGGAAATGCAGTGTTAGGTAGCTGTAGAAAATTAAAACCCTCCCGTTGTTGGTTTTCTATGGTTGCTGTCTCCTTAACTATTTCACATCCAAGTTCCTCAGCAACGTTTTCTGTTCTCAGTCCAGCCTTGCCACTTGCAGATCTGTAAATATGCTTTTCTCTGGGCTGCGGCGGCGAAACAAAGGTTTTGATTAATGCTTGAACACCAACTCCCCCCACGTAACCTTTCCTGTTTGTCTTTCCTCTCTGCAGGGCTCCGGAGATTATTTTGGGCCTGCCATTTTGCGAGGCCATAGACATGTGGTCACTGGGCTGTGTGATAGCTGAGCTCTTCCTGGGTTGGCCTCTTTACCCCGGAGCGCTGGAGTACGACCAGGTAACATTCCTCGCACTCAGACCACAACTACAAGCTGCTGGAGCTGCCCTGAATACATTAAAGTTTAATATTTTCCATTAGTTATTTAAAGAAGTACAAATTTAACACATTTATTACCCCATTTCAGGCCTTTTTTGTTTTAATTTGATATTTTAGCTAATAAAAATCTGAAATCCAGTGTTTCAGATTTTTAGGATATGTCCTAAAATCAATCAAAACAAAGAAATTCCGGTCCAGAAATGTCCAACTTCTGAAACATATGTTCATTTTTACACTAAATGCTTGGTTGGTTTGCCACAAATTACTATGGAATTACTACCAATTCTATGGAGTTGAGGTCATGTGAGTTGGCTGGCCAATAAAGCACAATAATACCGTGGTAAACAGAATATTTGGTAGTAGTTTTGGCACTGTGGGCAAAAGCTTGCCACCAGATACAAGCATAGAATGCTCTAAAATCTCCAGGTAGACTGCTGGGTTGACTTTTGGATTGATAAAACTGGGTTTTTTTGTTTTTAAAAAATAAAAAAATTCATGAGCTAAAAGCTTCAGTCATCGAAATTAAAACAATAAAAGGGTTGAAATAAATAAATAATAAGTCCAGCTGGAAAAGGAAATCAACTGAATGAAACATGTCGGCAGAAGGAAGTGGTCTAAAATCTCCAGGTAGACTGCTGTGTTAACTTCAAACTTCATAAGCTTCATAGCTTTATTTTTGACTTTCACAAGCTATTTCACAAGACATCTCCATGAGGCTTGTCAGTAGATAGAAACATAGAGTGCTGTAAAATCTCCAGGTAGACTGCCGTGTTGAGTTTGGATTGATAAAACTGTTTTATTTTTTTGATTTTCATGAGCTAAAAGCTATAATCATTAAAATTAAAACAACAAAAAGTTTGAAATATCTGTTAAGTCCATCTGGAAAAGGAAATCAGCTGAATGAAGCTTGTTGACAGAAGGAAACACTCTAAAATCTCCAGGTACGCTGCTGTGTTAACTTTAAACTTGCTTTATTTTTGACTTTCTTGAACTATAAGCGATAATCATCAAAAATTAAAACAACAAAAGGGTTAAAATATTTCACTTTCGTCTTGCTGGAGAAGGAAAACAGCATCACTATGAAGCTTGACAACAGAGGAAAGCATAAAGTGCTTAAATCTCCAGGTAGACTTTTTTGATTTTCATGAGCTAAATTAGATTAAAATATCTGTAAGTTCCTGCTGGAAAAGGAAATCAGTTGAATGAAGCTTGTCAACAGAAGGAAGCGCTCTGAAATCTCCAGATAGACTGCTGTGTTAACTTCAGACTTGCTTTATTTTTGGCTTTCTGGAGCTATAAGCCATAATCATCAGAATTAAAACAATACAACGGTTGAAATATCTCACTTCAGTCCTGTGGGAAAAGGAAATCAACATTTCCATGAGGCTTGTTAGTAGATAGAAACATAGTGCTGTAAAATCTCAAGGTAGGCTGCTGCATTGACTTTTAGATTGATAAAGCTGTTTTATTTTTTGATTTTCATGAGTTGTAAGCCATAATAATCAAAATGAAAACAAAAAATGGTTAGAATATCTGTAAGGTCCTGCTGGAAAAGGAAATCAGCTGAATGAAGCTTGTTGACAGAAGGAGCGCTTTAAAATCTCCAGGTAGACTGCTGTGTTAACTTCAGACTTGCTTTATTTTTGGCTTTCTGGAGCTATAAGCCATAATCATCAGAATTAAAACAATAAAAGAGTTGAAATATTTCACTTCAGTCTTGGTGTAAAAGGAAAAGCAGCATCTCAATGAAGCTTGTCAGTCGATAGAAGCACAGAGTGCTCTAAAATCTCTAGGTAGACTGCTGTGTTGACTTCAAACTTGCTTTATTTTTGACTTTCTGAAGCTATAAGCCATAATCGTCAAAATTAAAAACAATGAAAGGGTTGAAGTATTTCACTTCAGTCTTGCTGGAGAAGGAAACCGACATCTCCATGAGGCTTGTCAGTAGATAGAAGCATTGAGTGCTCTAAAATCTCCAGATAGGCTGCTGCGTTGACTTGGACTTGACTAAACATGGTTTTATTTGTGATTTTAATGAGTTATAAGCCATAATAATTGAAATTAAAGCAATAAAAGTCTTGAAATATTCCAGTTAATGTGTAGTGAGTGTAGAATATATTTAATTTCCACTGTGTTAAAGAACTGCTGGACGTTAATAAACTTCATCGAGATGTTCTAATGATCTGAGATGCGCTAGTGTGTAGATGTTCCTCACTCTCCTGCTGGTGGAAAGAGTAAAGAAGACAAAATCAATAAATCTTTTGCAGAGTACATAATTAGAGTTATTAGGTCTCTGTTTTCCCAGTAGCTAAAACTCAACAGTGCATTCATTAAACAGTTAAACCTTTGTTTGTTGTTGCTCTCGCTCTCCCTCTCTCTGTATGACTGAGGTCCAACAAATCCAGCATGAAATCCACCTAATACTAATCTGAGCCGAGCGAATCAGGAAATTGTTCTTGGCAACGTGTGATTATCTTCCCACAGGGTTGTGCGGTCTAAACTGCACAACTGGGACTCTAAATGGAGTCCCTGGGCAGGGGAGAGGGAGCATGGGAAAAGGGCCACGCCGCATTCACAGACCGGCGATGGATTATCCAGTGTTTGGCCACGGGCAGGCCGTCGTGTTTTCAGCTAACGAGTTCAGAAATTTGGAAACAGACGCTTGGAACGCCCTGGTGAAAATGATGTTTGGCCTTTTATGGTTGTCCGCGAAGATTTGAAAAGCCGTTTGCCAAACCAAATGTTTGAAACTGGCTGTGCTTCCATCGAACACGCCAGCACCAAACATTCGTTAACTGTTTATTTTTTGAGGATAGACCGATATCTGGCGTTTTTCTTTATCTGTATCGGTATTTTTTATTGACTTGAACGTGCTACTTCAGGTCCAATGCAGCCTCCTCGGTCAGATAAGAAACGAGCCGTCGCCACAAACCAGGAAATTAGCTCCTTTCTCAGCGGCTAAGGCTATGCTAACAGCTAGCGGGTGAGTTTGACGTCAGAGTCTGGAAGACAATAACAAGTAATGCTTCAAGATCTGGACCTTAGTGGGGAATAAAAGAGATAAAACAGTGAAAGATTAAGAAAATAGAGACATGATGAACTGATCAGAGGAGGGCGTCCTACGTTAAAGTCACTCTTGTCCGGTTACAAATGAAATGACAGGTTCTCTGCAATCAAATACTGCTAAAAATTACATGTAATCATCGGCGGAAATCCTGGGGGGGACACAGGGGGCGTGTCCCCCCCAAAAGTCATTGTAAGCACACAAAAACAATTGAATAATAATATAGTAATGTTCAATAAAAGCACAAGCGCTGCGAATTATAAGCGTAAAACCTTTTTTTTTTTTAAATTGTTGAAACATTACGATGCCTTACCCCCCCTAGCCTAGCTTCTGATGCTAACAGGCTCAAACTAGCATGTAGAATAGCAGCGATTAGTAACCCCACTAATTGATGGTTAAAACATTTTATTTTATTTACAGGCCTACGGTTACAATTTATCATTTAAATGTATGAGGGATTTTTTTATTTTATTTTATTGTTGCATTTTTAAGTTGCCATATTTTGCGGCATAGTTGTAACATCTTGTAGTATTTTGTTTGTTGACGCTACAATAAATCTATATTTTTGAAGAGTAGTTTGATGTTGTTAGATTATTCTTGGTGGCATCTCCTCCATAGTTTTGGAACTTATTTTGAGCTTCAGTTTCTTGTGAAGCTACTTTGATGGACTATAAAAAAATTCTGTTAGACGTGGTCATCAAGGTGGATCATTTCCACCTTCCACTTAATACCATTTGTTGATTTGCTGGTTAAACATAGAAACCCCTGTCTACAGGTAGAACATGCACTAATACAGAACAATGCTATAACTGCTATTATTACTTTTAATAACATTCAACATGCTGAAGGCTCAACCCTGCAAAGCAAGTTCCAAAGGAGCAGGACAGGAATTACTCTCTGAAATTTTACTGTTTATTGTCCCTCCCAAAGATGAAATGCATATCGGTTCCAAATATCGATCACCGGCCTTCCTTGGTTGCGAATATCTACATGCATTTTGCTTTTTTTGGTGAGGTGTCATTTGTTCTTCCAGCAGCAGCTCACAGTTCAGTCATCAGTCACAGATAGTGGTTTGTTGTATCACTGGGCCATGCCAGGACACTCTCCCTCGTGCACACTGAGCCCCCAAAAGCACGCCGTCCTATGCCAAGGCCTGCTGCAGTTCCACTCTACACAGCAAAATGTATTTATAAACATAAGCCCGATGCTAGACATGTGCACACTCGGGCTCGTGCACACAAACGCTCGCACACACACACACACACGGCGGTTGGTGCACCATCAGCAGGTTCTCGGTGGCCGGTCGGTGTGTTTGTTCTAGGCCGCACGCACGTGCGCTCGTGCACACACACCGTATAACCTGTCGCTGTTGGATTTCTGTTCGTCATGGAGTTTCTGGAGGGTTGTGGTGTTGTGAGAGGGGTCATCAAGACCGAGGAGGCCCAGAGAGTCAGAAAAGTCAACCCATATCTGGAAAGATTACAGAGCAGCATGTCAGGACATGTTTTAGAAGGTACAAATCAATGTTTGAGCATAAACTGCTCTAAAATCTCCAGGTAGTCGGCTGTGTTGACTTTGGACTTGATAAAACTGTTTGTTTTTTTTAAATTTTCTAACCCAACACTGGGAAATTTACAGAGCAGCAAACCAGGATGTATTTTAGAACTTACAAATCAATAATCAAGCATGAAGTGCTCTAAAATCTCCAGGTGGACTGCTGCGTTGACTTTGGACTTGATAAAACAGTTTATTTGTTCGACTTTCATCAGCCGTAAGCCATAATCATCAGGCTTCCCTGCTGAGAGAAGTCGTAAAGATGGCAAAATGAAAAACAAGATCAGAAAACATACCAAAACCTATCACCATAATATTTCTATTTGCCATGGAGTTTCTGGAGGATCGTGGTGTTCTGAGAGGGGTTGTCAAGACAGAGGAGGACCAGAGGGTTTGAGAAATGTTCGTACCACGGTACACCTCGGGACCGAACCGAAAGTTCTTGTATTGTTCGGTTTGATGCGTTGTTACACCCCTTCTACAAGCCATAATCATGAAAATTAAGGCTTGAAACATCTAGAGTACACACTGAACAAAAATATAAAGGTGAAATATTGATGCCACATGAAGTGCACCACCCAAAGTGAGCGTATACTGTCTGGTACTTGTACTAAATGGATGTTTCTCTTGATCAGTGTCCCAAATCTGAGTCCACCACTACCTCAGTGATCATTAATTCCATTCAGTCCATGGGTGTGGCATATCCAGACGCTGCTCCAACACAATGAGCAGTACTCAGACACTCCTTATACTGGGGACAATAAAAGGCCACCCCAACATGTCACATGTTGACCAAAGCAGCAACGCCTCAGATGACTCCGGTCATGAGGGAATGTGCCACTAATCAAGAGAAATATCCATTTTGTACAAGTACCAGACAGTATACGCTCACTTTGGGGTGGTGCACTTCATGTGGCATCAATATTTCACATGGGGTGTTTCTAGTTTTGTTCAGTGTATAAAATTTTCACTTTCCTAAGCAACTGGAAGAAAATATTTAAGTTTCTCACGATGTTCTAATATTTTTTTAGATGCACTAGTGTGTTTTCCCTCTCTCCCCTGCTGAGGGAAGGACTAAAGACGACAAAATGAAAGAAAACTGGAATACATACCTAAACCTATCACCGTCATATTTCTATTAGTCATTGGAGCTCTGGAGGACGGTGGTGTTCTGAGAGGGGTTGTCGAGACTGATGAGGCCCAGAGAGTTTGAGGGATGTTTATTTGGGGGGAGAAGTCAAGCCATCGCTGGGAAATTTACCGAGCAGCATATCAGGACATATTTTAGAACTTACAAATCAAACTGTGGTGGAAACCAGAACTCTGTTGCCTTCAAATACGAGAGAAACAAAAGAAGAATGTGATTTTTTTATGGTTTGGTGGCGCGGTCCAGCTTAGTCATGGACGGGCCTTGTCCACGTTTAAGATCGATGTTTGGAACCTCGTCGTGAATTTAGATCTTATTTTCTAGCAACAAACAATCTGTGTTTCCTGAGAAAGTTTCTTGCTTCATGAGCCTGAGAGTTTGTTCTATCAGAATAAACGTCTTTATCTTTCACTTTCTTTAAGATCTACGGTTCCACACAGGGTTCAGAAGCTGTTTCATCATGAACTCAATCTGCAGTTGTTTTTCTTTAATTGCGATGGAGTTTGCTTACTGCTGCTGCCGGCCTCTGACCTCCCTCGGACTGTGTGGTTTATTTGCTGCATCCGCTTTAAGCCTGTGAATCCCTGGAACTATGTCCGTTTGGCAGGGCAGCAAAGGTTGGAGCGCGAGGGCTCGTATTAAATAACAGGCGACTTACAGATCAGCTCCTGGACGAGCTCCAGCAGAGTATAACATAAGTTAGCATTATGCAGATCATGTGTCACGGCATGTTCTCCGTCGAAAATAGCTTGTATGCAGGTCTGCATTACCGGAGCACATCTGCTGAGCTAAACTGATTTAGTAATCGAGTAAAATGAGTTACGTTCAGGTTGATTTATCCTAAGTGGCCGTGACTTTTTCCTGTTCGTTTTCCTAATTTCTCCCTCTTCCTTCCTCTGTTTCTCTCGCCCAGATCCGGTACATCTCTCAGACTCAGGGTTTGCCGGCCGAGCAGCTGCTCAACAAGGGGACCAAGACCTCTCGGTTCTTCTCCAAAGAATCTGACTCTCCTTACGCCTCCTGGAGACTAAAAGTATGAGCATTCACACGAACATGCAGACACGTTGTAGGCCTGCAAACACACGGTGCACATTTCCCTGTCAAGAAAAGTGTGGATGGTGAGGGGACAGATGCTCAGATAAACCAAAGGGGGAAGATTTAAAGTGGAAGAAGGGAATATGAAGTTGATTTTAAAGGTGGATTGAACAACATGTAGAACCTCTTTTAGGGCTCTTTTCAGGCAAGAATAAAATCCTGAGCAGCCCTGAAAAACTGGTGCACAGGTCTCGACGAGAGAATGTTAACTGCCAATCGATTAACTGCTGTTAATAAATTCAAAATGCATGTCAGAAAATGTCTTCTGTATCAGCTGCAGTATCTTGTTGAACCACTCGGAGCTTTTTGCTGTTTAATATCAGATAATAATTTTATTAACCTCAAAATTTACTGGGAAATTTGCCGGGTTACAGCTGTAGCTTTTCCAGTGCAATAACAGAACTACAGCACAGTAAAATTCAACAAACCGTAGGTGCAATATCCATTACACCACATCTGTACATGTGAAAGTTGTACACCGTCTTTTTACTTCTTTATTTTTTATCTTTATTGTTCTTTTGTGTTTCTTATCTTGTTTCTTCCCGTGCTTTGCTCTTATCTAGCTGCTGTAACGTGTGAATTTCCCCAGCGAGGGATCAGTCATGTTTTATCTTATCCCGGCGAACAGGATGTTGCAAAAGTGAAGGGAACTTCAGTGGAAAATGAAAAGTAAACAAGAAATATACATAACTACCATTGATATTGTACAGATTCTTCTGTATGTAGAGGATCTAGGTGTTGCACAGATTCCTCTAAATGTAGAAAATATCAACATTACTGAGGGTTATTCTGTATTTACAAATGAAAGACTTCAGTTTGGTTGTGTTTAATGCTAAAATGACCCAGGTAAGAGCTCACCCAGACTGCAGGCATTTGACTGTCGGACAGCTGAGGGCATTGTCGGGTATAGCTAGCAAGGGGCACCATGACAAAGACCTCTGTGGCGGTTCATGACCTCCAATCGAAGCTCCCTTAATCAAGTTGGTCTTAGTTTAGGCTGCTCTCGCGGCGAATGTCACGCGTTACTTGATGAGTCGTTCCAAGTTAACCTAGCAAAGGGCCACCATGACAAAGACCTCTGTGGCGGTTCGTGATGTCCAGGGGAAGCTCCTTTAATGAAGTCTACTTGGACGGTCTTAGTTTAGGCTGCTCTCGCGGCGAATGTTGGGCTTTACTCGATGAGTCGTTCCAAGTTAACCCAGCAAAGGGGCCACCATGACAAAGACCTCTGTGGCGGTTCATGACCTCCAGGGGAAGCTCCCTTAATCAAGTCTACTTGGACGGTCTTAGTTTAGGCTGCTCTTGCGGCGAATGTCACGCGTTACCCTATGAGTCGTTCCAAGTTAACCTAGCAAAGGGGCCACCTTGTGGCGGTTCATGACCTCCAGTCGAAGCTCCCATAATCAGGTCTACTTAGACAGCCGAGTGGCAAATGTACTTCAGGCTGCTTTAGCGATGAATGTCACTTCGACTACAAGTTGATCTAACAACGCGGCACCATGACAAAGACTCATGTGCCGGTAAATGACCTCTGTCATATCTCTCACTAGGATGGCATTCCTACAACTGAGAAGCTTGTAGAACTAAGCAGCATAAGAATAACATCCTTTGTACTTCATTTTTTTAAAGATCGTTCAGTTATTGGTTGCTAACGCTGCTGCTGATTGGTTAAAATTCCTAGTACCAACGCTGCTTGGTTAAACTCGGAGAGGACTACAAGCGCCATCTTTCGGCCTTCTCGATCTCCTCGACGAGTTGAAGCATTTTCTCCAACGTCGCCATTAGCAAAGTCACATCCTCCATGTAGACTAACAAAACAAACCTGCACTGGAACAGGAATGCTGTCCAACTTCTTGGAGCTCTCGAAGTTGACATCTCAGTCGAAGCCGTTGGATCCGACTGCGGTGGAAACAGAAAGTCAGAAAGGCCAGATTACGAGTTCGTTCCTGCAAGCCTTTGCTCCTTCCTCAAGTTCCCGCAGTGGAAAGCCGCTTGTTTGTTGGAAGATGAATTGAAAAGTACGAAGTGGCAGCAGGTTCCCAATAGGAAACAGCTGCGTGGGCTTTTCAAAACAAGACAAACCCCGAGGAAAAGCTGACAGAAATGTGAAACTGTGTTTAGACTACCTGCTGAGCTGACTCTAAATAGAGTTTAAATGAACGTAAAGCCTAATATTTATCTCTACGTGAACGATTCAGCAAAACACCAATCACGCAAAGTTCCCTCGAACCGCCGCTTTGTAGTTTATCTAATCCTCTGACCTTTCGTTCCTTCTCATCGAAGCAAATCCAGCCGTAAACTTTAAAACTCGCAGACGTGCAAATGCAGAAACGCTGTGCTTCCACGCCGGGGATTGTTTATCCTGATATTCCTGTTTTTCATCCAGACGACAGAAGAGCATGAGAAGGAGACGGGGCTTAAATCCAAAGAGGCCAGGAAGTACATCTTCAGCTGCCTGGATGACATAGCACACGTGAGTTTCAAACCAAACCACAACAACGAAACGACTAAAGGCCGGCACACACTACAGGATTTTTATAAACTTCACAGATTTAGAGACCACAGACTTGAAGATAACAAAAGACAGATCGCACAAGATCTCTCTCTTCTGATCTTATAGTGTGGTGTTAGCTAACCACGCTAACCGATCCTTCAGCAGACTATCAGGTTCTTCACGCTCAGTATTCCAAATCTCACGTAGTCAAACTTGACTTCAGTGTAAACAAACATGATGGGAATAACGGCGCTATAAATAATGACGTCACTAACGGCGTTCCTTTTTTCAGTAACCAGTACCGTAATTTCCGGACTATTGAGCGCACCTGAATATAAGCCGCACCCACTAAATTTAAAATGAATTTTTTTTTTTTCCATACATAAGTCGCACCTGACAATAAGCCGCAGGTGTCCATGTTGTAATAAGAGATATTTACACAGATTTTTAAAAACTTTTCATTACATAATTGCTTTTTTTGCAGTAACACAGCAGTAATGTGGCTGATTAAAAGTCAGTTATCGCTGTCGTAACTTTCCTCCTGCACTAAAACCACTGAAGTCGTCTTCTTCGGTGTCGGAATAGATCAGCCTCAGAATTTCTTCGTCACACACTTTTTCAGTCTCTCTTTCGTCGTCGCTCTCACCGTCACTTACGTCTCGAAGCAAATCCGCGCTTGGATTAGTGTCGTCCTCTTCGTCACGCAGCGGTCCGGCCTTTTCGAAACCCGTCGGTGATCGTGGATTTTTTGACACTATTCCACGCTGTCAGGCAAAAGTTTCTCTTCGCATGCGACCAGTTTTGGTAAATGATTTCTCGCCGCTACTAATCCAAGCCTCCCATTCAACTCGGAGCGCCACTTTAAATGCACGATTCACACTGATGTCCAGCGGCTGCAGAAACTTCGTTGTGCCCCCAGGAGTCACAGCTGGAATTGAGTTTGTCTTCTTGATGGCTGCTTTCACAGAATCAGTTATATGAGCCCTCATGCTGTCCAAAACGAGCAATGCTTTTTTTCATATTATTTTTTGTAAACGTTTTGGCGGCACGTAGCGCACCCTTAAAAATCCATACATTAGCCGCACCCTTAGATAAGCCGCAGGGTTCAGAGCGTTAGAAAAAAGTCGCGGCTTGTAGTCCGGAATTTACGGTAATCTAACTGATTACTCTTCCCATCATTATAACGTCGTTACCGTTGCTGCCAAAAATGCGTCTCGTTACTAGAATTGAAGCTGTTTTTCCATCAGACCATCCAGATCTCTGAGTCGAGGGACAGAGATTTTTTAGGGCTGTCAAAATTGACGCGTTAATGCGGATTAATCCATCATCATTATTAATCCGATTAATTTTTTAGCGACGGTAACTCTACTTGTTTGTTTTTACTTCCTGTTCTGTCAGTCAGCTGACTCAGCTCGCGTTTTGGATTGGCTTAAATCTGCTGACATCACACACTGAGCGTGCCCGGCTGCTCTCGGAGGAAACCCCCACACACTACAGGGTTTATAGTCGCAAATATTAAACATGTTCATCATCTACGATCTCTCCTTCCGAGCGGATCGGAACGGACAAAATCACTCTTAACACACCACAGGAACATCAGACACCATGTCGTTTGCAAACATCCGACAGTCGGGCCTTTGCTGGGTTTGATCATAAGGAGGAGATCAGGACAAAAATTGATTATCCTGTAGTGTGTACCGGCCTTTAAAAGACATTTAGCTTCATGATAACGCTGAAATATCCTCCCTGATTCCATTTTTTTGCCGCCTTCGATTATGCTTTAGGTGAACTTGGTGCTGACTCCTGACACCAGCGACATGCAGGCAGAAAAAGCAGACAGACGAGAGTTCGTGTCTCTGCTGAAAAGCATGCTGTTGATCGACGCCGAGAACAGAACTGTTCCCTCCAGTGTCCTCAACCACCCCTTCCTCACCATGACCCACCTGCTGGATTATCCCCACAGCAACCAGTAAGGCTCCATTACTGTTTTCAGAATTGTGCAAAAGGATGCCATAAGTGTGTTGTTATGCGCTCTAACGTTTCGTCCTCTTCCCCGCCAGCGTGCAGTCATCTTTCCGCATCATGGACATGTGCCACAGCCGGCCCAGCAATGCAGTGTTTGACGCTCTCAACCAGAACACCATTCATTTCTCCAGACCTCCCGTCGCCCCCACTGCCTCCTCCGGCCTTCCTCTGGGCTACAGCAACATACCGGTCCACACTCAGGTCTGTGGGATTATAAAAAGAAAGCTACAACTCTGCCTCTCTGGCTCGCGGAACGTAAATAAAGGCCTCTAAATATGTCTGACGTTTGCTCACATAGTGTTTCCTGCTCGCTGTTGCCCTCTTCAGGAGAGAATGTGCCACAACCTCACGTCAGTCGTGATCTTCTCTCCATGTCCGCTCTTTGCTTTGCCTCTCTTCTTCACCATTCGCTTCGTTTAATTCCAACATCTCCCACCCTGCAGGCTCTAACCCAGTCGGCTCCCTCAGTGCTGCATCCTGGGATAGCGCTGACAACAGGAAGCGGTCAGTTCGGCTGCAGTGACACGTTTCCTCCTGCCCTCCTCCTCTGCCCTCCTGCCATGCAAGGTAGGTCCACTGTGCACTGTTTCCTACCTAACTTTGATTTTTTTGTAGTTTAACCCTCTGAGCCCACAAGCAAGGCGTTTGTTTTGGTCTTCACACATTTTAACTCACTTTTGGCTCATTTTTTACTGCGATGAAACGTCCAGCACCACGGCTAGGCTGTGTTTTGTGCAGAATAATAAAGCTGTGGTGCTATAAATCATAAAAAGGTAGCAATGGAAGATGAACTTTGTTGATTTATTTAAAAAAAAATTGAAAAATGTGGATATTAACCGTTGTTTGCCCATTCCATTAGGGGCAAAACTCGAACTGTCTTTGGTGTTTGAGGACAATTGAAAACACGCTCTAAGATTTATTCAGATGATGAATTAAAACGACTGTGTTTACCTTTGAATGGCCATTCTCAGTCTATATAAGTTATCAATTGTTAATTTATAAGTTATAATACATGGCACCACTTAAGCCTAAACATGTTCAGTCTCTCGTTCTCCACTGCGAGAGCCGAGCTTGGTCTTCTGAGTGGCCTAAGTCACAACCGTGTCGCTGTCTTTCAGTACCTACGCCGTACTTTACATGGGATACCGTACAAATGCCGCCAGGAAGTCGCTGAATTTTTGCCACGTGACGGTCGGGCGCCGCCGAGTCAGTCACGGCTTCTCGGTCGCGCCGAAGAGTGCGAAATTTTTGCATTTTGACAGAATCTGGTTAAATCAAACGGTTTATTTTTGGCAAATTAATAAATGAGACACACAGAATAAAGTAGTTTTATTGAAAGATCTTGATTTTAAGCTTAGATTTGGTTAATTTCTTTCCAACAGTGTCACCCATGATTCATTCAGGGACTGTCAGAAAGTTAAAATTCCCATGTTTCTTTCTGTTTCTGTAGTTTTTGCTTTAATAATGTTTGACTATATGTGTTTAAAGGTAACATTTCAAACGTGCTGGAGGGTTCAGAGGGTTATTAAAGACGTTTAAAGTTATTTAAATGTTTAGTGAAGTTCTGAGAACCGAGATGCCGTTAAATTCACGTTCATTTTTTCGCTACGTTAGTGACTCGTGGTTTGTTTTCTGGTTCTTTTGAAGGTAACCTGAATCAACCGGCAGGATATTCTGTCCCCATGGTAACTCAGGCCCCTCCCATACAGCCCCTACCAGTGAGGCCAGGTGTAATCGCTCAGGTAGGATGCATTTTTCTTGGAATGAACCCTCTCTAAAAAGTCTTCTGACCCCAGTGTCGGCAGTAGACCTGTTGGTTTGTGGTCTAAGTAACCTCCCTGGTTCTCCTCCCACTCCGCCCTGCAGCAGGCCTGGTCCAGTCGGGGGCAGCAGCTCCTCGTCCCAGCAGCCTGGCAGCCGATGACTCCCGTGGGTCCTCCTCCATCCCACCCGCCTCCGCCGCCTCCATCCTCCCTCGCCAGCGACACCACGGCCGGCCCACAGAGGATCAGCGACTGGGGGTGAGTCACCAAACTCTGAGTCACCCACAGCTAAAAGTGTGGAAAATCCCCGCTTGCAAGACTCGGTGAGGTTGTTTTTGTTGGGTCCTGTATGGAAACGTTCGCTAAAATAACCGGGTTATTCCTGGAACGCACCACAGTACATATAGAGTGATGGTTGTAATGTTATTGTAGCGTTCTTATCGTGAATCATAACTGTTTCTACTTTCATTAGATCACGTTATGTCATTTTGTCATTGTGCTTCTCTTGCACTGTGGAAAATGGGAGTTTAGTATATTTATTTGACTATCATGAGGGCTGGGTCTTTTATATCTGAGGGAAAACTGGGCCTAAAAGCTCCAGACAGGCTAAAAAACAAACTATATAATGTGTAAAGATGGAAGATATATTGGCTAATACCATCCCTTGCATTACATAGCTGAAGAGGCAAATTAATCTATACATAACCTTTTCACTACTACCCTTTGCTGACCCTTCGTACTATGAATATTTTGAGAGTTAAAATCCCTTGAAGTACATCAAAACAAGTTATAATCAATGAAAGGATCATTTTACACACAGAAGATACCAGGATCTTCTATTACAGTCATATTTTAACGCTCACAAAATGTCAAATTTAAGATTCTGTTTACTCGAGGAAATAAAACCTTGATAATAAAAACACATCCAGGGTACCACTGCTTGTTTCTGTGACCGTTGAAGACGTTAAACTGCTGCAGTTTTGCTGTTTAAACTAAAATAGCAATGAAAGACGGCTAAAATTGCGTAAAAAGTCATTCTAAATTTCCCAAAATTTGTCCGAAATGACTCAAAAATTGTTCTAAATGACACAAAGTTGGCCAAAATTACCAAAACAATGGTCCAAAATGATTTAAATTCCAGTTGTCTTCAGACTGTGACACCTGGATGGATGTAAACTAATTTGGTTCCACACTGTAAAAACTCCACATCTCACCAGTTTATTCGTCTTATTTTTAGTCTAATTGTCTCAACCCACTTGATTTAAGATAAATTCACTTTCCAGGTAACATTTCAGCGGATGGAGAGACGTGTTTTAAGACAACGCATCTTAAACATCTTGTTAAGTCAAACAATCTTGAAATGATCTTGTTTTAGTTGTATTTTACCAGAAACAAGGTTCATTTCATTTCATCCATGTTTCAAGCTGAGCTGTTGTTTGTATCAGATAAATAATCTGGATTTAAGAAATAAAGTAAATGCATTTTATTGGAAAATCACCAATTCATATCAGAAAACAGCTGCATGTGTAAAATGTGTTAAAAAAACAAAGCAAATGTCTGCTTTTGAGTTAAAACACCTCCTTTTGGGCGTAGCTGGCTTCACCTAAAACACAACACCTTCAAATGCTGTCAAACACCACTAAATATTAGGATTTCTAGCCAACTGTGAGAAGACATTATATCTCAGAATGCTTCAATTAATCTGTGTGATCTGATTTCAAGTACAAGATGGTCTTAAATCTAGAGAAGAGCCACGATAATACAACTAAAATAAGTTGAATACATCTCAGATTAAGAAGCTGACATTAAACTTATTAAAGCAAAAATCTATTTAATTCTTTATCATGTCTGGTTTATTCTAAGACACCTCAGCTTGACAATGCTGCTAAAATATAGCTTAAAATAAGTTTTCCCTGCTGATTTTAAGACCTCAATATTCTAAATATCATGTCTTATTTCAAGAAATCTGACCAAGCAAATGTTCACTTGTTCTATTGGCAGATTTTTACACTTATTTCAAGGTAAAAGTGCCTTGAAAGAAGTTTGTTTTTCTTGTTTTGGGAGGGGCATTTTTTCCAGTGCAGTTTTTTACCAGATCTCAAATGTCCATTAAAAGTGATAAATGTGGACCCACCTCTGTGGACTTCAAGGACCTGGAACTTTGGAAACATTCATAGTATGACGGTAAAACTCAGATCATTAATAAAGTTACTGTAGGTGAACATCCAGATGATTCTGAGGAGGTCTGGTGAGAATTCCTTGTAGATTTGGTTGATTTTATGCGGCATAAACCATCTCATCAGTCTCAGATTCGGAGGCTTTGGTTGATCTTTTCGCCTTTCTTTCGACAGGAAAGTGCGTCCCCACAGCAGCCATTACAATGCAGTGATGCAGCAGCCCCTCCTGACCAATCAGATGCCGGCTCTGTCTGCTCATCAGCCAATCAACATCGGCATAGCTCATGTTGTGTGGCCTCAGCCAGCCAATAAAAGGAACCGGCACGGTCACAACAGGTGAGATTCAGCTCCTCGGTCACGTCTTTTAAGTGAAGTTGCTCTGCTTTTTCATTTATGTCTAATATGTGTTCATCTTCCCGTTTGAAGGAACCTGTCTCACCCCAGCAACCTCCACATATCAGCCTGTCGGACCCCCAAGATGGCCGACGTTGTTGGGCAGGCGTTGGCGGGGCGGAAGGAGCCGCAGAGGACGGCGCCTCTGGTGGAAACCAGGCAGCCGGAAGTTCAGAACACGGACGAGGAGGAGGACGACGCCGAGGAGGAGGTGAGCTGCTTCAAGGAGGTGGTTCCGAGCGGGAGCCTGTCCAGGCAGCAGCAGAGGGACGTGGCGGTCCTGATGGGCGACACACCGAGCCCGGCGGCCAGCGTCATCAGCATCAGGAGCGATCTGACCGACGCAGAGGACGAGAGGGGGGATGAAGACCCTCAGAGGTGCCGACTGAACGAGTGAGTAGAAAAAGGATGAGTTTATGTCAACAAGCATCTGCTAACCTGCAGCATCTACATTAAACACGAAACTAGGTATCAGCTGATTATCGGGGCCGACACGTAGCATTTTAGCATATTTCTCATTATTTATTTTGCTAATTTTGTTAACCAATTCCAGATAAAACGCAACAAATGTGGTACTTTTGCCTTTTCCTGTCTGTAGTCAGTCTGTGCTCTGATTGGTTATCACGATTAATAATCCATCAATACTAACAGCTGCTGTCCGGAAGACCAAGATATTCCCAGATTGTTTTGAAGATGAGCTAGCAGATGTTGCTAAAGTTGTAATAAACACCACAGAATCTCACACATTTTACCTGCTACAATGCCAGAATAATTCCCTTGCTGGTGTTGGTGCAGCTGGAACTTATTTAGCCCATGCTGCTAGGCTAATGCTATCACTAAGAGGTTTGCTGTGTCTCTTAGCTTGCGGCTAACGTTATCTGGACTACCAATTACATCTTTCTAAAGTCTGCTTAACTTAAATAATCTCAGTGTCTCTGTTACACTAAAAAAAAATCCTAAATAATTCACTCATTGGTGAAAATTATCAAAGCTATCTTCTAAGAGGTTAGCTTTTCTTCTTAGCTTGCAGCTAATGCTACCTGTGACACCATAACTAAAATAAGATTAACTTTAACAATCTCAGTTTCTCTGTTACGCTGAAATATGCCCAAATAATTCACTCATTGATGTCAGTGAAGCTGGAACCTATTTAGCTGATGCTGCTAGACTAAAGCTATCTCTAAGATGTTAGCTTTGCCTCTCAGCATTTAGCTAACGCTACCTGGAGCACCATACCATCTTTCTAAAGTCTGATAAATTTAAATAATCTGTTTGTCTCTTACGCTGAAATATGCCCAAATAAATCACCTGTTGGTGTCAGTGCAGATGGAACTTATTTAGCTCATACTGCTAGGCTAAAGCTATCACTAAGAGGTTTGCTGTGCCTCTTAGCTTGTGGCTAACGCTATCTGGAGCATCATAAAATCTTTCTAAAGTCTAATTAACTTAAATAATCTCAGCTTCTTTGTTGCACTGAAAAGTTCCTCAATAATTCACTTGTTGAGGTTGGGCAAGCTGGAACTTATTTTGCCGAAGTTGCTTGGCTAAAAAGTTGAAAAGCTAAGAGGTTAGCTGATACTCTTAGCCTGGAGCACCATGCCGTCTTTCTAAAGTCAGATCAATTTGAACAGTCTCAGCTTCTCTGTTACACTAAAAGCTGGAACTTATTAGCCCTTGCTGCTAGGCTAATGCTATCTCTAAGAGGTTTGCTGTGCCTCTTATCTTGTGGCTAACACTACCTGGAGCACCATAACACCTTTCTAAAGTCTAATTAACTTAAAAATTCTCAGTTACGCTGAAAAATGCCTGAATAATTCCTTTGCCGGTGTTGGTGCAGCTGGAACTTATTTAGCCCTTGCTGCTAGGCTAATGCTATCACTAAGGGGTTTGCTGTGCCTCTTAGCTTGTGGCTAACACTACCTGGAGCACCATAAAATCTTTCTAAAGTCAGGATTAACTTAAAAATTCTCAGTTACGATGAAAAATGCCTGAATAATTCCCTTGCTGGTGTTGGTGCAGCTGGAACTTACTTAGCCTGTAGCTAATGCTATCATTAAGAGGTTTGCTGTGCCTCCTAGCTTGTGGCTAACGCTATCTGGAGAACCTTTGACGTCTTTCTAAAGTCAGATTAACTTCAATCTGTTCTGACAGTCACATCTCTTTAGCAGAGAAACAACTTGCAAAAACTGAACAAGAAGAATAAATCGGGATATTAGCTGCTTCACAGTGGCTAAGACAGTGCTAACGGCTAGCAGCTAACTGATGAGGCTGCCTTATTACTTTGAAACAGAGTCTGGAAAACAATAACTAAAGTTGCTTAAAGGTGTGGACCATAGTGGGCAATAAAAGTGGCAGAACAGTTAAAGATTAACAAAGCAGAGAAGAAACTGTAGAAGATAAAGTGTTATAAATCTCATAGTAAACACAGGAGAGCAACATGGACGCCGTGTCTGTTGCTGTAGCTCATAGTCAGCTGTAGCTACTGATTAATGAAGAAGAATGTTATGAATGACAGGATCCCTGCTATGAAACGCCGGTGATGTATCGGCATCGGCCCTGATGAAACCGCTTTAGTTTATCCCTACAAAGGACTTCTAGGAATGTGAGTTCTGGTGCCGTTGTGTCCACAGGTGTAAGGAGGAGTGTGTGTGTGAGGCCTGCAGAAACACCAGTGTGTCCATGGAGAGAGTTTGTTCCCTGAGCAGCCCCGACAGCAGCCTCAGCACCAGCTCATTCGCCTCCAACTCGCTCCAGTCCAGCCCTTCAGTCTCACCGTGCAAGAGGCCCAACAGGTAGCGAATCATTCCACAGAAGATCGACCAAATCTGAATAAAGTCCCCCTCAGAATCAGCTGGTTCTGCTTCTAAGTTTTATTATAAATACTTATAGGAGGTTTAAAGGGATGTCTCTGTTATGCTGTCGTGTTGAAATGATAAATAAACGCCGTCTCTTCCCTCAGCATGTCTGAGGACGACGGCCATGAGAGCGGCTGCGACACGGTTGAAGGCTCCCCCACATCTGACACGTCAACGTCCCCGCGTGGCAACAGCTCCTACCGTTACCTTGACAACAGCAACCACAACAACCGCCCACCGTTGGCTGCCATGGTGGCGCCGCTGCCTTCCCCCGCCGCTCAGGGCCGGAGCCACGGAGGCATCAGGACCATGGTGGTTCCCCCGATGAGGGTTCAGAACAACAACACTCAGGGCAGCGAGGAGCGAGTCCAGAGAACCGGTCAGTGGGGTTGTTTTATTCATGGTGTGTTCGCTTTTTGTCTTGTGCAGCAGAGAATTTGAAGCTCTCATTTGTGCACTAACCCACATTTCCGAGCCGTAAATGTGCCCTCACCTCGCCACCTGTCCTGTGGTCTGTCACCTGTGCCCCCGGCGGCGTCTTGCTTTGCAGGTCACATGGAAGCAGTAGGGACTTACCGCCCCCTAGTGGGCCATAGAGGCTTTAACAGGTGATCCAGAGACACCAGCAGAGAGCTGCTCTGGTCTGATACCTCGAAGATGCATCCACAGAAGGCAACGCTAATGTTGTCTGGGAGTTTATGGCTTTCCCTCCATCAAGAAGCAGCTTTTTAAAAGGAAAATTTACTTAATAAGTAACTCACCTACCCCTAAAAATAATGTTTTAACTGTAGCTTTAGCTTAGCTTTAGCAGCTGAAGCGATAGTCAGTGGTCCAGACTTTCTCTCCAGGGAGATTTTAGCTTAACAAAACAATAATAAACATAATTTTTAAACCCAAATCTGTTGGTTTTTATAGGTTTGGATGGAAAGACGGATGCATTTTATCTGGTATCGGACCAGACTCAGGTTTTTTTCTCTGCTGGTTCTTGCTATGGAGCCAAAGTTGCCCAAAGACACTGATGTGAGATCAGTTTAGCTCATTTGCCTCCCCAGATGTTCATTTTTAATAACAGTGGAGTAAATTTATCACTGATGCAGATCAGAGTCTTTGGATCAACTTTGCTCTTTAGGTGCCCTTTCCTGAGTGCCAGCGATCTGTTTTCCTTTCCCAGACTTCATTAATGTTACGCTCTGCTTTGATGGTGCCGTGTTTTATGTGAAGATTCACAACTTCTGGCAGCAGAAATGACGATTTCAGTGTGGTGGTAAAATGCAAACTTGTCACTTATCTCCACAACTCAGACGTTTCTTATAAAGAAGCTATTTTTTTGTGTTCACTGGAGTCTCAATGCTGCTAAAAATGACAGTTCTTCCAGATTAATTGTACAAATTGGCACAGCTCTGCAGTATCAAGTAGGGCTGTAACGGCACATAAAAGTCACGTTTCAGTACGGAACCCTTTGGAGTTGATGGACGTGCCGGTGGGTCAAAATAACATGACCGATTTAAGATGACGTAGCAGCAAGACG
This sequence comes from Dascyllus trimaculatus, assembly GCA_024666655.1. NCBI lineage: Eukaryota > Metazoa > Chordata > Actinopteri > Pomacentridae > Dascyllus > Dascyllus trimaculatus. The sequence continues at coordinate 2,514,102 of CM045448.1, read as the reverse complement.
CCTCGCTGAGTCTCTGTTTCAACTTGTGTCCAAAGTGTGGATTTCTAACTATCTACCAGTCTTTGAATCGTGTTGATCGGTCAAGTAAAACCAGAGTTATGACAGATAATAAACACCATACTTTCTCCACGTTTGGAGCTCCTTACAGCTTTGGTCTGGTCCACTTGTTTTACTCCTTTTTCATACTTTACCAGGAAACCCAAGTGATCCCAGACGGGTGGTTTTAACCACGGCGGAGCGTCTTCCAGCTGTTAGCATTAGCTATCCCATTCACTAGCTGTTAGCATTAGCCATCCCATTCACTAACTGTTAGCATTAGCCATCCCATTCTCTAACTGTTAGCATTAGCCATCCCATTGGCTAGCCACACGTCACAGAAAGCAGGAGAACAAATGGTCCGTCACATCCTGTGTTCCCCTGGAAACTCCTACTTGATTATAGTTCCACAATACTGTTCAACTGTGAGACGGAGAAGGTCCAACACAACTGAGGAAACTACGAAGTTCACAATTAAAACGACTGTGTACATCGGCCATTCTGAATAGTCTTAAAATGTTCGTATCAAAAGCGCCTGTACCGTTCTGCTCGATGTGTTGTTACACCCGTACTTTTAAGTGTGTTTCTTTTACCAGCATGTAGTTAATCAAGTGTGAGACTCTCTAAAGTGTGTCGCATTCTGAGCCTTTAACTCTCTGAACTCCAAGCAGTTTATTGCTCCTGTTAAATTTTTCTGCGCTGTGGGTTCATTTTTAACTGCAGCATAAAGTCCTGCAACACAACACAACCATGACTAGCAGGAGAGAGAGCTGGAGATGCAATAAATGAGACGGACAAAAAGGCAGAAGTTGAATTTCTTCCGTTATTTATTTTGCAAAAATCTAAAAACACAATACTTGGAGACAACATCAGCGCCCTCAAGCGTCAACATTACTGGAAAAGCTTCTTAAATCTACATTTTATAGACATTTTAATGCGTCGATTTGTTTCGTGGACCTAAACACGGCCTGCAGTTCAGCCTAGTTCGCTCATTTTTGTCAATCGACTGTCGGTCGGTTTTAACTTCTTAGTTGCGACATGAAGTGCAGAATTTTTTAGCTTTTTACAGAATCTGATCAACGTGAACGGTTTATTTTTGGTGAATTTTTAAAAGAGACGAAATTATTTTGATGAAGTCGCGTAGTTTTTCGACGGAACAACGCGCCACACGTTATTACTGCAGGCTTCCGTTGATTTCTTTGTGTTTTTACAGTTTCCGCCTCTGATAAATGGTTTAATTTGGTCGATTTATTCAAAGATAAGGTGCCTTTAAAACCTGCTGGCTGGGTTTTGACACTCAGAGGCTTAATGCAACTGTCTTTTATAGCCTCCGAGATGATACGTGTGATATTTAAACACTGATAAACCTGTAGACGGTTACTCCCCAGGATTATTTCAAGATTAAAATGACAGTAACTCAGTAGTTATTTGTAATTTATCGTTAAATCCTTGAGAGCAAACTCTGGATTTCAGCTTAAATTAAATGTTGACCGACCACGTTTCATTCTCTCTGAACTGTTTCCACTCTGGTGTGTTCTGGTTTGAAGCCTGTTGTCTTCAGTCTTGCAGGTCAAAACCCGTCCTCTGTTTTAACCCGTTCTTCCCCGTCCGTCCCAGTCTCAGAGTCCTGGTCCCGGTCCAAAGGGCGCTGCAGTTTCGTCGGGCAGCAGAACACTCCCTCCTCCGTCCCCCTCTTCCCATCCGGCCCTCACCTGTCCAGGCAGCAAAAGGTGACGGCGGGGCAGCAGCAGCAGCAGCAGCATCCTCTGGGCTTTGGACAGGTGGGTTAAAAATAAAGACTGGGTGGAGGTTTTTATGAGACGACTCAGGCTTTGAGGACATTTTGGCCTGAATTTTGTCTGACAGGACGACGAAACAGGAAGAAACTATTGTTTGTTTCTGCAGTAAGTTGTATTTTTTTTTAGTCTTCTCTTACCTGCAACCGTTTGTTACACAAACCCCTTTTCTACCAAGAAGAACCAGGTTCTAGTGCTGGTGCTTAGTTGGTTCTAATCTGGTTCTTCCTAAGAACCTGTTTGCGTTGAGTCAAGTTGGAGCCATTGGGTCACCGTAAAACCACTACGCTAGCATCCATTACATAGCAGCTAAATAAGGTCAACGCTCCCTTCCTTCCTTCCCTCCCTCCCTCTCTCCTTCCTTCTTTCTTTCCTTCATTCCTTCCCTTCCCTCCCCCCTTCCTTCCTCTTGCTGTCTTCCTTCCTTCCCTCCCACTTCCCTCCCTTCCTTTCTTTCTTCCCACTTTCCTTCCTTCCCCTTGTTTTCTCTCTTCCTTTCCACCTCCCTCTCTCCTTCCTTCTTTCATTCTTTCCTTCTTTCCTTCCTTCCTTCCTTCCTTCCTTCCTTCCTTCCTTCCTTCCTTCCTTCCTTCCCAAGAAGAACCAGGTCCTAGTTCGGGTTCTTAGTTGGTTCTAATCTGGTTCCTCCTAAGAACCTGTTTGCTTTGAGTCCAGTTGGAGCCGTTGTGTCACCATAAAACCACTACGCTAGCATCCATTACATAGCAGTTAAACAAACGCAGTAAGTTGATGATAATATCTATGTTTATCTCTATAGATGGTCTTAAGGCTGATTGTGAGGCGGAGGTCCTCCTGTTGCCTGGACACATCCGTGATCACGCTACTGGTGGGACACAACTGTAGCGGATTTCAGGTCAACAGTTTGTGCTAAACTTCCGTGTGTCCCGGGAGTCATTCCAATACATGTGTGATGGGACCAGGGACGTCCTGGAGAACAAGGACACTAATTAGCGCTTGTGTGTCCCTTTCCACCGTTGATGGTTGGTCACCATAACCCCGCCCCCAGCCCCTGACGTACTCGGTGCTTAGCTCTGGACCAGCAAAGAGTTGGTGCTTGCTGAGCTCCAGTTTATAGAACCTGGAGTCGGTGCTTAGGAGGTGGAAACACAAAGAACTGGAGCTGAGTCAGGCTCTGGCTCTGAACTAGACCTGGAACCAGCTCGGTGGAAAAGGGTTGATATTATCTGCTTTGATGTTTCGGTGTTTCCTGTTTCACGTGACGTTCTCCGACGGCAGCAGAACTGACGTAGCCTCTGCTTGTTGTGTTCCAGGTGCAGCCGTACGTCTCCAACCACAGCAGCAAAGAGTGGAACGGCAACTACGGCCCCCTTCGTCCTCACGCCTTCATCCCCCCCACTGTCCACACCTTCACCCACCTGCCCCACAGCAGCCCCACCCACAGCCAGGCCGCCCCCCACACCCTGCTGTCCTACCCCCCCAGCGGGCCGCTCGCCTCCGCCCACCACCCCCACCCCATCCTGCCCTCCCGCCCTCCCCCTCCCCCGCTCCTCCAGCACGGCTACGGTCTCTCCCACCCGCAGGGAGGCGCCATAGTCCACCAGGTGACGCTGGGCCTCGGCGCCCATCCCCCCCACCACCACCACCCGCACAGGCTCCTCCCCTCGCCCACCATCCACCCCCACCACCAGCCCGGCTACGCCCACCACCCCCACCAGTTCAAGCCTCCCTTCCCGCCCCCGCCGCCTCCTCACCCCTACATGGCCTCCCCCGCCGCCTACACCGGCTTCCCTCTGAGCCCCACCAAGCTCAGCCACCACCCCCAGTTCTCGTATATCTGAGGCGGCCCCAGCAGCAGCTCCTCCTGGCGGGGAAGTGGACGGGCGGCGGGACGTGGGCGGGAAGAGCTGCCAGCAGACACGGACACTTGTGATGATGATGATGATGATGATGATGATGATGATGACGATGACGATGATGACGACGTGGAGGAGGAGGGTCGGCAGTGGGCGGTGTATCATAGCGGCTTGAGAAAGATGTTTGGCGCGCCACAACGAGACGACGAGGAGATGCTAATCAGGTCGCGCTACCTCCTTTTGGTTGTTGCTGTTGCTCCGGAGGCTGGAAACCATTGCTGTCGGGCGGCTCGGCCTCCCCCCCTCCCCCCCCATCCCTTTATCTCCGTTGCCTTCGTAGCACGCCGCTCGGATCTGTTCGTTCAAAGCCATCCCGGTCTGCTCTCGTCTTGGCCGGGCAGACTTCCTTTTTACTCCTCTCCTGCCGCCTCCTAGTGCCTTAAAAAAAAAAAAACAACCCGAGTCTCCTTCAGGAACTTTATAGATTGTACATTTTTAAAAAAGCGGGGAGGGGGCGGGGCTTGAAGCAGCACTTATGATCTCACCGCTAGGAATCAAAACAAACAACGAGGCTTGTGGTTTTAATTATGTTTCGCTTTCTAACTCACAGTTTAGCTAGAGGCTGCACATATAGGGCTTTGACTGAATGAGCTTTTTATGTACATAAAGAGTGATTTGATATTTTGATAATCGATTTCTACTCACTATAGTACTTAATTCATAACAGTATTGTCACTGTTTACTGTAACTGCAATACAATCTAGATAGACTCTGGGTTGCTGTGTTTTTATTATTATTATTATTTTGCGTTTTTAGGCTAGACCGGCATTAGTAGGTTTTTTTTTGGGAGTGGCTTAGACTTTAAAGGTTTTAAAAAAAAAAAAGAAGAGGTAATTTGTTTTTCCTGTTTTTAACGCTTCTCAGTGTTTGAATAACCTATCGACTTTACAGTATCGCCGCCGGGCTGTCGAGTATTAGAGCTGCGTGGACGCCTTCGTTTTTGTCCGTGTGCTGAAGCCTGTCGTCAGTTCTGATACATTCCTTCAGGGTGGATGCGTAGCCTTGATCCGTGTCGTTTTATTATTATTATTATTATTATGACGTTTGATTCCCAGCGTCGCCATCGTCGCCGTCGCCGCCGTCGGCTGGTTTTTATTTCTACTCCAATCAGCACCAAAGACTGTTCGTTAATCATTTCTGAAGACGTGGTCGATGATATTTCTCCTCTCTCGCCTCCTACCGTTGTTGTCGGGACATATATATATATATATTGTGAGATCTCTATTTTAAAAAACAAAAAAAACACACACAATGAGGTTGAGGTTTTATTTTTCTGAGCTGTGTTTGGCAAAAACCTTGTATTTGGAATGTATAGATACTAAGCTGCTATGTACTGATTATCTGCCACTTCGTAGCTGTGAATTTAGAGGATTAATCTCATTCTAGCCTGCGTTCTCCCTTCTTGTATCGTAGTTCTGGCGACTAGACGCGACAGAAGTGGGTTTTATTTTGATCATAGAGTGTACCGGATGCTACTCCTTATCATGCTAGTGCCTCTGTATATTGGCTCTGTTGTTTTGAAGTGATTGTAAACTGCTGTAACGGAAGTTTTCCTTCGTTTTTTCGTTTTTATCTCGTCGCTTTTTGGTGCGTGTTCCTCGTGCGTGGTTTATTTAGCATCAGTATTTCAAACGTGGGCTGGGTTCGCTCTTCGATTCGGTGTGCTGTTGACGTATTACCGGCTTTGTTTTTATTTTTATTTTTAATTTGCCGTTGTCGGACTGTATTCGCGACTCTTCGTACTGTACAACTAGTGCCTTCCTTCAAACAAGCGGCTGGCGGTCTCGCATCGATTCGTGGACGAGCTTCTAAAAAACAAAACCCCAAAGTTGTTTGTTTGTTTGTTTGTTTGTTAGACCGAGTCTGGAAACAATCTTTATTTTCTTTCAACAGAATCCTAAGAAAGTACAAGTCAGGGAATGTTTTTCTCACCAGGAAAAAAAAAAAAAACAAGACACAGGGCCTGAATTCACACGAATGCAAAGCTTTATTCTCGCACAGTGAATGTATCCGTGGAGCTGGAGACGCTCGGGGGTGTTTGTCGTTCACGTACGCAGCTATTACCACAGGCAGATGTCATGTTTGAGTCAGGGCTTCTTTCAGAGATGCTTTATATCCACCAGTCAGAGAGTAGGTCCAAAGCTGCCCCACCTTAATCTACTTATTGTATTACATTATAATGGTTTTTTTGCTACGTTGCTTGGGTGTATTTCGTGTAATTATGCTACTGTGTTGTTTTTAAACGAGAGGACGCGCCGTTCGGCCTCCCGAGTGCGGCCTGGAGTTGAAGTTTCCGAGCGGAGGAAGTCGTTTTGACCCTGTGGTGCGTCGGCTCAGGACGGGCGACGAGACGGACGCCCCAGGAAGGACCCATCATCCCCGGCGAGGAAGCCCGGTCCGGAGGGGTGAGCTGCGAAGCCGGGTTAGCGGGTTAGCGAGGTACGTTGAGGCTGAAGTCAGTTTCTAGTGTGTTGAGGAGCTCGATCGCAGATGCTACACGGCTGAATCGCTCCAGAGGAAGTTTAAATCGGCTGTGAGAAGCAACACGGCTCTCAGATGAAGCTACATCTGCAAGTCGTGCAGTTAGAGCAGGAAAACAGTTCAGAAAACGCATAAAAATGCTTTAAAAGTTTGAGCTCAAGTTCGTTTTTTAGGACACGTATTAGAAAAAAGGTGTTTATCACAAAGATTATTCAATTAAAACCTTTATTTTCACTTTAATTTGGCAGAAAACTGAAGCCGTTTCCACGTTTCCTTCATTCTGAGACTGTTTCAAGCTAAAAAAAATGTTAAATAATTCAAATTTAACAGCTCCGATGTGCAGCTGTAAGTAAGAAATGGCACCAAGATTCCCTCTGAGCGATTTAAAACATCTCAGAGCTGCAAACCTGAAGAATTCTTTGCAGTTACAGCAGGAAAACTGCAGCATCAGTTGCATAAAACTTAGAAAAATGCTTTAAAACTTTAAAAGTGTACTGCCGAGTGTGTCTTGTTGAATACAGATTAGAAAAAAACAGTGATAATAACATCAATTTCACCTTTATTTGGCCAAAAACTAAAGTTATTTCCACGTTTCCTTCATTCTGGGGCTGTTTCAGGCTAAAAATGTTTAAATATTTCAAGTTAGAAAGTTGGAAATGAACCTTAAACCAGAATTTCAGTGTCATGAAGATGCTAGATCCCCACTAACTGATGCTGCGCTGCTAACCTGCTTTAGAGGAGGTTTAGCTCAGAGTTTTGCTGTAAAAAGCACCAAACGATAGAAAATCTCAGATCTGCAAACCTAAACGGTTCTTTCATCGGCATCAGTTGCAGAAAATACATAAACGTGCTTCAAAATTTGTCCTAGTTTGCTGCCGAGTCTATTTTACACCTCTTTTACTGCAGCTAATAGAACAAAAAAGGTGTTTACCACAGAGAATATTCAATTAAAACCATTAATTTCACCTTTATTAGGCCTAAAACTGAACTCACTTCCATGTTTCCTTCATTCTGGGACAGTTTCAGGCTAAAAAATGTTAAATAATTCAAATTTAACAGCTCCGATGTGCAGCTGTAAGTTAGAAATGAAGCTAAAACCAGAGTCTTTAGTGTCTTAAAGGTGTTAGATGATCATTTTAACTGATGCTGCGCTGCTAACCTGCTTTAGAGGAGGTTTAGTGGAGAGTTTTGGGTTTTACTTGGCTGTAAAAAGCACCAATATTCTCTCTGAGCGGCTTAAAACACCTGTGAAAACTGTGTGCAGGTAGTTTAACGCTGCTTTTGCTGCAGCTAATCGAGCACAGATTAGAAAAAAACAACATTTACAACATAGAATATTCAATTAAAACCATTTATTTCACCTTTATTTGACGTTTCCTTCATCATGAGGCCAAAAATGTCAGAACATTTCAGGTTTAACAGCTCGGAAATAAGCAGCAGCATTAAATCGTTAAAAAACATCCAATATTCCTGGCAGTGGAAGAGCTGCTTTTTACATTAATACATGTTTTATATCCCGTTTTAATTCTCCATTATAGCAGCCACTTCCTGTTAGCTACAGTAGGCGGCACCTGATTGGTCCAGAAGAGTCACATGATGCGTCTTGTATTAGGAAAGTGTGAGTTTAATAAAGGAAGTCAGTGATTGCAGTTTGAGTTTTTGTTAATCCAAACAAAGCCCGACTTTGCTAAACCTAAACCGACTTCGTAGTTCGCCTCCTCCGGATCTGAAACGAGCAGCACGGAGCCCAGCGGCCTCAGAAAGTCGGCTCTGAGGAACCCGAAACCCCGAATCGGCTCCACTCCGGCTCCTCAGATCTGCTCCTGCCGGGTCTCGACGTCTCGTTTCCTGAATACGAACAAATCCGACTCCTGGGACGCGTCACTAATCCTTCTTCTTCTTCTTATCATGGGGTTATTTAGACTCGGCTAAATCCGACCTGTTACTGTTCTGAGTTTGTGTAGATTCGTGTGGCTTTATGATTTTATTTTTGATTTGTTTTTTTATTTTAAATCTTTTTAATGCTACACTAGTTTGACATGTAGCAACTGCACTGTGCAATATACGACGACATATATATGAGGACTGGGAAGAAGATCTTCGTTTGGATGTAATGATGTGTGTCCCCCCCATCCCCCTCTTCCTCTTTAGTTCTCAGTGAGTTTTCAATGTGACCAAGCCTTGTGTACTTCGTCACGAAAAGCGGGTTCCTTCTTGGCGACTCTTTATCGGTTGAGTGTCAAATTATGAATTGATGGTGTAAAACTATGTCAAGATTCACTTTGAATTAAAAAAAAAAGAAATCTTTTGCTTCAGCCGGTGTTTGTCGTCTCTGGTTTTCTGAAACGGTGAAAGGTGGGGAGTTTCCTGTTTACGTCGCTGCTTTGAAGGCTTTTATTTTGAAAGAAGAAGCCGCTCCAGGCTTCTGTACAATAACAAGCAAATGTTTCCCTTAAAGTCCAGAGAGGTTTTTGTGATTTTGAACTATTATTGAGTGATACTGGACAATTATTGTGTCATTTATAACTATTTTAGAGTGATAATGTGGAACTATATAGTCCCCTCATCACAAAAACAACTAAAATGTGACACAAAATGACCAAAAGTGAAGCAAAATGACCCAAATTTGGTGCGAAATGAACAAAAGTGGTGCAAAATAAGAAAATTATTACACAAAATGACGACTAAAAGACACAAAACAACCCAAAATTGAAGGTAAATGACCCAAATTTGATGCAAAATGACCAAAAGTGATGCAAAATGACCAAAATGTGACACAAAATGTCCAAAATGTGAGAGAAAATGACTAAATGTGATGCAAAATGACCAAAATGTGAGAGAAAATGACTAAATGTGATGCAAAATTACCACTAAAAGACAAAAAAAAACCCAAATATGACACAAAATGACCCAAATTTGATGCAAAATGACCGAAATTTAATGCAATATGACCGAAAGTGAAGAAAAATGAAAACTAAAAGACACAAAATACCCCAAATTTGATGCAAAATGACCAAAAGTGATGCAAAATAAGCACAAAAAGATGTAAAACAACCACGATATTACACAAAATGACCAAAATGTGAAAGAAAATGCCTAAAAGTGAAGCAAAATGACGACTAAAAGACAAAATAATACCCAAATATGACAGGAAATGAACAAAATTGATGCAAAATGACAACTGAAAGACACAAAACAACCCAAAACTGACAGGAAATGACCAAAATGTGAGAGAAAATGACAAAATGTGATGCAAAATTAGCACAAAAAGATGCAAAACAACCCAAAATGTGCAGATAATTACTAAATGTGATGCAAAATTACCACTAAAAGACAAAAAACTACCCAAATATGACATGAAATGACCCAAATTTGATGCAAAATGACCGAAATTTAATGCAATATGACCGAAAGTGAAGCAAAATGACGACTAAAAGACAAAATAATACCCAAATATGACAGGAAATGAACACAATTGATGCAAAATGACCAAAAGTGATGCATAATAAGCAAAATATTACACAAAATGACCAAAATGTGAGAGAAAATGACTAAATCTGATGTAAAATTACCACTGTAAGACAAAAAACTACCCAAATATGACACAAAATGACCGAAATTTAATGCAATATGACCGAAAGTGAAGCAAAATGACGTTTTTTGTGAAAATACACAAAAAACCCAAATATGACACAAAATAGCCCAAATTTGGTGGGAAATGACCAAAAGTAGTGCAAAATAAGCACAAAAAGATGTAAAACAACCACAATATTACACAAAATGACCAAAATGTGACACTAAATGACAACTAAAAGACAAAAAAAAACCCAAATATTACACAAAATGACCAAAATTTGATGCAAATGATGCAAAATGACGACTAAAAGACACAAAACAACCCAAAACTGACAGAAAATGACCAAAATGTGAGAAAATGACTAAATGTGATGCAAAATTACGACTAAAAGACTAAAAAACTACCCAAATATGACACAAAATGACCGAAATTTAATGCAATATGACCGAAATTGAAGCAAAATGACGAGTAAAATACACAAAAAACCCAAATATGACACAAAAATGACCCAAATTTGATGCAAAATTACCAAAATGTGAGAGAAAATGACTAAATGTGATGTGAAATTAGCACAAAAAGATGCAAAACAACCCAAAATGTGACACTAAATGACCCAAGTTTGATGCAAAATGACCACAAAAAGACGTAACGGACTTTTTCCATCACTTCTGAGCCTCAGAGCTTCGTCAGTCCAGCAGAAGGACACCTGACGTTTAGGATGAACAACACTCTGGAGTTCTGGTAAGTCATTTAAAGATCCCAGGCGTCCGAACCGGGGATCTTCTGGCTGTGAGGCGGCGCTGCTGACCACCGATCCACCGTTCAGCCCCTGGTTTGTGGCAGGTTTTGGTAAATTCAGAGCAACTTCTATGTAAGTTCCTCCATCTGTCAGCATCTATTTTAGTTTCAACAGTAAAACTGCAGCAGTTTAACGTCTATAACGTCACAGAAACAAGCATCGGTACCCTGGATGTGTTTTCTGATGGTAAACCAGGAAATGTGACTGTAATAGAAGATCCTGGTGTCTCCTGTGTATAAATGATCCTTTCATTGTCTCTAACTGGTTCTGACTCTCACAGCACAGCCTGTACCTCGTGTTAACGGTCCTTATATTCTGTGTTTTTGATCTTTTTAGCCTCATAGCTGCAGAACTGTGCACGCATTTCAGCATTTTGCAGCTTTTAAGGCACATCAGAGCCATTTTAAGGCTTTTATTTCTGCTGTATTCCTTAAAATTGGCTAGTGGTCGTTGTTTCCTGTTAAATTCCTTAAACCAGACACTTAAATCTGAACATTGTCATTGTATTTGTGAAATATCAGTTCAGGATCATGTTTAATATTCCATTATAATGTGTGATATTCATCGACTACCTCAGAATCACTGCTAGTATTATTTTTGTTGGCTATGATAAATTATTTAGCTTATTTATTTTTATTTTTTCTTATGTAAAGTTCCTAAATTTCATTGCTTTTTCTATTAGAACCTGCATTTTTTCTTTTGTTTATGTCGTTTTCTTTTCAGAGAAACATCTGGCACAAGATTTTCCTTCTTTATTAATAATGATATGTTAAATTTAAAGTTTTATTTCTCATATTTCTGCAGTAAATTAATGCATTGAAGGTTACTGATGATTTAAAAGTGTTTACATGTGCAGATAAATACAGATTCCACTGGTTTCCCTCCAGTAAACTGGGCTCAGGTGGATCCGGGTGATGATGGAGCGGAGCCGGGCCGGACAGCCTGCCTCTACCCGCAGCTCCACCAGAGGCCGCCGGCAGCCCGCTCAACTCCGCCCGGCCTCAGAGGCAGCAGAGCGGGGCTCCTGCCGCTGCCTGTCCGCGGTGTCCGGAGCTCCGGTGCGGCTGGAGACGGACGGAGTGATCCCGTCCTCCGCTGTCATGACCGCTCTGACCGGACATCAAACCGGAACCACACCGAACCAACAGCCCGGTTCGACCTGCAGAGGCTGCGGCAAGCTAGCAGCAGTTAGCCGACCGGGAGTTAGCTTCTCCTTCACAATAAAAGCCTTTAACTGGAACTGAAAATAGAATAATTCACCTTTATACTGAAGAAATGTGTTAACAGTGAGTGAAAACATCTAAACAGTGATGCAAGAAAGATGAACTGGAATAACTGTCACCACAAAAACAGACAAAATTAGCCGCTGTTAGCGAGCTAGCTGTGGAAAAGTGCTATTAAATTTACAGTATAAAGAGATGCAGCCTTAAAAACGATGTCTATTATATACAAATATATCTATATTATTAATTTGAATAGTAAATCTATACAAGAGTTATGCTTAGGTAAACACATTTAATTAAATCATAATTCTGTACAATTTTTTTATTGTAAAATAAATGTAAAATCTTGAAAATTAGCATCTTACTCCACAACCCAGCTAAGATACCCCAGAGCAGGGCAAGACGCCTCCCCTGGGGGAATTTTACCTTCTTTTTATCAATACTAACTTGTTATTTATACATAATATTAATTATATCTTTAAATTTTGATGTTGCTTTGACTTTGTAAATGTAAAGAAAATGTAAAGAAAATATAAATATAATGACACTTAACTATAATGTCTAACCACCAGTCAACAAGAGAAACAAAATATTCGGTTTTGTCTGCATTGAAAACTAATTTATGCTTCTTGAGTCAACTTGTAAATAAGTGAAGCTGCCCTTAAGGTGTTTTTAACAGCAGAAATTTCAGTGTCCACATTACAGTACAACATGGTGTCATCAGCATAAAGGTGTACGTGATAGTTGGATACTTAGGAAACGCTATCAAACTGAGGATTAAACCTTGTAAGACACTTTAGCAACCTTTGTTCTGACATTAAATTTAACATTATTGTTTGCTAACATACAGAAATTAGGTAAACTCTGTGGTCATTGCTAATTAATTAATTAAACTGGCCAATCAGGACACATCTATTATCCAATCATATTTGAGGCCCCACCTACTCAGGGAACCAATAAAAGAGCTGCTGTGGAGATGGTTTCCTGAAGGACAAGATGGCCGCCGCAAGGAGGAAACTCTGACAAGTGATGACTTCTGCAAAGTTAATGTCTTTTTTAACAGGCTGCTGCTTTAATTAGACAATTAATTTTATAAAGTACTATTTTCTCTGTAGTTACAGGACTGAATATAATTAAAATATATCGTGTGGTAAATGTCCACCTCTAGACAAATGTGGTCAGGTAGGGGGCTACCGAACAAAACATAATAATTTTACTTTGACTTTTATGACAACAATCCAGATTTTACATTTCTGTTAGATCTGTTAAGTTTTGTTTGTTTGTTTTTGTTTTTTACAGTGCAGACTTCCCAACAGCACATCCGGCCAGAAACCACTTCCGGAAAGCGCTTTTATTCTGAAGGGCGGCTCAGCTGTTGCCTCTGGTTCGCAGTTGCGCATTGACGCAGGGATGGAGAGCGCGCCGCGGCCGCAGTAGGACGTCGGACCGGACTGAGCTTCACACAAACAACCGGAGAGAGACGCGTAAAAACCCGAGCGGCGGCCGTCCTTCGACCCTCGGAGCCGCCAGGAGGCTCATGGAGAGCGGAGCCGCTTCTGTCCGCACCGGGGGCGCGTTGATCGGATGCCTTTCAGCCCAGCGGCGCCGTTAGATGCTCCCCATCCAGGATTAATCGGTGGACCAATGGCTCCCAAACATGCGCTCCTCTCCGGCAGCGGTGGCGGACCCCGGGTCAGAGGGGTAGGCGGAGGGGGACGAGCCCGCTCCTGGTGCGCGGACGCGGGGATGGATGCGGGGAATGTGGCCGCCTGCTCGCCCAGGAAGAGGACGCGGGCGCCGGATGGGATGCTGGCCCGGTGGATGGTGCTGATGCTGCTGATGCAGAGCTCGGCGGACGGTAAGACGCTGCTGCTGTTTTTGTCCAACCTGTGGAGCGGATTGAGATCGGTGCTGTTACATAAACACACCTGGACGCTCCGAGCCTGGAGATCCGCTCCATCTGCTCCGACATTAATGCGGTTATTTCTGCGTGATGGAGGCTGATCCTCGGTGTGATCTGAGCCCGGATCACACCGAGGATCCGCTTCAAACACACAGAAACGAAAACCTGAGCGACAACATGCGCTGCTCGGTGGAAAATGGCATCTTTTCACTGCGTCCTCAGCCGCTCCTGAAGGCGCTGCTGCTCCTTTTACGCTCCACACATCCGGTATGTTTAATTTACTGCTCCAGTCCGATTTAAAATACGCATCCTGGTGGTTTTAAACCGCCTCCGTGGCTTCGCTCGGGCCCTCACCGATGTCACGTCCCCACAAACGCGCACCCGGAGCGCGCCGTCGGACCGCAGCGCTGCGCACGAAAGAGAAGGGGGGAAACTTTGAAGCCCCGCAGGTCACCAACCTCCAGCCGCAGCGCACCAGGGACGTTTCATGGTGTGGAGCCCATGAATAATGGATGAAGCCCGCGTCCTCAGACATGCGAAAACAAAAATAGCAGCAGGTTTAGTCACGTCGCTCCGCCCGCAGCTGGAAGAGAAGAGTCAAGGTTCGCAAAATCCACACTCCTGGTTAGAGACAGTGTTTGGAAAAGGGCTGCGACTGAAGGAGAGGCGCGTTTATTCTGGGTTTTAATGCGTAAAAATGCTGCACCAAAGGACCAAACATACAGGAAAGTGAATTCTAAAGACACCAGAGTCGTTTTTTAATTCAAAATAAAGCAGAAATCCATCAAACTGTGCGTAAAAACGCACCAGAACCGTCACCAAAGGTCGGAACCACACCTGTCCACAGGTAAACCCTCTGATGAGAAGCTTCCTGCGGCCAGAGGTTTGACATTAAGGCTCCAGATGTGAGTCGAATACCAGCTCTGAGGGGTGACATTTAGAAAACCCAAATGTCAGATGTCTTGTCTCTTTCCAGGAGTAATGACTCAGACTCGGTTACACTCTAAAAAACAGACGTTTGGACCCAACAAAGAGAATCAAAGCATCAATCTTTTAGAGTTCAGACAGCTACTAGTGAAATTATGTTCAACCAACGAGCTAGAAGTAGCTTTTAATCTGCAATCAAAGAAATCCTGAAAGAAAAATTAAGTTATAAAGCTGATTTTATTAATTTACCTCAACTTAATTTAGTTAATAATCGACTTAACGCAGAAAATTGAGTTGAAATTACTCAAAATATTAAGTTGAAACAACATTTTTATGTCAAAAGAACTCATTAAATTAATGTTTGCAGCTTTAAAAGGTTTGTTATTGGACAACAGTGCATTTAAAAAGGTGGTGTACACTGTAAAAACAAATGCTCAGGCTCCACAAAAAGCATTAAAGCAGCAGACTGCATCATTTTTTTTTTAGTTCAGACAACTTCCAATGAAATTATGTTCAATCAACGAACTATAATGAGTTCAGGGAAATCAATATTATTTTTAAATTACTTAATAATTCGCAGCATAAACACAAGTTTATAAGTTTTTAAAGATTTTAAATCCTGAAAAATTAAGTTAAAAAGCCAATTTAATTAACTTGAATTTAGTTTCACATCAATTTGAGTTGAAATTACGCAAAATATTAAATTGATGCAACATTTTTATGTCAACGCAACTCATTAAATTAATGTTTGTAAACTAAAAGGTGTTTCCGAATCTGCAAATTATAACTTTTAGACTCAACAAAAACATTAAAGCAACAGTTTACATCAACTCTTTTAGTTCAGACAACTTCTAAAGAAATTAAGTTCAACCAACGAGCTACAGTGAGTTAGCGGAATTAGCTTTACCTCGATAATGAAAGGTGTTTAAATTAGTTAGGAATTATGAGCATAAACACAAGTTTTTCAGTTTTTGGAGACTTGAAATCCTGAAAAATTAAGTTATAAACCCAATTTACTTGATTTACCTCAACCTGAATGTAGTTTTACATCAAATAACGTAGAAAATTGAGTTGAATTACTCAAAATATTAAGTTGATACAACATTTTTAAGTCAACGCATCTCATTAAATTAATGTTTGTGAATTAAAAGGTGTTTCCAAATCAGCAAATTATAACTTTTAGACTCAACAAAAACATTAAAGCAACAGTTTACATCAACTCTTTTAGTTCAGACAACTTCTAAAGAAATTAAGTTCAACCAAGGAGCTATAATGAGTTAGCGGAATTAGCTTTTCCTCTGCATTTAATTAATAATTAGTAGCATAAACACAAGTTTTTCAGTTTTTGGAGATTTGAAATCCTGAAAAATTACGTTATAAACCCAATTTACTTAATTTACCTCGACTTAAATGTAGTTTTAAATCAACTAACGCAGAAAATTGAGTTGAAATTACTCAAAATATTAAGTTGATGCAACGTCTTTATGTCAACGCAACTCATCTTGCAAGTGGTGGAATTACTTTTTAGAGTCTTAAAATAAAGGTTTAGGCGACAGTTGGATCCATCTCTATGAATTCGGACAACTAAAGAAATTAAGTTCAACCAACGAGCTATAATGAGTTAGCAGAATTAGCTTTAGCTCTAATTAGCAGTCTGAAATTCTCCAGGTGAGACTTAAAATACAGGAAGAGACTTAAAATCCTGACCTGAAGGTGAAGAAAATTTATGTTATCAGGCTGATTTTATTAGTTTGCTACGACTTAAATGTAGTTTTAAATCAAATAACGCAGAAAATTGAGTTGAAATTACTCAAAATATTAAGTTGATGCAACGTCTTTATGTCAACGCAGCTCATTAAAATACTGTTGGAAACTTTAAAGGTGAATTTAAATCAGTGTATTGGGTAGTAAAATGTCTGTGTGCACTCTAAGAATAAATGTTTAGTCTCATTTAAAAACATTAATTCAACAGTTCACATGCAGCTTTTTGAGTTCAGACAACTTCTAATGAAATTAAGTTCAACCAATGAGCTAAACTGAGTTAGAAGAATTAGCTTTTAATCATCAGTTACTTAATAAATGGTGGCAGAAACACAAGTTTTTAGAAAAAACACAGGTAAAATTGAAGTTGTAAAGCCAATTTAATTAATTTTTCACAGCTTGAGTTTAGTTTTAAACCGACTAACGTAGAAATTTGAGTTGAAGCTGCACAAAATATCGAGTTGGTGCCGTCAGTAGTTTAAGCTGTGATGGAGGCTCCTCTGAATGACTGTTTTAGAGTGTAGAACGATGAAAAGGCAGCTAGCAGGATGGAAATAATGGAAAATATGTCAATGAAAAGTTAAAATGAAAGAAAAAACAAGTAAAAAGACCGAAAACTACAGAATAAACCCGCCTTAGATCAGATCCCTAAACAAACATTACAGAACACCTCATCAATCTGCTTCATGTTGGGATTAAAATCTATTTATTTACTTAGTTTTATCCATTGAAATGAGCTTTTATTTGCAGCAACCAACACCTTTTATATGCTAATTATTATTATTTCTACCTATATGCTGTTTTTAGACTTTTTAAGCAGCAATTTTGCACCTTTTTTCTTTAATTTTGTGTTTTTTTGCGCGTTATTTTTTTTTAAAATTCGACATATTTGAGCCACTGGACACCTTGAATTTACCCAAGAGGATGAATAAATGATCTATTAATGGATCTAAATGCAGTTTGGTGACTCCCAGCACTGAATTACAGCCTTAAACAACTAACCTCTGGTAAACCACCTGAACTGAGTGTTTTCCTGCCAGATGTGAGTCAATCAGCTGATCTGGAGGCTCTTTCTGGGTTTTTTCTCCGTGTTTATTTAACCTTTTGTCGCCTCGTCGACCCGTCAGGCGTCGTTTCACTGGTTTTGAGAGTGAAAGCAGAGGTTTTTGAGGTGTTTGAGGGCAGTTAGAGTCGCCTCCTCCTCCTCCTCACCCTCCGGAGTTTCCACCGGCGGCTCCGGGGTCGAGTTTTTCTGCATCCGTGACGGGGAGGAAAGAAAGAAACCAGCGCTTGTGTAGGTGTCGTTTCTCCTAATCGGTCCACGGGGATGCTCAGTCAATAGCTGGGATCTGAGGGTCGCTGTTACCATGGGAACCGATCGGCAGCCGGTGCTCTCCTCCGGTCGGGGGATTGGAGTCGGATCATCAGGTGACGGGAACCCAAACAGCTCCGACACCGATCTGTTGGAATTCACCACCAGAGAGCCAAAGATGCAAAGATCTTCACAGAGGAGGAAAGAAACCAGGAAGTAATCACGTCTAAGAAGCTGGAATCAGTGAATTTAGGCGTCTTTCTTCCTTAGAAATCACTCAAACTGACTATATTAGTTGCATCTCTTTGTCTGTTTGCATCTAAATAATCCAGATGTGCAGCTGATATGATGATTATCCAGTCTATTGGATGATCCTGGTGTCAAATGTAGGTAAAAATGAGACGTTTGCTCAAATTTTGTCCAAAGTGACTCAAAGAATCTGCCTTTTCCAGTAAATATGAGGCCTGTCCTTTGTTCTGTCGTGTTTTGACCGATGAGAAACGCCCAGAAATACTTTAAATAGTGGTTCATAATGACCTGAGAGTCATCGAGAATCACACTAAAAGGATCCAGAAATGTTCCGAAAATGACTCCGAAGTAGTTCCTGGGTAAAAATGCGACGTCTTACTTGGTGTAACTTCCTCTAACTGACCACATGTTGCTTGGAAGTTGTTTTGAAATGAACAAAAAATGTCCCATATTAGAGTTCAAGCTGCTCAAAATGACACGAAGGTCGTCTGAAATGACACAAAAACTACCCAAGATTACAGAAAGAAACTCTAAACACACTGAAGTGAGTCAACAATGAGTAAAATTCGACTAAACTGACTTAAAAATTCATCTGGAGTTGCTCTAAAATGAGTCTTGGGGTAAAAATGAGACTTTTAATCTGTGTTCACCTCGTTCTGACCGACCATCTGTCAGGAAAATGTTGAAAATGACCAAATAAATACACAAAAATGCTCAAAAATTGGTCCAAAATTACACAAAAAATATCCAAATTTACTCAAACTTTACTGGGAAATAGTTGAAAATGACAAATAAATGTCCAAAAATGCTGTTTAAATGGGTCAAAATGACACAAAAGTTATCTAAAATTACAGAAAAGTTTTCCAAATGTACTGAAATGTGTGAACAACAAGTCCAAATTCAACAAAACCAACTTAAAAATTCATCCAACGTTACTCTAAAATGAGTTTTTAGGTCAAAATGAGGCTTTTAATTAGTGTTGAGCTCGTTCTGACCGACCATCTGTCACATGTTACTGAGAAATTGTTGAAAATGACCAAATAAATACACAAAAATAGTCCAAAAATTGCTCTAATGATGTGAAAGTTGCCTAAAATTATACAAAAAATATCCAGAATTGCTCAAAATTTGTCGAAAATGACTCAAAAGGTCGAAGATTACTGGAAAATTTATTAAAATAACACAAAAGTTTGACAAAACCGACTTAAAAATTTGTCCAAAGTTGCTCTAAAATTAGTTTTTTGGGGTAAAAATGAGGCTTTTCATCTGTGTTCATCTCATTCTGACCGACCATCTGGGGAAATGTTGAAAATGACCAAATAAATAAACAAAAATGCCTAAAAAGTCTCCAAAATTATACAAAAACTATCCAAATTTACTCGAACTTGTTGAAAATTATTAGAAATTTGTCCAAGACGACTGAAAATTTGACAAAAATGACTGAAATGGTCCAAGATGACCTGTTTAATGGTTCAAAATGACATAAATTAAGATTTGAAATGACTCCAATGAGTCCTCACTGACTAGTTTTAGGTCAAAATGAGACTTTTCATTTGCTATAACCTCGTTCTGACCAACCAACCACCTGTCACTCCTTACTCTGAAGTTGTTGAATTACTAAAAAAAAGTCCAAAGTTACTCCAAAACTTGTTCAAACTGATGTGAAAATTGTCCAAAATTCCACACGAAATGATCCTAACCTACCCAAAGGCGTCGAAAAATGACTCCGAATTCGACAGAACTGACTAAAAAATTCGTCCAAACTTTGTTTTTAAAAAAATCCTGAACTCAAAATGAAGAAAATTAAAGTTATAAAGCCAGTTCAGTTCATTTTTTACTACTTGAATTGAGTTTTAAATCAACTATCGTTCAAAAACAGACTGAAATGAGTCAACAACGAGTCCAAATTCAACAAAACTGACTCAAAAATTCATCCAGAGTTGCTCTAAAATGAGGTTTAAGTCAAAATGAGACTTTTCATCTGTGTTCACCTCGTTCTGACCGACCATCTGCAACATCTTACAGAGAAAATGTTGAAAATTACCAAATAAATGCACAAAAATAGACAAAAAATTGCTCAAATGACACGAAAATTATCTGAAATCATACAAGAAAATATCCAAAATTGCTCAAAATTTGTCGAAAATGACTCAAAAGGTCGAAGATTACTTGAAAATTTATTAAAATTACACAGAAGTTTGACAAAACCGACTTAAAAATTCACCCAAAGTTGCTCTAAAATGAGCTTTTTGGGCTAAAATGAGACTTAAATTAGTGTTCATGTGTTTCTGACATTATTCACAGTGCTGCTCTGTGTTTTTAGAGGTGACACTTTTATTGATTTTACAGTTTATTGCCTATAAAACATGAATAAATAATAGATAAACTGGGAACAAATGTAAATTAATAACAGATGTAGTTAGAAGGTGTAAGAATGAAGCCTTCTCTGTGCTCCAGCTCCGTTCTCGTCGCTCAGCTTTGGTTTTTTTGGTGCTTTTTGGCCTTTAATCGCTGATAAAACTCACACTGGGGTCGTTTCTGCTGAGCTTCATTCTGCTCCTGGATGAAGCCGATGGAGGCGACTCATGAGGAAGGAACTGGTCTTCTGATCCCAGTCAGCCTCGGTGTGTTTTGCTAGTCTTGCGGGGACTCCGGCGGCTCGTCGGCCTGCTCTGGTCGTCTTCCTGCAGCCTCGTGTTGGAGGCTCTCTGACGGCTCCACACGGCTAAAGCTGCTCGTCACGCCACGCCGCCTGCATGCAGACGTGTGCGTGTTCTGCTCGTCACGCCTCGCTCCAGGAGAGGTGCTGCCTGCTGACTAATGAAGCTCTGCAGCCTTTAATGGGGGACAAGAGGAAACCTGATGTTCCTTAAGGGGTCGATTCACACGGATTTCTCACTAATGATACGAATCCAGGGAGACGGTCGACTTCAGCCGCAGCGATGTGAACATGTTCCATCTGTTTCTGTGGGTTATGTGGTAAAGAAGAGACACGAAGGGCCGATACTGTCTGAAGAGATCATGATCATCGAGGCTACATCCAGGCTGCGCTACGTTCCTGCTAACGTGCTTCAAAACAAGACTTTAACCTGAGTTCAGAGCTTCTCCTGGAGGCAAAATATACATGAAATTATTCCCAAACGTTGCCTCAATTGTTAAATATCTTCTCATCAATGGACACTACAATTTACAGATGTTCCCTAAATGCCTCACATGCATGCTATGCTAGCTGCTAGCTAGGCGGCTGTGCACAGAGAAGCTTCTAGTGTCCGGTTCTTGAATATCTTAGCTACGTCCCTGCTAACGTACATACCTTTGCATCAAAATAAGACTTTAAACAATCTTCTCCTGAATTCATAAACGCCTCACGTGCAGGTTATGCTAAATGCTAGCGTAGCGGCTGTGCGCAGAGAAGCTTCTAGTCTCCACTTCATTAATATTTAACGTACGTCCATGTTGTGCTGCGTTCCTGCTAATGTGCGTATATCTGCATCAAAATAAGACTTTAAACAATCTGTACCCAAAATGTCGCCTCACTTGCTGAACATCTTTTTTTTCGACAGATGCTACAATTTACAGCTGCAGGCTATGCTAGCTGCTAGCTAGGCAGCTGTGCACAGAGAAGCCTCTAGTCTCCGCTCGGTTCCGGCAGCTGTGTTTAATATGTGTAAAAGAAGAGACACAAAGAGTCTAAACAGATCATGATTAGTTTAGCTACATCCATGTTGTGCTACTTTCTTGCTAACGTTCAAATATTTGCATCAAAATTAGACTTTAAATAATCGTCACCTGAAGTCAAAACTTCTTCTGGAGTAAACATATGCACAAAAACTTGTTCCAAAATGGCCCCTTTTCTTATCGATAGGTGCTACAATTTATAGATGCTCCCTAAACACCTCACATACAGGCTAAGCTGGATGCTAGCTAGGCGGCTGTGCACAGAGAAGCTTCTAGTCTCCACTTCATTAATATTTAACGTACGTCCATATTGTGCTGCGTTCCTGCTAATGTGCGTATATCTGCACCAAAATAAGACTGTAAACAATCTGTACCCAAAATGTCGCCTCACTTGCTGAACATCTTTTTTCGACAGATGTTACAACTTACAGCTGCATGCTACGCTAGCTGCTAGCTAGGCAGCTGTGCACAGAGAAGCTTCTAGTCTTCTAGTCATCTTCTAACGCAGATGTTTTACTGTGTTCATCTTTATATCTTTGACACTCTTGTGTACACTACCTGCAGTTCAAACAAGTAGAATTTTTGCCACGTGACAGCTGATGGTAGTTGAGTCACTCCTGGCTTCTCTAATGTGTCACATTGTGCAGAATTTTTCATTTTTTACTGAATCTTGATGCTGCTAATGGTTAATTTTTGGCATTTTTTAAAAATGAGACTCACAGAGTGAAGTAAATTTGATGAAATGTCGCGATTTTAAGCTCGGGTTTGTTTAATTTTCCCAACAGAACGATTCATCACACATAGTCAGTTCTAAAAGCTCCAGAAAGTTAAAAATCCTGCCTATTTTTCTGTTTTTACAGTTTGTTTCTCTGATGAATGGGCTCATTATGGTGATTTTTTTAAAGATAGAAAACTTTTCAAACCAGATTTTGTAGCTGAGAGGATTTAATTTGAATAAAGTTCATTTAACGGTGAGGATCTTTAAAAGGATTATTCATGTTCGGAGCTCGACTCTGGTTTTATTGGCCGGCTTCACCTCGGAGCCGACCGTCACGACTCTCCTGCTGCCGTTCGTCTCAATAACGGCTGAACTTTTAATCCAGCGACGAGTCAAAGCGTCTGCAGGGACCGATGGAGGAATGAGGGTTAGCGGTTCGCTGACACTGTGGAGACGGAGGAAGCAGCCGGGGCCCAAATCACATAAAATGCAGTCATTTCCAGTGATTAAAAGTCCTTTTTCTAGCCTCCATTTTGCATTTTATGTGTATTTTATGTGGCTTTTAAATGTTTAATAAAGGATATTTTCAAATAATAGAATAATAAAATACAAAAACTACTGATTCGAAATATCATAAATAAATAAAATGAGATTAAAACACATTAATGAAACATTTTTAATGCAAAACTTCTGTAGTTATAAAAATTATTATTTTTTTATTTGACAGACAAATTGATGTAAAATTAGAAAAGCAATACCTCTTTTTCTAAAGAGTAAAATAAATACAATTAAAAACCTGTAATACCCTGACTGTAACTGAAAAAACTATAATATAAAATTAAAAAATTATATATATAATTAAATAAAATATTAAGTAGATATTTTAAAAAGCCCTAAATAAATACAGTAATTGTAAATGGTTAAAAAAAATTAAAAACTATGTTATTAATTAAAATAATAAATATATATTTTAAAAAGCCTTAAATAATACTGTACATTTCCATGATTAACATTTTTTTAAAAACTGAATTATTAAATAAAATATTAAATAGATATTTTTTAAAAAGTCTTAAATAAATACAGCAATTTTAAATGATAAAAATATTTTAATAATGTATTATTAAATAAAATATTAAGTAGGTGTTTTTTTAAAAGTCTTAAATAATACAGTAATTTTTCATGATTAAAAAATATTTTTAAAAAACTATATTATTAAATAAAATATTAAACAGATATATTTTTTAAAAGTTTTAAATAAATACAGGAATTTTCAATGATTAAAATATTTTTTCTAATTCACTAGGTGTTATCTAATTTTAGAAACATATTTCCAGTATTAAATTGTAAATTAGCAGCTAAAAGTCATCTATTAAATTAAAAAAAAGAACTGCATGTGAAGTTAAAATGGAAATGTTATTCATAGAGAGGCTTAATGTTATTTTACGTCGACCTCTACGGTCTGTTTTTGTCATTTTATTGATATTTTCATTATTTTTATTTTATTTTATCTTTAATTAAATTATTATATGGACTGAATTAGTATTTTCCCTTCTGTATAAGCCTGATAAAATAATCACAGAGGTCCCTGAACGTCTCATTTAGGTCAGGATGTGGACTCGGTATTACTTCCTCTGGATTCAGGCTGTTGTCAGACCAGAAAAACATTTCCCCCACAAACCTGATGGACACGAGGAACAATCGAGTAAATTCCACTGATGATCCAAATGTGAACCGTCAGTCATTATTTCATAGCTGAAATGGAACTAATGGATTTCTGTCGCCGATTTTCAGGGTCGGAAAATCAATTTTTGTAAAAGCGAGTTGGGAGAACCGCTATGCACCGATGGGGGGGGGGGCTGTTCAGTCTGTCCGGATGCGTGACCGGATTGACGGGGAGGGTTCTGGTGTGACCCCCATCATCAAATTATGCTCATGAGGTCCTGAACCCCCAACCAACCCCCCCAATGCAACAAATGGAAGAAGTCCCCGCCAATGGAAGGAGAGTGATGACGAGTCAAGAGATGAAGCTCTGAAACTGGAAATTTCCCCGCGGAGGTGTTGAGGTGGATGTGAGGACGGCGGCAGACAGGCCTGGAGTGAGTTTTTAAGTCATTTAAATGTGGAGCGAAGAGGCAGAAAATGTCAAACCTGGGCAACGAGAGGGAAGAAAATCAGAGCGAGGGGCCGACGTCCTCACTGAGGTTAGCTTGGGAAGGACATAAAGAGCAAAAACAGCCCCGCCGCCATCAAACAGGAAGACCAAAGATTTAAATCAGAGAGTAAATCCCTTCTAATTGATTATACAGGTATTTGCTCCTAAGTAAATTTTAAATTAACAGTGTAGATGCAGACCCTAGAGTCAAAATCATCGCACTCCCACCTCCGTGCTTCACTGTCAGGACTATGCATCCACTGTGGTGAGACGCAAAATGACCAGAAGGAGATACAAAACCACCACAAAGTGATGTAAAATGACCACAGATATACACAAAATGACCACAAAGAGACACAGAATGACTATGAGGAAACTGCTTCTGTTCTTCACTGTCAGGACTGTGCATCAACTGTGGTCGTCCTGGACAGGCAAGACACAAAACAGCCAAAAGTCGACGACATGACCACGAAGAGATGCAAAACCACGACAAAGACACATAAAATGACCACGAAAAGATGCAAAATCACCACAAAGAGATGTAAAATGCACACAAAGACACTCAAAATGATCGCAAGGTAGCACAAAATGCCTCTGTGCTTCACTGTCAGGACTATGCATCCACTGTGTTAGTCCTGGTCAGGTTTACACCAAACATACTGGACTCCATCTGAGCCGAGACGCACAAAAGAACAACAAAGAAAGGCAAGATGGCCGCAAGGAAACACAAAATGCCTCTGTGCTTCACTGTCAGGACTATGCATCCACTGTGGTAGTGGATGGTCCTCCGTTCATAGATGTTGATGTCCTGAAGCGTCCTCCACACTGTCTGAGCCTCACACTAACTCTGGTTTCCACTGATAACCCCTGGACCAAGTCCGAAGCAGCTGCCGTCTGTTTTTCACAGCTAGATGGTGAAAGTAGTTAACTGTCCGTGGAGTCATTTTAGAAGGACGACCACTGCAGCCATGATTAGTGGCACTATGGCTCCTTCTATACCTCCTGTTCACTGCTCGTTTGCCGATTTTTAATTGATCTTCCTGGATCTTTTTCCGTCTTTGTGAAGTCTCACAATCAGGTTTTTCTGGCAGTTTCTTTTCCATGTGGAGCCATGATGAAGACATGCAGGTAGACATGGTCAACAGGTCCAGAACTGAGAAAGATCCGCTGCTGACGGCTCATTTCAGAGCCTTGGTTATGCGGTTAGACTGAGTGAAAATCACAGTTTAGTTTCAGGAATCACTTTAGTTGCATTTAGTTTCTGCTTTGGGGCCTGAAGTCTCAACATACACTGTAAAATATCTGTTTTTGAGTGTTCATAAGAGGAAATGACCGACTGTTCAACTATAAGTAATGCAGTTATTGAGAGGTGCTGCAGTTTGGAATCATTTTGCATTTAAATGACGTTACACCGAGGTGTTTACTTCTGTTGTTTGCTGCATAGAACAGATAAAGGCTCAGTGCTTCATCTCCCTTCAGCCTGGATATTGCTTTTCACACAACGTGGCTTCAGTCGGCGTCTTTTCTCTTATAAGAGGAGAATTTTCTGAGAAACTGAGGCTGCCTGAGTGATTTTTTTTCTCCCGTACTGAGCCTCGGGACTCGTGAAGAAGATGATTTACTTTCTGCCACTAAAATAAAATGAAATTTGAAAAAAAGAAAGAAAAAAAAAACCCTGCGCTGCTTTAGTCCGACTCCCTGCTGCTCCAGTTTCGTACCATCAGAGCGATTGCAGAATGTGGCTTCAAACTCATGTGTCTTCAAGGTGTGTTTGTATCATTCATCCCTGCCTTGTCTGAAGTCGTTACGCTGCTCTGGAAGTCTGCCCGGACACCGAACACGCAACCCGGCCTGTGATGAGTGAAAGGAATCGGTTTGTTCAGATGAAACTTGCATGGCGGAGGCTCTTTTTTTAGCTCCGTGTTGATGAGTTCCTCGTAGCCACAGGAGGTTGGTTCAGCCTCCGCAGAGACAGGCAGGGATTTATTTCTACTGTAGCGTTTGAGAAAGGAAAAAGAGGCGGAGCGGGAAACAAAGCGAAAGACAGAATGAAAATTTAATCAGGCTGTGCTTGTGAGGGTCGGCCGGGAGGATTTATAGCTGCTTGGCCTCGACTCCTTCAGCTTCACCATGTATCACTGCAGCTGCTCCGTCACTCGGTCTAACAGCGTTTGTGCGTTCAGCCGGCTGTCCGAGTGTCTTTCCATTTGTGTCTCTGATGTGTCATTTGGCCTCGAAGCCAGAGAAGTTTTTTCTTTTTTGTCTATCTGATGATGCTATTCTGGCCTTTAATAAGCTTCATTCACTGCAAATGTTGCGTAAGGTGGAAACATGGCTGTGCAGAACAGGTCTTGGTTTGGCTAATATTCCTATTGTTAATAATTGCTCCGTTCTTAACTGTCAGGACTATGCATTAAGGATTACGGCACAAGTTGTTTCATTCCATCTCAAATCTATAAATATCTATAAACATCATCAACACCTTTTGTACTCATGCAGCCTCGTATCGTTACAATTTCACCTCTGTGCTTCACTGTCAGGATTATGCATTCACTGTGGTGGTCCAGTGAGCAGAAAGGGATGCGAAACGACCCCAGAGAGATGCAAAACCAGCACAAAGAGACACAGACGACCACGAAGACACACATAAAGACAACAAAGTGACACAAAATGACCACAAAATGCCTCTGTGCCTCACTGTCAGGACTGTCAATTTACACAAATACAACAACACACAATCGACCACTAGCAGATGCAAAACCACCATAAGGAGACACAACAACTACAAAGAGACAAAAAAATCACAAACATGTACATAGTTTTAATGTCTGTGGATGCTATTCTGGCCTTTAATAAGCTTCATTCACTGTAACTGTCGCGTAAGGTGGAAACACGGCTGTGCAGAACAGGTCTTGTTTTGGCCAATATTCCTATTGTTAATAACTGCTCTGTGCTTCAATGGCAGGATTATGCATTAGGTAAAGTTTCATTAATATTTACTGCACAGTTTGGTTATTCCATCTCAAATGCATCTATAAATGTCATCAACACCTTTTGCACTCATGCTGCCCCATATCATCACATTTCCTATTACGTGCTTCACTGTCAGGACTATGCATACACTGTGGTTGTCCTGGCAAGGAAAGACACAAAACGACTACAAAGAGACACAAAATGACCAGGAAGTGATGCAAAACAACCACAAAGAGGCACAAAGACAACCACAAAGAAGCACAAAATGCCTCCGTGCTTCACTGTCAGGACTATGCTTTTACACAAACACAACAATGACGCACAAATGACCGCTAGCAGATGCAAAACTACCTCAAGGAGATGCAATTTTTTTCCTGCATGAGGAAGCTATTCTGGAATTTTAATAAGCTTCATTCACTGCAACTGTTGCATATGACATGGTGTAGAACAGGTCATATTTTGGTCAGTATTCCTATTGTTAATAACTTCTCCGTGCTTCACTGGCAGGACTATGCATTAAGTAAATCTTCATAAATGTTTACTGCATAAGCTGGGTAATTCCATCTCAAGTGCATCTATGAATGTCATCAACACCTTTTGAACTCATGCAGCCCCATATCATCACCACACTCCCTATTCCATGCTTCACTCTCAGGACTATGCATACACTGTGGTTGTCCTGGCTAGGAAAGACACAAAACAACTACAAAGAGACACAAAATGACCAGGAAGTGTTGCAAAACGACCACAAAGAGATACAAAGACGACCACAAAGAAGCACAAAATGTCTCCGTGCTTCACTGGCAGGACTATGCATTAAGTAAAGCTTCATAAATATTAACTGCATAAGCTGGGTAATTCCATCTCAAGTGCATCTATGAATGTCATCAACACCTTTTGCACTCATGCTGCCCCATATCATCACACTCCCTATTCCATGCTTCACTGTCAGGACTATGCATACACTGTGGTAGTCCTGGCTAGGAGAGACACAAATCAACCACAGAGAAACACAAAGTTACGCAAAACAACCACTAGGAGACGCAAATTGACCTCAAATTGATGAAAATCTGTGTGTCTCTCCTGACCAGGAGCGCCACAGTGAATGCATAGTCCTGACAGTGAAGCACAGAGATGGGAGTGTGATGCTGTACATTATCAGAAAATATTTAAGATATCAATGGAAGATTTCACAGACACCATCTTAAATATCCTTAGATTATAATTGTAGTTACAGATCAGCTGTGGTTCTTCATAGGTTTGTTTCTTTTCCTTAAAAAAACACCCCCTAAGTGCCACCCGACACCAGACCAAATCAGCGACTCGCCGGTGAGCATGTTGTGTGATTTTACAGTGTTTATTTTACAGTGCAAAACAGCCGAAAAGGCAGATGTTTACATAATCAGAGCGATGAAAACATGACTCGGCCTCTTGTCTCGGCGCTCATTTGTGATGCAAATATGAATGAATCTGACCTCGGCCGGGATTTTGTGCGATTATCCTGCATGTAAACAGCAACTGAGCTGAACGCTGCATAATTCAGGCTGCAAACGTTTGGACAGCAGGTCGAGCTCGAACAGTCTAAGAGTACGACCCTGCCCTCTGTTTGCGCTTCAAGTCGCTTCATCCACAGCTGAAATCAGAGTCCTACAATCAGCAGCGTTTAAAGGAATCTGCTTTTCCACGCGGCTGCTTGTTTGCTTCGTTACGTTCGTCTGCTGAACCGGAGTCGCGTCGCTGTGCAAACGGAACAATTGCTTTCGATGACAAAGGTAATCATTCCCCGCGGGCTCAGCCGAGTCGGCCGGGTCGGTTCTGACCTCCCTGCACGCTCCGCTGTCTATTTACCAGCCCCGAGAAGGAAATCTGCATAAAATATTCATGGCAGCGCATAATCAGACACGCTGTTCAAGACCTAGTTTAGGTGTTAGCGGGCTGTGAGCGCTCAGCGGCCCACATTAGACTCCGGGTTTGGGAGGGAGAGAGAGAAATATTTAAAAAGAGTGAAGATCAGAGCTTCCGTCGGAGCACCGAGGGCCTCCTGATTAAAGCGAGCAGCGAGCAGCTTCTCTGGCTTGTATTTTTCATGCTCTCGGAGTGGAGTAAAGCGCCGTCGCTCAGCGCTGTGATTCCGTCTTGTCTCGCTAACTGCCGGAGAAGAGCTCAGACGGTTACGTAACGGGCTCGGGCTAATTAGTGGAACTTCTTCAAACAGCACCAGGCTGTGCTCCTCCTCGGCCGCCGTCGCCGGGAGGAGCCTCTGACGGATGAGAACGAGGTTACGGACGATGACGACCGCACTTAATCAGATTAATGTCTGATTCGTGCTGCCAGTAATGAAATGGCGCTCTGTGCTCACACCATATGTGTCCCATAAAACACACACTCGCTGTCTGTGTGTGTGTGTGTGTGTGTGTGTGTGTGCCGCCACCGGGGACACGTTAAGGGCAAACACACATCAGGTGCTCGGGGCCAATCGGATTGACTCTGCTCCCTCATTGGCTCGTCGGGAGTCACATGGTGCATCCTGCAGCACTTTTGGCTCCTGTTTTTTTTTTTTTAACTGGAAAATCAATACACACTCTGCACACACACACACACACACACACACACACCAGCACGCAACGTTCAAAGATCATCCAGATCAATCCACTGCGATGATGTTTTCTTTGCGCTGCGAGTGTTACGCGATGAGGACGTTGTTGAGTTAATGGAGGTTTTATGAGCGAATTAGAGCTTTGAACTTCCTGTGTGCGTCTGAATTCGCGCTACAAAGGAGCTCGTCCTGATTCCCGACGCCCCTCAGAGGAAACGGTCGACTTCGGTAATTTGACAGTTGTTGTTTTTCGTTTCCCTTTTGTTTTTTCCGGCTGACAAACACTCGACAGCTTTTGAAACTCAACCTGATGTGACCGGATTCTCAAACATGCAGGAGACAAACAAAGAAGCAGAGAGGTGCCTCAGACGACAGGATTTCTGTTGCCGAGTCATGCTTTAGACATCCGTGTCTCACAGGGCTGCACATTTAATCGAATTTTAAACCCTTCTGGACGTTTTTTTATTTTTCTCCCGTCTCATTTTTCCTCACTGTGAGTTCATTTTAAAGTCCTGCAGCTCCTCAGAAACAGAACAACCATGAAGAAGGAGAGAAAAAGCTCCGACATGACTTCTGTGCAGAACGACAAAGCTACAGGGCCTCATGTTACAGAAATACGAAAAACATATTTATTAATTAAAAAGGTGGAGATGAGGTTATGACGTTTTCTAAGTTTCCACAGGTGTAACCAGTACTAGAAAAACAAACGTCGGCTCTGCGTTCTGTCGATGTTTTACTGTTTACATGTTTAATTAGTTGTATGAGTCGACTCTCGGCACACTGCCTGCAGTTCAGCCGAGAAACGTCTATGAATTTTTGCCACACGACTGTTGGTCACAGCTGAGTCACTGACGGCTTCATGGTTGCGCTAAAGATCTCAGAATTTCTTGTTTTTCGCAGAATTGAGTTAAAGCAAACGGTTTTTTAAATATCGCGATTTTAAGCCCAAGTTTAGCGAAGTCACTGTTTGAACTGATGAGTAGTTCGAGGACTGTTGGAAAGCTCAAAGTCGATGATTGCTTCTGTTTTTACAGTGTCCGGCTCTTTTAAATAGTGTCATCTTTCTTATAAACATAATATGCCATTTATGCCCAGTGGTGGGTTTTGGGTAGGACTGTAACGGTACTCACATCACGTTTCGGTGCGTCCCTCGGAACAGAAGTCACTGTTCGATTTGGTACGGAACCTTCTGGAGTCGATGGAAGCGTCAAAAAGACATGACCGATTTAAGATGACGTAGCAGCAAGACGCCTCACTGAGTCTCTGTTTCAACTTGTGTCCAAAGTGTGGATTTCTAACTATCGACCAGTCTTTGAATCGTGTTGATCGACCAAGTAAAACCAGAGTTATGACAGATAATAAACGTTTGGAGCTCCTTACGGCTTTGGTCTGGTCCACTTGTTTTATTCCTTTTACATCCTTTACCAGGAAACCCAAGTGATCCCAGACGGGTGGTTTTAACCACGGCGGGGCGTCTTCCAGCTGTTAGCATTAGCCATCCCATTTACTAGCAGTTAGCATTAGCCATCCCTTTCACTAGCTGTTAGCATTATCCATCCCATTCACTAAATGTTAGCATTAGCCATCCCATTTACTAGCTGTTAGCATTAGCCATCCCATTCACTAACTGTTAGCATTAGCCATCCCATTCACTAACTGTTAGCATTATCCATCCCTTTAACTAACTGTTAGCATTAGCCATCCCATTCACTAACTGTTAGCATTAGCCATCCCATTCACTACCTGTTAGCATTATCCATCCCATTCACTACCTGTTAGCATTATCCATCCCATTCACTAACTGTTAGCATTAGCCATCCCATTAACTAACTGTTAGCATTATCCATCCCTTTCACTAACTGTTAGCATTAGCCATCCCATTCACTAACTGTTAGCATTAGCCATCCCATTAACTAACTGTTAGCATTAGCCATCCCATTAACTAACTGTTAGCATTATCCATCCCTTTCACTAACTGTTAGCATTAGCCATCCCATTCACTAACTGTTAGCATTATCCATCCCATTCACTAGCTGTTAGCATTATCCATCCCATTCACTAACTGTTAGCATTAGCCATCCCATTCGCTAACTGTTAGCATTAGCCATCCCATTCACTAGCTGTTAGCATTAGCCATCCCATTCACTAACTGTTAGCATTATCCATTCCGTTCACTAACTGTTAGCATTATCCATCCCATTCACTAGCTGTTAGCATTAGCCATCCCATTCACTAGCTGTTAGCATTAGCCATCCCATTCACTAGCCATACACAGAAGCAACGGCAGAAGAAAAACCAAAAAGTTACGGAACTGAAACTGCCTGTACGGAGCGGTTCGGTTTGGTTCGGTTTGGTTCGGTTTGTTGTTACAACCCTAGTTTTGGGTATAACCATGATCCCATTTTGGTGAAATGAACATGACAAACTGTGACACTGTTGTTTCAAATGCTTCTCCGCTCATACAGGATGCTACACATTGGAAACAGCTCATACAGATGAAGTGTTTTTGTTTCAGCTGGTATATCCGACATTATTTCACTGCTTTCAAACTCATTTTTCACAGCTGCAGTAAATAATGGAGACTAGAAGCTTCTCTGTGCACAGCCGGCTAGCTAGCATCTAGCGTAGCCTGCATGTGAGGCATTTAGTGTCTATTGACAAGAAGATGTTGAGCACGTAAGCAGTTCTGGTGCAACTTTATTCATGTTTGGCTTCTGGGAGACGCTCTGAATTCTGGTGAAGATTATTTTAAGTCTTATTTTGATGCAAATTTTCACATTAACGCAAATTAACACAATATGGAAGAGACAGTGGAGCTCCACTTACTTCAACCTTGACCCTAAAATCACAAAGAATTCATTAAATAATCTTAATATTGACCAAAATAATCAGGACTAGCTTTTTGAATGATAATTAAATAGTTTTTTCCCAATTAAATGGCAAAAATGATTGTTCAAATACTTATTTATTTCAAATATTCAACTATAATACAGCTGATGCATTGACAGCTGGTGGGGCTGCAGCCTTAATGCAGTTTTATACAGTTTGCTGTGAGTCTTTCACCTGAAATGAGGCGTTTTTCACATTTTACCACCTCTGTTGATTTGGTTTTTCACACTCAAATTGTCCTAATAATGATAATATTCAAATTTACAGGAATAATTTCCTTTTTTTCAGCTGAGTAGCATCCTATCATCTTATCTCAGTGAGCTTAGTAGTTTTCTTTCAGCTCCACAGCTTTGTAAAAACCCTCACATGCACTCAAACCTGCTGCATTTCCATTCAGAATCCGGCGTTTTAAATTACCTGCATGTTGAGTCTCTGTATTTATGAGCCAACGTTAAACCTGCTTCCACTGAGACTCTCACACTGTTTCATTGCGGCGTCCTGGTGCAATAAAACTGGATTGAGTTTCCCCCCAGTGACTGGAAACAGACGCCGCTGAGTCCAACAGGCGGCCGCTCTTCACTTTACCTTCAGCCGGGTTCAGAACCCGGCTCTAAAAATAAACCCGGCCGCAGTGTGTTCTGTTGTGGGGATGCGGGGAACAGCTAAAAGCCATTAGGAGGTATTCTGGGGTGTCCAGTGACCCGAGAGGCAGCGAAGATCATCGGTTCGTTCAAGTTCAAACTGTCGCTCACAGACTGGAAATGTGTCGACTGTCAACAAGGAGCCGCAGTTTTCATCGATTTCTAGTCTTTTCAACAAGCAGGAGCTTCGTTTGTCAGCATGGCTGCCTCAAATTCACATACGACAAAGTATCCATCACAAAGACACATAAAACTACAGAAGAGACACAAAACTACCAGAGAGAGACGCAATATGACAACAAAGAGACGCAGAACTACAGAGACAAAAAAGCAACACAAGGAGACGTAAAACTACCCAAAACAAATGCAAAACCACAAAAAATAGACACAATACGACAACAAAGAACCACAAAACCACCACAAAGAGAGAGAAAATCACAGAGAGGCTGAAGATGCCTTTAAAGAGATGCAAAACTACAGTAGAGACACAATACTACCACAAGGAGATGCAAAGCTACAACAAAGGGCCATAAAACCACAAAGAGACACTGAAATACTACAAAGAGACACAAAACTACCACAAAGAGACACTAAAATACTACAGAGACACAAAACCACCATAAAGCCACTCAAAACTACAATAGAGACAAAAAACAACCACAGAGACACAAAACTACAAACAGACAAAAAACCAACACAAAGAGACATAAAACTACCACAGAGACAGAAAAATTACCACTAAGAGCCACAACGCTACCCCATAGAGATTCAAAACAACCACAAGGAGATGCAAAGCTACAACAAAGAGACAGAAAACCAACACAAAGACACACAAAACAACCACAAAGAGTCATAAAACTATAGAGAGACACTAAAATACTACAGAGACACAAAATCACCACAAAGAGACGCAAAACTACAACAAAGAAACACAAAACCACCACATAGAGACACATAGCATCTACAGAGAGACAAAATACGACAACAAAGAGACACAAAATCCCAGAGAGGCTGAAGATGCCTTTAAAGAGATGCAAAACTACAATAGAGACACAAAACTACCACAAGGAGACTCAAAGCTACAACAAAGGGCCATAAAACTGCAAAGAGACACTGAAATACTACAAAGAAACACAAAACCACCACAAAGACACTGACAACAACCAGAAGGAGACACGATATGACAATAAAGAGATGCGTAACAACCACAGAGAGACATAAAACTACCCCAAAAAGATACAAAACCACAAAAAATAGACACAATACGACAACAAAGAGACACAAAACCACCATAAAGAGACACAAAACTACAACAAAGAGATGCAAAACTATGACAAAGAGACACTAAAATACTACAAAGAGACACAAATGCACCAGAAGAAGATGCAAAACCATGACAGAGACGCAAAACTACAAAGACACACAAAACTACCGCAAAGACACTCACAACAACCAGAAAGAGACGCAATATGACAACAAAGAGATGCATAACTACCCCATAGAGACACAAAACCAGCACAAAGAGACACAAAACTACAAAGAGACTCAAAGCTGCCTCAAAGAGATGCAAAACCTCCCTAAAGAGACACAAAACCACCACAGAGACACAGAGATGCTCTAACCAGAGGATCATCCACTGTCCACTGCTGTCCACAGGATGTTTTTGCCTCATTCATGACATTAAGAATCACGTTTCCGTATCAAAGCAGCATCTATTTTAATTTCCCGTACGTCTTCCTCCCTATAAGAAGCGAACAGCTGACACCAGAGGGGATTATGACGGAGTCTGGTCTGGTCTCGACGGTGAACCACTTCCTGCTGACCCAGAGACAGATTGGACTTCCCACTTAGCGTGGGTGGAGAAGGTTTCCCACCAGTGACCTCCACAGACTTTAATCTGGGCAAACTGGGCAACGCTGTGGTCCGTCAGAGAGGCAGGAAGGGTCCCTGATAGTGGAACATCTACCCAGCAATGGCTTAGAAGCATGAAAACACAACAGTGATGACATGTGTTGGGACTGGAACTCTTGTTTGTCTTTATCAATCCAAAATCTAAGCACCAACGCCGCTGAATAAAGGGACCATGGAGCTCAGTTATATGAAGCAGCAACATCATACTCAACTTTAAGAAGAACATAATGATAATTCTAACCCAGACCTGACCATGTAGCATTGATCTGAGGTTCTGTTTATGGTTTTTCCTGGTTTAATTGTAGTGTTCAGTCCCTTTTAGCTCAGTTTTGGTCTCCACCCAGTGAAAATACACCATATATGAGCCAATACAGGGATCTAGGAGGCTCTTCATCCTCCGTTCTGGTCATATATTAACAAAATGCATGTAAAACCTCCGGTGTAGCTGTCGAAAACGTAGAAAAATGGAGCTTTGAGGCATAAAAGGTGTATTTTAATCCATATCGAGGGCCTTTTCTAAACATAACCAAGTAGTTTAAGATGCGTAGACTTGACCAAACACCAGTGAGTGAAGTCAAATAATAGTCAAAGATGGGACTCAAGCTCAGAATACCACTGACTTAAGTAGAAAATCGTGGCTCCAGTGGCGTCACAGTGGGTGGAAACATTCTACTGAGGAATGATGGTGGCTACTGACCGTCCTGATAGCATCCAAAACGGCTGGTTCAGCGAGGGATGGGGCCGATCCGATCCGGTATCGGTGTCGGGTTCCGATACCAACGTAATTCACGGATCGGACATTTCTGATCCAAGGCGTGTCTCAATGGAACACGGAGTAACGACACGCCTCCATTCAGGAAATCCACTCCACAGTTTGCAGCCAGCTAGCAAGTTAGCATTTAGCAGCACTGTGGCTAACTTCTCATCGTAGCTGTGTGGAAATATTTGACCTTAGCGACGCTGCAGAGCAAAACAGCAACGTTTGCAATGTTTGCAGAGCCGTTGTAGCGAGAGGAGGAAGCTCAGTCGCGACCTACAATACAACAAACTTACCATATTTTCCGCACCTTAAGGCACCGGATTATAAGACACAGTTTCAATTACGGGTGTGTTTCTGTACTTAAGCCATACATAAGGCGTACCGAGTTAAAAGGCGCATGCTAAAATAAGGAAACTGAAGTAAAACAGTGAGTTTGTTGAACTTTATTCCACTACGTACCGTATTTACAAATACACTCACGTTATTTTTTGATCAATCTTCTGTCACAAACCCTTCAAAGTCTTCATCTTCTGTATCTGAATTGAACAGCTGTACAGTTTCTCCATCCATCATGCCGGGTTCCCTCTCGTCACTGTCGGAGTCAGTCTGTTCAGCAATGATGCCGGCTTTCGCGAAAGCTCGTACATCAGTCAAAGCAGATACCGTAGTCAGATACCTTGGTTTATGGCTGCCAGCGTACTTAGTGTACGTACTTTACATAGCTATGTCGGTGGGAAATGGTCCGACAGTCAATGAAGCGGAGCACTTGGAACTGAGTGCACACATAAGGCGCACCAGGTTGAAGGGCGCACTGTCGATTTTTGAGAAAATTAAAGGCTTTTAAGTGGCCTTATAGTGCAGAAAATACAGTAATCAAACATATGAAAAAGCATCACAGTAAAGAGCACGGCGGTTTGTTAGCCATGGG
Organism: Dascyllus trimaculatus; assembly: GCA_024666655.1. Taxonomy (NCBI): domain Eukaryota; kingdom Metazoa; phylum Chordata; class Actinopteri; family Pomacentridae; genus Dascyllus; species Dascyllus trimaculatus. The sequence goes on along the minus strand of CM045448.1, from coordinate 2,476,897 downwards.
ACAGAAAGACGAAAGAAGCCGGCAGGAATCACTTCTGGAGTCATTCCAAAAGGTAAACTCCCTCCAGACAACGTGGAAGCTAAAGGGATCACAGAGAAACTGCTCAACTTCATTGAACTCGACGACCAACCGTTATCAGCCGTAGAAAACAGTTAGGTTCAAAACCTGAAAATACACACAGGAAGGAAGACAGCATCACCAGCTCAGGTCTTTTATTTGCGCACAAGGAGAGAACGGACACTACAGCTCTGCAGTTTGCATCGCTACAGCATTCCAGCTCTCTGATAGTCCATCAGTCCTTGACTCTTTTATTTGGTAAACAATCAGTACAAGAGTCAGCATAAGATAAGTGTCACTTACACAATCTTACTGGGTCAGTTCTCTGTGTTCTTTACTGTGAGTACATACAGCTTGGAATGTTTTATGGTGATTCATGGTTGCTGACATGTAGACTTTAAAGTCCTGACAGTCACTCAATGATTACCTAATAAGAGTAATTCTTAACATGAGCACAATTCTTCTAAAAAAAACAGAGGGTTTCGCAGCTTGATTGAACACTTGGAGCCAAGATCTAGTTTATCCAGGAGATATTTATCAGAGGCTGAACTATAGAACCGAGTGTCGACCAAGTTAGCTGAGAAGCTAAAAGGAGTTCCAGCCCTGAGCTTTACTCGCATCACCTCCTCCCTCGGGGTTCCCCCTTGTAGACGGAGATAATCAACAATAATGATCATAATAATATCAAAGCAAACAGAGCTCTGGTATCGGAATAGTATCGGCACATATCCAAATTCAGGTATCAGGATCGGATCAGAAGTTAAAAAATGTGGATCGGTGCCTCCCTAGGTTCAGCGTTGATTTGATTGATTTTTACCTCAATTAAATCTGATATTAAGTCTCATTTTAGCTCACTTTTGGTCTCCACCATGAGCCGATTTCAAGGCGAAGTAATCTCCACCCAAAGGAGCATTTTAGCTCCGGTTCAGAAGCGATGTCCGTGCACAGTAACACACCCAAAAAGACATGTGGAAGCCAGCGTTGATTGAAGCAGGTGGTTGGTTGCTTAGTTGTAGAGAAAACTGCAGTGAAAGAGCAGCAACGGTGGCAACAACCAGGTCAGCAGCAGCTAGAATTAGTTATCCGAGTTGAATTAACTGCTGCTAGTCGAGGCTGATAGCTTTGTTTTCTGGAAAAGGGTGATGTGAGAAATGAGTCTTCAACCTCAGAGGTTTTTAGACGAATGCTGAGTCGGCAGCTTTTCAGAAGATGTCAGTTTTAAGGGACCTAAAGCTCGAAAAGTGTCACTTACACAATCTTAATGGGTCAGTTGTCTGTGTTCTTTACTGTGAGTACATACAGCTTGGAATGTTTTATGGTGATTCATATCTTTACAATCATGGTTGCTGACATGTAGACTTTTTACATTTTACATCTGTGTTTTAAAATGGAGCCTCAGAGCTTTTCACAATAAGTTGTGTCACAGACGGTGGATTTTCACATCTAAATAACCATTTTATGCTTTGTAAATACAGAAATACAGATTACAACAGCGAAATCTTATCCTCCACTTGCTGCACAAAAACCAACCGGCATCCTCCAAAACTTCTCATATTTTCTTTACTGAACAAAAAATTAAGATGAATTTTGAAACTACCCTCCCACAGGAGCGACTCCATCAGCCGACGCTCATTAATGCGTGTTCTCTCAGCACCACACTCGGCTGGAGGCGTTCCAGGTTTTGATTTCTCCTCTCAGAGCTGTGATTCACCGCCGTCCAGAGCGGCAGAAAGGTCCGAGGGCAGCGCTGAAAGTTTGGAAGCGATCCTTCGCATTTCTTAAAACTCGACTTTTAGACACTTTGGTGCATTTTAATGCCGTCGAGTAGTGAATCGATCCCCCGCCGGCGGTTCTGCCCAAACTTTCAGATGCATCTTGGCTTTTCTCCGCTTGTCTTTCCCGACCGCTCGCTTGTCCGCCGGGCCTCGGGGATCGGACTGGAACGTTTCAGAGGGTCCACAGATGTGAGGCGGCGCTGACCCACGATGCACTGGGCTCCTCTTTCCCCCATTCTGCTTCAGAAGCTCCTCCTCTTCCTCCGTCCGCCACGCTTTCATGTCAAAACTGCAGAATGTGTTCATTAAAACCGCTCCCCGGCTCCACCAGACCCTCCCTCCTGCTTTAATTAGACCCTGTTTACTCTTTGGTTGTTAAGCTGCATTCACTTTAATCCGTTTAAAAAAGAAAAGTCATCTCCTGCTGGGATGAATTCTGTCTGCGGGATCTGGTTTCCTGACAGATTCGTCGGCGCCCAGCAGTAAATTGGCGTCACATAGTCGGGATTGTTGGCTTGATCCGAGCGTGTGCCTCTTATCTTCGCTGCCTTTCTGTGGGCTTCGTATTTGTTTTAAAATAGACGATAACATTCTGTACAGACTGGAGGGTCATTAACATTTCTCCCACTCGTAGACGGGCACAAAGGCGTAGATGTGAACGTTGAGAGGGACGTTTGATTCGGTGTGTCTCTTCTGCATCAAGTTACCGTGGAAATGTCTTAGTTATGTAAAGGAAAACACAAAATTCAGGAGCAACAAGCAGCCGGCGCACCTTTCTGTTGATGTGAGCATGTCGGCTTTCACTTCCAACATGGCACAAGTCTGAACTTCATACAGCTGCTTTACTACGTAGACACACATGTTCCACCTTTCAGCACCAACATCCGTCCAAAAACATCACAAAGAGCTAAAGACGTTAGTTTAAAAATCACAAAACGCCACAATTAATCAATTAAGTGCCGTCAATAATTTCGCCGATTAGCATTACATCAACCGATAAGGAAAAAGAAGAAGGTCATGCATGTCGTGGTCAAGTATTTTTGACCCCAGTCTGATCAGTCATTTAATATTCAGTATCTGCCGAAGACCAATCGGATTCCATTGTCCTAGAAAAGACACTTGTCGATTAACTGTTGTTAATAATTTCACAGAATAATAATATATTAACCGATAAAGGTAGAAGAAGAAGGTCGTGCATGCCAGATAGTAGATTAGCTGTAGTACCTGGTTGTGCTGCTAATGCCAACTGCTAATCCAACCAGCACTGCCACGTTCAACTGACCCAGGCCCTTAGTGACCGGTGCCGATGCTACCATTTAGCTAACTGCTAAATGCTAATGCTAACTACTAATTCAACCAGCACTGACTCAAGCCCGTTTAGGAGATGCTCCAGGTAGCGACTAGTGCTGATGCTACCATTTAGCTAACTGCTAAATGCTAATGCTAACTGATAACTCAACCAGCAGTGCCATGTTCAACTGACTATATGCTATATTATTAATCGGTTAACTCTTTGATCGATTAACCGTGACTCATTACCCTCCCTGCTTATAATCACACATGATCCCTGACATGAGAACGGGATGGATCTGGATCTAACAGCAGGTCTCTTGGGCGGTTTGATGCTCCTATAATTAGCTAGATCGTTTGGTCTTTAGTTTATTACTGCAGTATGATACATGCACCTCCCGTGTTTATATTGAGGGAAAATAATGCACATGTTCTAAACCTTACATCCCCCCTTAAATCTACACCAACATTTATTCGCTTTTACATTCACAGAATCGAGAAACATCGACACCTTTGCACCCGGAGCTACACATTTACATACGGCTGCACCTTGAATGTGATTTTTGCACCAGTTTAAGCCGCAATGTGCAACATCCAGATTTACAAGACTGTTTTTATGGCTGTTAATACACCAAATAGGGTGTCTTTAAAGTTTCATCCTGCATTCTGTTGACGATGGAGGTTTTACTCTTCAAAACTCCTCGAACTCTTCACTCTTGTGAGCGCTGCAGAAACAAGGCGAGGACCAGAAGCCTTTTGAAATCATCAGAGGAACAAACAAGGTTAGCGGCGTCCGTCCGTCCGTCCGTCCGTCCGTCCGTCCGTCTTCCACGGTGCACACGGACCCGCACTCGTGCAAACGCTTCCACCGCCATCCGTCATCGTTTGTCATCTTGGAGTCGCCGTCACGCCAGCGAGGCCTCGGCGGCAGCGGCGGCGGTGGCAGCAGGTTGGCTGCGGGAAATGAAGCGGGAGATGAGATTTGAGCTGGCGTTTGTGTGTTTTCTACAGTTTGCTTCTTGTCTCGTGTCAGGCCGAGCCGCTTCCTCCATCTTCATCTGCATCTGCGTGCCGCTCGGTGTGTTTCCCGAGGTTTCTGCACGCGTGTTCGCTGCTGTAAATGGACTCGGGCTGATGATGTAACAGCTTCCGTCCTGCGGGTTGTTGTTGTAATTTTACTGGATGCATCTTGCTGGAAAAAGACAGGAAGGTGTTCGGCTTAGCGGCACCGTAATCCCTCATTTTTTAAAGTGCAGCATTAACAGCGTGCACAATGATGCAGGGGTTTTATTCTTAGAGGCCTCAGTGTGGAACCTGGGACTAATATTGAAGATGGATTTTAGTATTTAAGGCTCTTTGCGAGGCCAAGTGGTGTGTGTTTTAGGAGCCATTACAGGCGATAAATTACAGTTAAATCTGCATAATTGAGGCTGACATCACTTTGGAGAAAATAGGTGAGATCCTTCATCCCGAATCCTCTCGCAGAGAAATGTAAGCATTAATAGTTTCCTCAGCTCATTTAGTTTTCTGTCTCTCGTGTCGCGAACGCATTAGATAACAGGGAATCGATTGACCTCCGATGCTCCAGTTACATCTCCGCGATGGTGAGATGGTGGTAAGAGATCAAGGCTCCGTAGCTGCAGGAGCGAAATTCAAAATGGATGTGGCTCGTACGGTAAAATAACAGCGGAATAATAAAAGTGAAAGAGGCTTCTCCCAGAGCCGGAGACGCAACATCAGTAACCCGACACATGCAGGAGCTGATCTGCATAGAAAACACCTAAAAACAGGACTTATCTCCACCGGCAGGTGACATGTTCTCGCATCTTTAATTCCGTGTGAAAGTGGGGAAATCCTGCAGAAAGAGCAGCGAACTTCGAGTTACTTAACAGAATTCATGAATTCAGGGGTTTTTTTCAGGCTCAGAATCTACTTTTTGGGGTTTCAGGGTGAGTCTGTGTTGCCTTATTTGATAGAAATGTTCATTTTCTTGCTATTTCTGACCATTTTATAAACAACTAGAAAAGCCCTCAGAGAGCTCATACCTCCGCCAAGGAGCTTCAGTCCACCCCCAACACAATCTCCCAGTTCACATATTTTCTATGGAACGTTACAGATACAAATGTAATTACATACAGTTCAAATGTCCTACCAACAATGCGGCCTTCACCTCATCCAACCTAATGAACAGGCGCGGCCTCTAGCGCGGCAGCTCCTAACAGCCTCCCAGCTTCTTAGACAACTGGAGATAAGAATGCCGGCCCAACCGTGCGTATGTCGCTCAGGAAGGAAAGAGAACTCCGTCACTGTCGCTGTCTGTCGCGTGGAGACCCAGAATGTCACGTGGTCAGAGGGGGTTACCCCAAAAACAAGAGTGCCCTCTGGTGGCTTTTAGAGTAAACCGCATTTAATTGTCCACCTGGTTACACTTACATTAAAAACATTCCTGGATCCAGACGGTGATCCGGATCAGTCCCAAAATGTCATCATTTGTTCCTTGTCCCATTTCACACATTTCCTGAACATTTCATCCAAATCCGTCCATGAGTTTTCAAGTTATCTTGCACACAAACAAACAAACAAACCAACGCCGGCCGTCACATAACCTCTTTGACGGAGGTAAAAATGTCTGCTATGCTCAAGTGAATGAAACCCAAATCAACAAAACTGGTTAAAAATGAGAATTTGTATGTTTATTCTCAATTCCTCTCATTTTCACATTGGAAAGGCCTCTGTGCAGGTAAAAGTCTGTTCTTTCTTCTCACTGGACCAACATGATTGAATCAGACATTATAATACTTTATAAATCTGTAGTTTAAGTATGTTAAATTCAACTTAAGTAGAAATAATCAACAAAACAACAACAAAAAAGCTAAAATATTTATTGTATTTTATTTTTTCCATCATGAAAATTAATATTCTTTGCTGTGATTTTACCAGACACTATCTTGAATTTAACAAAACAGAGAAGAAATGTAAAATAATATTTAAATTCTTTAAAAAATCCTTAATATACATAATGTCCCTTCAAATAGCAGCACATATCTGTAAAATAATGATTTTTGCAGATTTAAATGCAGTAAAACTTTATCATTTCATGGTCAAACATTGTAAAAGCACAGAATACCATTAATACACAAACAGATTTTTAATTTGGACATTATTTACGGTTTTTAACCTGTTTTTTGTACAATTAAAATTTAAATTAAAGCTAGATATAATCTATAATTCCACTAAACCGGGAAAATCAGTTTTTATCGTGTTTTGTTTTCTTTTAAATAATGGTAAATATCTGTAAAATAACTGTATTGTTGATTTAAATACAGTAAAAATAGTATAATATATGGTCAAACATTGTAAAAAAAAAAGCTACCTACCCTGTGTGAAAACAAAGATTTTAAGAGTTTTATTCTGTTTCTTATGGTTAACATGTAAATAAGTGTATTTTTTGTGATTTTTAAAGGTATTATCTGTAATTTAAGGACAAATTTAGAAGAAAATCTATTTAAAATACATATTTAAAGTGTTGATTTTCTCATTGTCGACCAGTTCATCTCTGAAATGGAGTAAAAACCATCTGACATGTTCCCAGCTGTAACGAAAAGTCAACATAGTCCCTCGGATCCAGTAAAAGCGATGCCCTGGATGAACCTTTAAAGCTTTTCATAGTTTCCTCTCACCTCCTGCCGCCTCGTGTCCACAGTGGAACAATCTCTGCTCCGTAGACCAGAACGCCGTTTGAATAAAAGACGCCATGGTGGTTTTTTAAAGTGCTTCGACTCCGTTCGGCCTCTGCGGGGGTTAAAAACTCCAGCAGAGTCCAGGATTACAGTCGACTACAGCTGTTGGTCTGAGGCTCTGCGAGGATCCACAAACCCATGAATAGCAACGAGCATCGAAACAACATGAAATATTCAACTGAATGTCTGCAAATGCTCCTCAGAACTTTCAGTCTCGGTGCGTCTAAACCCTGAATCCCTTCAACCTTTTCATGCTGGAGGCAGATTGAAGCTCAACACACTCATCTATACCTTTAGTCCAACTGTAGACACACCGTTCTACACAGTAACTTATAGCACTAGGGCTGGGATAAAACATCTATACAGCGATATATCGTCGTTTCTCCTTGTACAATATGAGTCTTGATACACTGGCGCCAAATATCCATACTTTAATTAATATAATAAGGCGCTACCATCTCCCCAGCGTCAGTACCTAATGTCTCCACACGGTGGCGTTTATCACATGAATGAGGGGGACTGGAGTGGAAATGAATCGGCCCAACAACAGTTAGTACAGGTATAAAGGAGGACAGCAACGCTACCGTAAGAGACGCCCCATCCATGTTTAAGTCCAAAGAGTGGACCCATCTGGGCTTTGAGGGAACAAGCAAGCTGGACAAAGACTATGACATATGCAGGAACTGCCTCGCCAAAGTAAAGCACACAGGAAACACCACCAACATGCAAACCCACCTGCAACGCCTCCATCCTGAACTCCTGGCCCAGAAAGCGGCTGATGGAGAAGCCATTTGTTTGACTCCACCCATCTCCATGCTCCATCAACCAATCGCGTTCAGTCTTATAACATACAACTTTACTTCATGTTACAACAGCTTGGTGGCAGTCTAATCCTAACCCTTCTCCTAACCCTAACCCTTCAGGAACGTGTATATCTAATGCAGGTCAGAGTGGAACCACATACAGGGCCAAATACAGGTTTGTGACTATGCTAGGAGCAGAAGACGGGGCTTGTTTTTACATGCAGGTAATGTCCCATTGGGTGGAGTCAAATTTTATGGGCGGAGTCAAATGTTAGAGCCAGCCAATAGCATGCTGACATTGAGCAAAGTTAAACTTCGCCCCGAGCTGCACACTGCAGTCTTGCAATATATGGATTATTGCTGTATCGTGATAGTATCGGTATCGTTAGCCATGTATCGTGTATCGTATCATATCATATTGTATCATATCGCATCGTATCATATCGTGTTGTACCGTAACGTATTATATCGTATCGTATCACATCGTATCGTATCATATCGTATCGTATCATATATCGTATCGTATCGTATCGTATCGTATCATATCATATCATATCATATCATATCGGATCATATCGTATCGTATCGTATTGTATCGTATCGTATCGTATCGTATCGTATCGTATCAAACCGTGTTGTACCGTAACGTATTATAGCGTATCATATCACATCGTATCGTATCATATCGTATCGTATCATATATCGTATCGTATCGTATCGTATCGTATCATATCGTAACATATCATATCGTATCATATCGTATCATATCGTATCGTATCATATCATATCGTATCGTATTGTATCGTATCGTATCGTATCATATCGTATCATATCGTATCATATCATATCATATCGTATCGTATCGTATTGTTTTGTATCGTATCATATCGTATCATATCATATCGTATCGTATCATATCGTATCATATCATATCATATCGTATCGTATCGTATTGTATCGTATCGTATCGTATCATATCGTATCATATCGTATCATATCGTATCATATCGTATCATATCATATCATATCGTATCGTATCGTATTGTATTGTATCGTATCATATCGTATCATATCATATCGTATCGTATCATATCGTATCATATCATATCATATCGTATCGTATCGTATTGTATCGTATCGTATCGTATCATATCGTATCATATCGTATCATATCGTATCATATCATATCATATCGTATCGTATTGTATCGTATCGTATCGTATCGTATCATATCGTATCATATCATATCATATCATATCGTATCGTATCGTATCATATCATATCGTATCATCTCGTATCATATCGTATCATATCGTATCGTATCGTATCGTATCGTATCATATCGTATCATATCGTATCATATCGTATCGTATTGTATCGTATCGTATCATATCATATCGTATCATCTCGTATCATATCGTATCATATCGTATCGTATCGTATCGTATCGTATCAAACCGTGTTGTACCGTAACGTATTATAGCGTATCATATCACATCGTATCGTATCATATCGTATCGTATCATATATCGTATCGTATCGTATCGTATCATATCGTATCGTGTCATATCGTATCGTATCATATCGTATCATATCGTATCGTATTGTATCGTATCATATCGTATCGTATCATATCGTATTGTATCGTATCGTATCAAACCGTGTTGTACCGTAACGTATTATAGCGTATCATATCACATCGTATCGTATCATATCGTATCGTATCATATATCGTATCGTATCATATCGTATCGTATCATATCGTATTGTATCATATCGTATCGTATCATATCGTATCATATCGTATCGTATTGTATCGTATCGTATCATATCATATCGTATCATCTCGTATCATATCGTATCATATCGTATCGTATTGTATCGTATCGTATCGTATCGTATCAAACCGTGTTGTACCGTAACGTATTATAGCGTATCATATCACATCGTATCGTATCATATCGTATCGTATCATATATCGTATCGTATCGTATCGTATCGTATCATATCGTATCGTATCATATCGTATCGTATCATATCGTATCATATCGTATCGTATCGTATCGTATCATATCATATCATATCGTATCGTATCGTATCATATCGTATCATATCGTATCATATCGTATCATATCATATCGTATCGTATCATATCGTATCATATCGTATCGTATCGTATCGTATCATATCGTATCGTATCATATCGTATCGTATCATATCGTATCATATCGTATCGTATCGTATCATATCGTATCGTATCATATCATATCATATCATATCGTATTGTATCGTATCGTATCATATCATATCATATCATATCGTATTGTATCGTATCGTATCATATCGTATCATATCGTATCGTATCGTATCGTATCATATCGTATCGTATTGTATCGTATCATATCGTATCGTATCAAACCGTGTTGTACCGTAACGTATTATATCGTATCGTATTGTATCGTATTATATCGTATCGTATCATATCGTAACATATCGTATCGTATTGTATCAAACCGTGTTGTACCGTAACGTATTATAGCGTATCATATCATATCGTATCGTATCGTATCAAATCGTATCGTATCATATAGTATTGTATCAAATCGTATCGTATCGTATCGTATCATCTCGTATCGTATCATATAGTATCGTATCATATCGTATCGTATCATGAGGTACCCTGTGATTCCCACCCCTTTATATTACTGTGTGTATTTACCTTTATTAACCCAACTGTCTATTTTAGTCTCTTATACACACATTTCTCACCATACGTGGTCAAATACGCCCTTTTCTTCCTCCTTTGTGGTCACATATTAGAATCTACAGCATTGAGAGTGTTGCTTCTGTTGATCGTTTCCATCTGAGGTGTTTTTGACGCCGTCTCAGCTGCTAATCAGATATTAACAGTCACAAAGGCGCCGGTGGACCCTGATGATCAGCTGCGACGGCGAGCCTCCTCCAGGTGTGGTGTTGTCGATCACAGCTGGGCGGCCGCTCAGGAACGAACTCAGAATCCTCCCGTTTGCCTGAACACAGATTTCCGCTGATCGGCCTCCCGCCGGAGAGCTTCTGCAAACTTTCTGTTGGCTTCTGTTCTCCCAGAGCTGCTTCTGCTGAACGTCCGTCCACGGGAGTGTTGATCCGCCGACGTTTGCTCTGGGATCTTTGCCACATGTTTACCTTCTAGTCTCTAGAAGTGCGTTTTTACACAACCCAAGCTATTTTTTTATCAAGTGTTTCTAAGTTACTGCACTATTTATGTTACTGTAAGGTGGTAACTTTCTCTTTTTTGTTATATCCCTGCATTTTTACCTCTAAATCCCTGCACAGAAAAGAAAGAAAGAACTACTGTGAGATTAAAAACAACATTTCTAACCAACTTTTCTTCATATTTCTAGCGATTAATGTCTTGAGGTTGTTTTGGACAGCTTTTGTTGCATTGCATTAGATTCCTATGGCTTGAAGGCACGTTGTTGTCTTCCCAAAATCACCAAAATTACATGTATCAGAGCCAGTAACTGTAAAAAAAAATCCTAAAAGTTAAAACTCCTCAGACTTTGGTTTCATTTTCGTCCACTGGTGCAGAAGATTTTAATGTAGAAACAACTGAAGGGTGCAAAAACATGTCCTGATTTGACGTTTTTAGCGTTTTAGCTTCTTTATGACAAAGTGAAATGACGAAGTTTGATACAATTTTTTCTTACGTCACATTTTTCCTCACTGTTGGCTCATTTTTAGTATTCATTGAGTATTCATTTTTCCTTACTGGTCATTTTGATCAATTGCAAGCCCATTTTTCTTCACTGTATGCTTATTTTTCCTCATCGTGGACTCATGTTTCCTTACTTTAGGCTCATTTGATTAATTGTGGCGACATTTTTCCTTTACTGGGTTTCTTGTTTGACTCTTTGTGGGCTTATTTTTCCTCACTGTATGCTCATCTTCAGTATTTGTGGGCTCATTTTTCCTTACTCTGGGCTCATTTTGATTCGTCGTGGTCCCATTTTTCCTCATTACATTGTCATTTTAACTCATGGGTTAATTTTTCCTCACTCAATGCTCATTTTGACTAATTGTGGGCCCATTTTTCTTCACTGCAGGTTTATTTTGCCTCATTGTGGGTTCATTTTTGCAATTTTCACAAGGCTTATTTTTTGGCTAACTGTAGGGCCATTTTCCCAAAGCATGCTAATTTTGACTCTTTGTAGGCCCATTTTCCCCCCTTGTTGGCTCATTTTTCCTCACTGTATTCTTCTTTTGACTCATTGTGGGCTCATTTTTCCTCACTGTTTTCTCATTTTGACTCTTTGTGGGGTCATCTTTCCTCACTGTGTTCTCCTTTTCACTCATTGTGGGCTCACGTTCCACTCACTGCAGGCTTATTTTGACTGTATGCAGGCCCATTTTTACTCACTGTGGGCTCATTTCTTCTCACTATATGCTCATCTTTAGTATTTGTGGGCTCATTTTTCCTCACTTTATGCTTATTTAAGTCATGTAGGTCCATTTTTCCTCACTGTGTTTTCCTTTTGACTCATTGTAGGCTTATTTTTCCTCACTGTTTTCTCATTGTGAATCATTGTGGACACATTCTTCCTCACTGTAGGCTCATTTTTCCTCACTGTATGCTAAATTTGACTAATTTCAAGCTCCTTTTTCCTCACTTTGGGCTCATGCTTTTTCACTGTGGGCTCATTTCTCCTCACTGTTTATTCATTTTTTCCTCACTGTATTCTCATTTGGACTCACTGTGGACTCACTTTTCCTTACTGCAGGCTTATTTTGACTATATGCAGGCCCATTTTTCCTCACGGTGGGCTCATTTTTCCTCACTGTGGGCTCATTTTTCTTCCCTCTGTGCTCATTTTGATTCACTGTGGCCTTATTTTTTCTCACTGGATGCTCATCTCGAGTATTTGTGGACTAATTTTTCCTCACTTTGGGCTCCTTTTTCCTCACTTTGGGCTCATGCTTTTTCACTGTGGGCTCATTTCTCCTCACTGTTTATTCATTTTTCCTCACTGTATTCTCATTTGGACAAATTGTGGGGTCATTTTTTCTCACTGTGTTCTCCTTTTCACTCATTGTGGGCTCACTTTTCCTCCCTGCAGGCTTATTTCGACTGCATGCAGGCCCATTTTTCCTCACTGTGGACTCATTTTTCCTCACTGTGTGCTCATTTTGACTCACTGTGGGCTAAATATGCGTCTAACTGATGCACGGAGACGAGGTTTTAGGGGGTAAAATCACAGAGCAACTCTAACAAGCAACAAGATCCAGAATTAGACTTTAAAGCGAGTCGTTCTTGCTCCTACAAATTAAAAGCTGCAATAAAAGACACCTTCCTTACACTCATTACACTGAGGCTTTGCTGAAACAACCTTTTCCTGATCTGCTGTGACTTCAGATGGATGTTTGCAGTAGAACCGACATTACTCTTCCTGTGCAGTCGTATCGGCCGTGGCTGAGCTCCAGATCAGTGCTTTATACTTCATGCTGCCCTTCCACAGTTGTATTAGCACGAGACGGGACACTCTGTCATAATATTGCTCCTTAAACTCTGACCGTCACAGTCTGCGGTGGAAATGAGCTTCATCTGTCAAACCTGTTTATACTCCGCTGAGGAGCTGTGATGGATGTGATGTAACGGGGCAAAGGATTGTGGGTCAGGAAAACATGCTGGCTGCAAACTGGATGGAGAAGGACATGAGGGTGTTTTTCACATCCTGCTATCTGGGACGTAGTAAATCATTTTCTGGCAGGCGCTGTTTTGTTAAATTACAGATAATAACTAATAAAAACACAAATAAACCTATTAATTCACATGTAAACTGTAAATAAACAAAGGCCCAAACTTTTGAACACAAAATTAAACTCTTTTAACTTCATTAAAATCAACAAAAACACTGCGTTTTTACAGATGTTTGTGTTATTTGAAAGATCAATGACGTATATTAGAAACACATGAACTCTTTTAGGTGAAATCAGAAACATTTTCTTTAAATTTTACCATTTTAACGCCTCAGGTTCATTTTTACTCACTGTATTCTCATTTTAACTCATCATGGGTTCATTTTTCCTTAATGTATTCTCATTTTGACTCCTTGCGGACTCCTTTTTTCTCCCTGTATGCTCATCTTGAGTATTTGTGGGCTCATTTTTATTCACTGTGTTCCCCTTTTTCCTCACTGTATTCTCGTTTTAACTCATCATGGGTTCATTTTTCCTCACTGTGTCCTCCTTTTGACTCCTTGTGGGCCCATTTTTCCTTACTGTATGCTCGTATTAAGTATTTGTGGGATCATTTTTCCTTACTCTGAGCTAATTTTTATTTATTGTGGTCCCATTTTTCCTCACTGTATTCTCATTTGAACTCATCATGGGTTAATTTTTCCACACTTAGTGCTCATTTTGACTCCTTGTGGGCCCATTTTTCCTTACTGTATGCTTGTATTAAGTATTTGTGGGATCATTTTTCCTTACTCTGGCTTCATTTTTATCCACTGTAGTCCCTTTTTTCCTCACTGTTCACTCATTTTAACTCATCATGGGTTCATTTTTTTTGCACTGTATCCTCATTTTGACTCCCTGTGGACTCACTTTTCCTTACTGTACACTCATCTTGAGTAATTGTGGACACATTTTTCATCACGTTGTTCCTTTTTTTCCTGACTGTATTCTCATTTTAACTCATCATGGGTTAGTTTTTCCTCACTCAGTGCTCATTTTGCCTCATTGTGGGCTCATTTTTCCTCACTGTAGTCTCCTTCTGAATCACTGTAGGCTCATTTTTCCTCGCTGTCCTCTCATCTTGAGTTTTTGTGGACTCATTTTCCCTTACTCTGGCCTCATTTTTATTCACTATAGTCCCTTTTTTCCTCACTGTATTCTCATTTTAACTCTTAATGGGTTAGTTTTTCCTCACTCAGTGCTCATTTTGAATAATTTTGGACCCATTTTTCTTTGCTGTAGGTTCATTTTGACTCCTTGTGGGCTCATTTTTCCTCACTGTATGCTCATCTTGAGTATTTGTGGACTCATTTCCCTTACTCTGGCCTCATTTTTATTCACTATAGTCCCTTTTTCCTCACTGTTTTCTCATTTTAACTCATCATGGGTTAGTTTTTCCTCAGTCAGTGCTCATTTTGACTACTTGTGGGCTCATTTTTCTTCGCTGCAGGTTTATTTTGCCTCACTGTGGGCTCATTTTTTCTCACTGTGTTCTCCTTTTGACTCACTGTGGGCTCATTTTTCCTCACTGTGTTCTCCTTTTGACTCACTGTGGGCTCATCATAGCTGTGCAGAGAACTGTAGCGGGACATCTGGGTACTTTTGGCAAACGGCCTCTGAAATACTTTCTCTGGCGTCCTGCACAGCGTGGTGGTATAGATATTCAATATGTGATCCAAATCATCATGGCCGCCTCCCATCTCCACTAATAGAATAACTGCAGGTTCCAGATCAATGCAATGATTCTAATAGCAGCAGAGGCAGCGTTAAACCTCCGGCAGTAGAATCAGGTCGCAGCCAGAACACTAAATATCACCACCCGATGCCAGACGCCTGACGAGGGGCGGCGAGCCAAGCGGAGATACCAACCAGCAGTAACGGATCTCCCAGCAGACCTCCCTCCGTTAGCTGGCTCCGGTTCGTCACCTGGCAGCAGAAAAACCCAAATTATTACCATTAGTGAGCTACAACTTTCATACAGTGTAGTAACGACGGCCTGCTGAGAGCTGGTTGGAGCCTGGAGTCAGACTGAGCATCATTTAGGGGAGCTTCTTTATAATAATGTGAATGTTTCCAGAGTCCCAGGTCCTTGAAGTCCATAGAGGTGGGTCCACATTGATCACTTTTAATGGACTTTTCTGGTAAAAACTGAACCCAGATCAGATTTATATCCACGTCAAGGCTAATCGTTGGTCAAAAAAGAAGTTATCGTAGGTAAAAGATCTCATTTTTACCTCCAGTTTGATTCCAGGCTGGTCTCTGATGAACAAAACACCCGGCAGAAAAAAAAGAAGGTCGTGCATGTCAGTAAATGTACTGTGGATTAGTTGTAGTACCTGGTTGTTCCACCAGGTGGAGTTCATGTTGGTAAGCGAGAGCGTTGTGGGGGTTTAGCTAGTAAAGGGGCACCATGACAAAGACGTCCACGGAGGTTAATTTAGGATGAAAAACACATTTGAGTTCTGCTAAAAACTGAAATCCATTTTACGTCCAAGCTTGAAACAAAAAAGGACACATTTTTTGAGTAATTTTGGACAAATTTGAGTAATTAAGGACAATTTTGTGTAATTTTCGAAAACTTTTATGCAATTTTTATCAACTCTTTGAGTCATTCTGAACATTTCGGAGTCATTTTCAACAGTTTTCATATCTTTTTGAACAATTTTTGAGTCATTTTGGGCAAATTTTGCAAAATTTGGGACATTTTTTTTTGTAATTTTAGACAACCTTTATGTAATTTGACCAATTTTTGATGAAAACCACATTTGAGTTCTGTTATAAACTGCAAACAAATCAATTTTACATCCTTTCTAGGTGTCACAGTCTGAAGCTAATCAATATTTGGATAAACAGAAATAAAAATTGAGTCATTTTAGATGAATTTTAGGTAATTTTGAACAATTTTTGAGTAATTTCGCATAAATATTGAGTCGTTTTTGAGAGGTTTTTGTCATTTTGGACAGATTTTGGCAAATGTGGGACTATTTTTATGAAACTTTCCTGAAATTTTTAGCAATTTCTACTGAATTAAAACAGACATGAGCTCTGTTTAAAACCTGCAGCTATATTAATGTTACATCCACTCCAGGTGTCACAGTCAAAGGAATAGATTTGGTTTGGTTTCGAATCATTTGAGACCTTTTTGACTCATTGTAGAGTAATTTTGAAGCGATCCGGTCACATCTTAACGTCGGTAACGTTACTGATAATAAAGGCTCTAAAGCTTCGTATCAACAGATTGTAAACCGGACAGATATTTCCGTTATAGAAGAGGATCAACAACAACAGATGGACTGAAGCACATCAGCTCACATCAGATTGGATCACTGGGCCGAACAGTTCAAAGTGCTGCAGAGGAACGGTTCAAACAAACTACGATCCAGACGCTCCACTGAGCATCAGTTCTGTTTATCACAGCGATCCTGACCTCGGAGAATCCATCTGACCTCAGAGCCGCAGGGACGAACGTCTGGTGATGAAAAAACACGTCATGAAAGATCTTCAGTGAAAACAGCAGACTGTTAATCTGAGTGAATGATAGCGATCGGACTGGACTCTGCTGGTTCCTGCACTAATCTGCACAACAGAACTGTGGAATAAGAAAGACCACGGACGTGATCCTGGTCCAGAATGAAACCATGACCAACATTAAGCATGATCACCCCTCGTATCATAACGCTAATGAGTCTGTTTGACTTTATTTGACAGAAATCTGCATTTTCCTGCTTTTTTCTGATCGTTTATTAAACAAAAATGTCTGTTATGTTAGAATAAATGAAGCTCCAGCTAACAAAACTGAGCAGAAAGCAATTATAGTTCTTTATTCTTATCATTTTGGTGCTTTTTAATTTTCCTTTGGTCTCTTTGGAGAGAGTTAAACTACCTCTACGGATCATCTCAAATATAATCCAACTAATCTGCAAAGAGTTCCCATCAGACCTCCTCAGAATCAGCTGATTCTTTATCTACAATAACTTCAGCTTAATGAAGCAAAGTTTGACCTTCATGCTGTGAATATTTGCCATCAAGTGTGTGAAAATGTTCCTTCCATTGTCTCCAACTTCTTCTGACCAACCACCAATCGCACATGCTGATATGAGCCTTAAAGTTTTTTTTTGAAGCACGGTGGTGGCAGCATCATGATGTGAAGCACGGTGGTGGCAGCATCATGAAGTGAAGCACGGTGGTGGCAGCATCATGATGTGAAGCATGGTGGTGGCAGCATCATGACGTGAAGCATGGTGGTGGCAGTATCATGATGTGAAGCATGGTGGTGGCAGCATCATGATGGGAAGCACGGTGGTGGCAGCATCATGATGTGAAGCATGGTGGTGGCAGCATCATGATGTGAGGGTGCAACTATCAACATGCTGATAGGAGCCTTAAAGTTTACCCAGAATGCACTTGTTAAAGTTTCCTCTGGTGAATGATCAGAAACCAGAAACACATCCAGGAACCAACGATGGTTTCTAGGACTCTATATAGACGTTAAACTGTTCACACCATGATACATCCATGATTATACATACTAGTACATGTTCAACAATGATCCAAGTTGACTCAAAAACAGTCCAAAACTAACGAAAATTTATTCAGAATGACACAGAATTTATACAAAATTAGTCTAAAATTGTCCAAAATGATAGAAACCAGATTAGGTCTTTTTATTGTGACACTTGGAGTTGATTAGTTAGTTTTAAAACAGAGCTCAAGAGTGTTTTCATACCAAAATGACAACAGCCCTTCAAAAATGGCTCAGTTTGTCCAAAATCACTCAGATTTCGATCATCTTCAGACTGTGACTCCTGGATTGGATGTAAACTAATCTGGGTCCAGGTTCTACCAGAACTCCAGTGTGTTGTTCCTCCTACATGTCAGGAGTCCATCTGCTGGACTGATGAAGCTCTGAGGCTCATTAAAGGATCAATGTGGACCTGGAAAAGTTCACATTGTGAAGGTTAAGCTCTAATCATTCATAAAGGTAGTGGAGATGAAGCAGCGGCTGATTCTGAGGAGGTCTGGGGGAACTTTTTGCTGATTTTTCCAGATTTTATGAGGAACTTTTTGATGTTGTAGCTGATCAGTTGAGGATTAAACCACATTTTTCACGACACTGCGTCTTTAAATGACCATAAAAACAGTGGAATCTTATTAATTCTGCTTCTTTTTCTATATTCTCATGTAAGTTTCTGATAAACGTCTGCATTCAGCTGATGGGGTGTTTGGTATTTTAATGTAGGTCACTCAGCGGGGGTTCAAACCCACGGAGCCCGCCGGCCTTTCACATCAAACGGAAGCTGAATATATATAAATATACAGATGATCTTATTACAGCCTCCGAATGTAAATAAGTGGAGTCGTTTGGTGTGTGTTGTGTCTGCAGCCCTGTGATGGTTAAAGTATTTACGGCTCCGTTTAAACCCCAGCGTGTGTTTTTTTATTTATCCCGCCATTAAAAATCACCTCTTATCGTTTAAGCTGAGTAAATGCAGGCTGCTGATGCGACCGCGGCTGGATCCTAATCTGATTTCCGCGGCTGTGATCGTACGGGAGCCAAAGTGGCGCGAACTAAACGAACTCAGCTCCCCGAATTCCTCTGATGCGATCCTCTGTTTCGAGGTGATGCACGGCGGACGTCACGCTCGGCACGGAACGCTCCGTTTCTTTCTTTATCCGTCTGTGGCAACGGTTGCCCCGGCGACAGCATCCCCGTGGTTGCCGTGGAGACCCGGCAGCCTCCGCCGCCGCCACCGGCTCGGATTCCGGGCCCCGCGGTGGAGACGCTTCATTGTTCAGGTTTCTCCGAGCCTCCGAGGATTAACATAATGTAGAATATCTCCTTTTTTTTTTTATCCTCGCTTTGTTCGACTCGGAGCACATTAGGTCACCACAGCCTTGTTTCGCTGAGGTGGAAACTGAGCGTAGATGGTTGGGAGAGGCTCTCGGAGAGCTAAAAGCGCCGAGCGATTACCCCTCAGTCTTTCTGTCACTGCGGTTATTTGTTTCGGAGACAGAAACCTGAACCTGACACAGCGATTCTTTCATATCGCAGCCTCCAAACACCCCGAGTGCTCGACTTAAACAGCTGTGAAAAAGTGACATTTCAGCCTGACATTCTGTGACTTTTCCCGCTTCCTCATCCAGAGAATACACAAACACACTCCCGTACACAGTGAAAGCCGACGGTAGGGGATAAATAATGAGAAAAGCCTTTTATCAAATACATTTCGGATGCTATCAGCTCTCATCCACCCTGCAGTCGACTCAAACGGCTGCTATCACCTCATTTATTGGTGTTGGAGCAGTGATTTTACACGTTTTGAAGGCGGAAACCTGAGTTTGAGTCCAGTTTTGAAGCTATATTATGATTGTATTCTTTCACTTAACTCTAGTTTTTACTTTTGTTTTCACTCGCTGCTTTTTTTTCAGTGTTTACGTGTCTTTTTGTGTTATTTTTGGTTAAGTTTAGCCACCAAAACTACTTGATTTGCTTTAGGAAACTGTCTGAACCGATAGTCAGCTGCATTATCAAACATTATTCTGTATACTTATATAGTTATTTCTAACCACGAACATGCTGCAAAGTTTAACTAGTAGTCATTAATCACCACATAAGTCTTTGTCATGGTGCCCGTTGCTAGGCACTATAGCTAGTCTGCGCTACATTTTCTGACATGCACGACCTTCTTCTTTTTCTGCCTTAACGGTTAATACGATGCTGGTCCTGCCCCTCTGGTCTCTACAGTATTAAACCGTAAGAGGCTCCACCTGGTGGAACAACCAGGAACTACAGCTGATCGACTTTACAATTTCTGACATGCACGACCTTCTTCTTTTTCTTCCTTATCGGTTAATACGATGCTGGTCCTGCTCCTCTGGTCTCTACAGTGTTAAACAGTACGAGGCTCCACCTGGTGGAACAACCAGGTACAGCTGATCTACAATACATTTACTGACATGCACGACCTTCTTCTTTTTCTGCCTTATCGGTTAATACGAACCTAATCCTTCGTTTACGTCAACTGCCACGTAGAGACAGCACAATTTGTGGCATGACGCTAGGGGTGCAAATTTTTTTATTACTTTTTAATCAGTAATTAGTAGCATTATCCATACCTAATTTATTGATTACCAAACTGAGTACAGAAAACATTTATCCTGTGCAGATATTGCTGTTTTAATAATGAACATATGACTTGGGCTTCAACGTTAGCTCTGTGCTATATGAACACTGCCGTAGCTGAGTTTGTCTTAAACACATGAACTCTTGCCGAACGTCATTAACCTCCACAGAAGTCTTTGTCATGGTGCCCCGTTGCTAGCTAAACCCCCACAATGCTCTCTGCTTGCCAACATGAACTGCCTGTAGTCTGAGTGACGCCTCCTCTGGTCTCTACAGTGTTAAACAGTAAGAGGCTCCACCTGGTGGGACAACCAGGTACTACAGCTGATCTGCAATACATTTACTGACATGCACGACCTTCTTCTTTTTCTGCCTTATCGGTTAATACGGACCTAAGCCTATTCATTTATGTTAACTGCCACATAGAGACAGCGTAACTTGTCCCTTTACTAGCTAACCCCCCCCCCCCAAACGCTGTTGCTTGCCAACATTTACTCACATGCACGACCTTCTTCTTTTTCTGCCATATCGGCTAGTATGTTTTTAATCTGTTAAACTATTACTGGCATGAATCGATCATTAGTTTAGGTTAAAATACGCCCCATCGCTATCTTTGCCACGTTACAATTTGAACAAGATTTTACATGCACTTATTCACACGACTGACCACAAGAGGTCGCCAATGCTACTAGAAGGAGAAGGAGGTCCCTACTGGCTCATATGGGTGGGAATTATCTGCAATGATAATGTTGTAATCAGGTGTTTAGAGCAATTAAGGACCTAATTTGACACCCTGGTATCAAACTGGAGGTAAAAATCAGACCTTTCATCTACTGTAACTTGTTTTTTGAGCAACCATTAGCCTTGGCGTGGATGTAAAACTGATCTGGTTGCAGTTGAAAATTTCATATTTCTATCTTTAAAGGGCCTGTAAGTTGGAAAATATTGATAATATGATGGTAAAATGTTGCATGGCTTCATTAAGTACACTCAAGTTATTGCACATTGCCCACTACCTTGCATAGGCTGGTTTTTAAAAGATGTGAAGGTCATGCAGGACACACTGTTCCTTGACAAAGCTCATATTATTCGTCAGAAATATTTCATATTTGCATTTGTCCATGAGCTTTTCTCTCTTCTGTTCCTGACTGGCAGATCGTGGCCTACATTTGGACACATGGACTGATCTCGCCTTCTCTTTTTTTTTTTTTTTTTTGACTTTTAAGTAGATTACACCCGAAGCACTTCTTGCAAATGAACCTGTCCTTCAGCGGCGACGCTCCAGCAGCCGTCAAGCACCAATTTAAAGTCAGACCCAGAGTTGTTTCAGCAGTTCAAAGAGCTGCCATGTGACGTCTCTGGAGGAATCTGCCGACGGCCGCGAGCAGGAAATGACTGACGACTTAAAGCCAGTTACTAAGCTGGTTCTTAAGCCAAGGTCAAGAACCGGAGGACATGAAGGGCTTCTGAGGGGAATATCTATGAGAGAAGTGATCGAACATCACAGAAAACCCTCCTCTCTTTGGTTTTTCTCGATGCCTAAACTACACCGTCCCTTCTTTTTCTTTTCTTGTAGACTTAAAGGCGACCCACATGTTGTTTCGTTTTAAGCTATAAACCAGATATACGCTCATATACGGCGCCCAGAACGTTCCCCGTTAGCGGAACTGATCGGGTTTAAGCGCTGAGAAGCTGAAACAGACGCTGATATTCTGCATGAACATGTGCAGTGACAGAAAGTAAATGATGCAACTTACAGAAACCGCAAAGCTTCTTCATTAGGAAACACATATTCCACTATATATTCGCATTATTACAGTAATAATTTACATTTCTTTGACTGTACTTTTCCAAAGAGTTAGTTGTTTTTCTCTGTTTTGTAAAAATACAGATAATTATACAAGAAAAGCCATTTCAAATTGCATTTCATCCCTAAAAACTGAATTATATCCACATAAAACGTCTGTATTATTGCTATTTTACAGATATCGGCTATTATTTTAAAAGAAAAACACTATTGATGGGGCAAAAGAGATGTCAGAAAATTATTTTATTCGTTATTTTATAGTTAATAAGACCATATTTACGTTTAAAATTACATTGAATCCAGAAAAAAATGACAAAAACTGTAAACAACATCCACACAAAACATCAGCATTTCCCCAGATAAAGTCGATTATTGTGAAATTAGTTGGCACATAATTAAATGCGTCCAATTTACGGTTATTTTACAGATATTTGCAGGAATTTTCAGACAAAACCGCTTTAATTTGGGTTAAAAAAATGTTTTAAAAAGTGTTGTTACCTGGTGGAGCAATATATTCACTGACATGCACGACCTTCTTCTTATCCTGCCTTATCGGTTAATAGGAAGCCTAATCCTTCGTTTGTGTCACACGCTTAATTAATTATATAAATTACCCTTCCAAATTATTGTTTTTCACAGACGTCTGCTGTTAGTTTAAAAGAAAACCTGCAGCTGGCACTAAAAATGTAAATGTTTAGCAGCATAATTAGATTTAAAATTACATTCCATCCATAAAAAACTGAATAAAACTGCAAATAACATCCACACAAAACATCAATATTTCCACAGATGAAGTCGATTATTGTGAAATTAGTTGGCACATGATTAAATGCGTCCACTTTACTGTTATTTTACAGATGCTTGCTGGAATTTTCAGACAAAACCGCTTTAATTTGGGTTAAAAAAACGTTTTAAAAAATGTTGTTACCTGGTGGAGCAATACATTCACTGACATGCACGACCTTCTTCTTTTCCCGCCTTGTCGGTTAATATGAAGCTGAGCCTAATCTTTCGTTTACGCCACACGCTTAATTAATTATATAAATTATATATTTCTGCTGTTATTTTAAAAGAAAACCTGCAGCTGGCACTAAAAATGTAAATGTTTAGCAGCATAGTTAGATTTAAAATTACATTCCATCCATAAAAAACTGAATAAAACTGCAAATTACAGACACAAACCATCTGTACTTTCACTTTTTCTTTTAAACATTTTAACTGTGAGATTAATTAATTGAATTGATTGTTATTTGCTGCTATTTGCTGTTATTTCTAAAAGAAAAAACCCAACAGTTGGAAAAAAAAGATGTTTTAAATCATTATTTTAAAGTTATTAAGAGCGTTATTGCATTTAAAATGACGTTCCATCCATAAAAAACAACAGAATTGTAAATTATAGCCACAGTTTTCAGAGAAAACCCCATAATTAGAGCTCAAAAATGTAAAAAAGGCCATTATTTTAAAGTTAATAGCAGCATATTTATAGTTAAATTGTGAATTATACCCACACAAAGCATCTTCTACTATAAATAAATGCTCCCAAATTATCTTTATAGTACAGATATCTGCTCTTATTTAAAGAATAGTACTTAAAAATGTAAAATATATACATATGTGGAATAACAGCCTAAATATTTAAACATTTAAATCACATTTAACACATAAAAACAACTAAAACTGTAAATTATATCCACAGAACACGTCTGGACTTTCACAGGTAATAATACAGGTTTTATTTTTACATTTTTGACTGTAAAATGACACAATTACTCTTCTTTTATGTGTAATTTCAGAGTTATTTCTACTTTACGGACATCTTCAGCCCCATAGTGACGAGTAAAACAGTAAATAATGTTTTAAATCAGTATTTTAAAGTCATCAGCGGCTAAAACTCAATGAAACTGTAAATTACATCCACCTGAGCTTCTGTATTTCTACATTAAAGTATAATCATTTTTAAAAACCACAGTGAAACGACACAGTTGCATCCAAGTTTCTGTCACTTGCAGCTCTTTGATTCCATTTTCAACAAATAAAATGTCAAATAAACGTCTTTAATCGTCGTTTTAAAGCTTCTTAGCAGCATGAAGACGTTTGATTGAGTCGCTGCAGCATCTCAGCTCGTCTCCGTGGTTGAAGGCCTCTGGTTTGTGATTCGGTCGCTTCACGTCGTTGTCGTCAGGCAGTTTTCTTACACTTTGGCAGCTCCGGCTGAGAGAAGCGTGGCTCGGTTTCAAGTCCTGCTCCTCGGGGAGTTTTAAACTTCTGCTCCGGTCTTGTTTTTCACGCCTACGTTCACGTCAGGCTCCTCCTCACTCAGACAGCTGATCTGATCGTCTTTAAACCACCTGAACGTTCAGTCTGAGTGGATCAGAGACTCCATCCTCCATAGCTGGAGCTTCTTCCCTCCACACAGACAGATGGAGGCTCTGAATAGATCCAGGAAGTGGTTCGTGTCCGTCCTGTTGGACAACATCTCCTGGCCGACGACCATCTTCCTCCCACCGAGTCTCCAGCCTCAGATCTCGGCTCTGAAACGCTCCCAGGTCTCCCACTGCAGCCGAGAAGGACCTCAGCTCCTCGTTCTCCTCGTTCTCCTCGTTCTCCTCCTCACAGGTCCAACCGGCTGCTTTCAGACGTTCAGTTGTCTTTCAGCTCCAAGCTCAAATCTATGGAATTCACCTGACTAGTTTACATATTAAGGATTAACACAACATATATGTGTGTTTGTACGTCTAAAATGAAAATAAATATTACAATAATAAATATTAAAATAAGGCTAGAATGTAGTTTAAATATGGAAGAACATTATTTATGATAGTTAGGGTCAGTTATTTGTTTAATTTCAGTCCATACATAATAGATAATATGTAATATAATATTCCACAGCCAGCCCAGAAATAAAAATTAGTCCTTAAATGTGTTTTAAAAGCAAAATAATGGAAAACAACCACATCGTAAATAAGTTTTTCCATGCTTAAACTACATTTTAGCCTTTATTTTAATATTTATTTTAATTAATATTAAATAAAAAAATTATATTTATTTTAATATTATTTTATTATTAATTAAAATAAATATTAAAATATTTTTTATGGTAATATTTATTTTAATTTTATATATACATACATTCATATTGTGTGATTCTAATCCTTAATTTTCCATAAATATTTGTATTTTTATATATAAATTCCTAATATTATTCATAATTTCTACTGGAAAGCAAATAAATGAAAAAATAGTTTATATAAAATTGCAAAATCAGATGTTTGTGTCTTATGACTGATTGAATATTAAGGAATTATTGTTTAATTATTTTTTTTAACTGTTCAAGATATGTTTTACATCTTTATGACTTCAGGTACCAGAACTAGCACTGAGCTGACATTATTTTAATCATTATAACTGTTAATTAAACATTTTTACTCCATTAAAAACATTAAAAAGCCGAAAGATGAATAAAAAATGTAACGATAAATGACTTATATAGTGATAAAACAATGTTTTGACTGATTAAATCAACATTTTGTAATGAAAACATCTGAAAACCACAGCAGACACATCTGTAGAATAGAAGAACTAACATTTTGAAAATATATTTAATAAATTAGAATTCAAACGTGTCATCTGTTAAATGAAGAAGAAATATTTGTAAAATTATGATAAAAATTTGTGAATATATTTAAACAGTCTTTATATGTTAAATAAATCTAACTTATTTATAAAATAGATTTATTTATTTATTTATTTGCAAATATTAATAACAATATAATATATAAAAAAATGACTCTAACATCCACATCCCAGATATAAACCTACAGATGTTAAACTTTTCTAACGATTAATATAATATATATAATTAAAAATCAGAAGTCAAAAATCAAAATCATTATTTCCTACTTTTAATGTTATTTTATTAAATTAATTTTAATATTATTTTATGTCGGATCTGTAAATTATCATTTCTGGAAATTTTATGGGTTTTTTTTGTGTGTTTCAAAAAATCTATAAATTAACCAGAAACCTTTTGTGAAATTACTGATTTTTAATTTATTTTTATTATTTTTTACAGTGCACCGTGTAGTCTAGACAAAACAATGAACATTGAAGGTTTTTAAATAATAAGGCTCTTATTGTGGCGGCGAACGGAATGAACAGATCCAGGAAGTCAGTCCTGAACACGAACATGAAGAGGGACAAGCTTAGAGGAGGTTTTAGGACCATAAAATATCAGATGTCGTGTTTCTTCTTGACTCGATGCTCCACTGATCGACCAACACGTCTAATGACTGTTAAACTGCAGCGTCTCCTCATAAAACCACATCCAGACTTCGTTCCTCATCTGGTCGCTGAGTTTTAACCGAAGCCTCGTTGGCAGATTGAACCTCCTCTCCCTCCCTCCCTCGCCGCCCGTGCCGCTCGCCGCCGCCGTCCTCGCTCTGATTGGTCGACTCCAGACGTTTACGCACGGCGGGCACCTGAAGGCCGTCGACGACCAGCGGCCAGGAAGCTGCTGGCGTCCTGGCGGAGCTTTACAGGCTCCTGTTGGCGCCTCGAGAGGCAGCGAGGCCCCGTCCAGCTGGCAGGACGCCTCCGGGTCCGGTCTAAAGCCTGGAGCGGCTCTAACCTGCAGCGAGCTGGACCCGTCCGAACGCGTGAAGCGGGTCGGGTCTGGTTCGGTTCGTCCGTCTCTGATCCGCCTTCGTCCGTCCTTTCGGGTCCATATTTGTTCCCAGCAGAGCTCCTCCTGTCCTGGAGGCTCGTCAGGTTCCTGACGGTGGAGTCGCATATGTCGCTCTCAGCCAGAGCAGGTGGTCGACGGTTGGAGGAGGAACAACGACGACGTTCATTCATCCCAGCGACCCATTCATCAGCTGATCCGTCCTCCGTTAAACCATCCGCTGAACGACTCCTGTTAGAGTTTACCTGCTAAACAACTGAACTGTGGCATAAAGGATCCAAATGTGACGCGAAATAACCAAAACTTGGTGCAAAAAGACCAAAAGTGATGCCAAACAAACACAACAAGGAGCAACATGACAACAACATGAACAAAATGACTAAAATGTGAGAGAAAATGACCAAATGCGAAGCAAAATGACGATTAAAAAGCGCAAAACAACTCAAATTTGACACAAAACGACCTGAATTTGATGCATAATGAACACAAAAAGATGCAACACAACCGGAAGTTTACACAAAATGACCAAAATGTGAGAGAAAATGACGAAATGTGATGTACAAAGGTGAGTAAAAGGCAAAAAACAACCTAAATTTGATGCAAAATGAACACAAAAAGATGCAACACAACCACAATATTACACAAAATGACCAGAATTTGATGCAAAACGATGCAAAGCGTAAAAGAAAATGAGAAAAAGTGGTGCAAAATGACGACTAAAAGATGCAAAATAACTCAAATTCAACACAAAACGACCTGAATTTGATGCATATTGAACACAGAAAGATGCAACACGACCACAATATTGCACAAAACGACCAAAATGTGAGAGAAAATAACTAAAAGTGATGCACGATGACGACTAAAAGGCAAAAAACAACCTAAATTTGATGCAAAATGACCAAAAGTGGCGTAAAATAAACACTAAAAGATGCAACGCGATCCAAAATTGGCACAAAATGAGCAGAATTTGGAGCAAAACGACCAAAATGTGCTAGAAAATGACGAAATGTGACGTACAAAGGTGACTAAAAGGCAAAAAACAACACAAATTTGATGCAAAATGACCAAAAGTTGTGCAAAATGACGAAATGGGACCCAAAATGACGATTAAAAGATGCAAAACAACTCAAAATCGACACAAAACGACCTGAATTTGATGCATAATGAACACAAAAAAGACGCAGCACAATCGGACGTTTACACAAAATGACAAAATGTGACATACAATGAGGACGAAAAGGCAAACAACAACCAAACTTTGATGCAAAATGACCAAAAGTGGCGCAAAATAAACACAAAAAGATGCAACGTGATCCAAAATTGACACAAAATGACAAGAATTTGGTGCAAAACGACAAAAACGTGAGAGAAAATGACTAAAAGTGACGTACAAAGGTGACTAAAAGACAAAAAACAACCTAAATTTGAAGCAAAATGATCACAAAAAGTTGCAAAACGATCCGAAATTGACACAAAATGACCAGAATTTGGTGCAAAATGAACCCAAAAAGATGCAACTCGACCACAATATTTGAGGTTTGGGAGGATTTTTGTGTGATTTTAGATTTTTCCTGACATTTTGACCAATTTTTGATTCATAAAAACACACTTTGGGCTAATTTTAGGTCAGTTTTTGATGGATTCTGCACAAATATGAAGTCATGTTTAACAGGTTTTTGGCTTTTGTGTGTAGTTTTTTTGTTATTTCATGACATTTTGAGCGATTTCTGATGAATTAAAGACATTTGAAAAACTGCAACCACATCAGTTTTACATCCATCCAGGTGTCACCATCTGATGATAATTGAAAACTGTCTCATTGTGAATAATTTAATTTAATTTAAAATAGTTTTTGGACTCATTTTGGACAAATTCTTCAAAATTTTGGCCATTTTTAAATATATTTTCTCCATCTTTATGACATTTGAACAGTTTTTGCGTCATTTTGGACAAACTTTAGGTAATTTTTGACAGGTTATGAAATATTTTGAGAAAGTTAGTTCATTTCTTTTTACAATTTCTAATTTTTGCACTAATTTTATGTCACTTAGAACAACGATGAATTCATTTTGGACAAATCTGGAGTCCATTTAAACAGATTTTTGTCATTTTGGACCAAAACAAATCAGAAATCTGGGAGGATTTTTGTGTAATTGTGGATCTTTCATGACATTTTGGATAAAAAACACATTTGAGTTCTGTTCAAAACTGCAACCAAATCAGTTTTACGTCCATCCAGGTGTCAGAATCCAAAGATAAATGAAATCTGAGTCATTCTGGATTAATTTTAGGACACTTTTGATTCATTTTGGACGAGTATTGAATCAGTTTTTGCAGGTATTCAACAAAATTTGAGATGAATTTTATATCATTGTGGATCTTTCATGACATTTTAATGATGTTGGATAAAGTTTGTGTCATTTTAAATGATTTTTTGGAGTCATTTTGGACGAATTTTGCTTCACTTTGAACTATTTTTGTGCCATTTTGGACAAATATTGAGTGATTTTTGACAGTTTTTGTGTCATTTTGGATCTTTCATGACATTTAGAACCATTTTTGATGAATAAAAAATACCATTTTAACTAATTTTACGTCCCTTTGAACAATTTTCGATTCATTTTTGGACAAATATTGAGTCATTTTTTGATCTTTCGTGACATTTTGAGTCATTTCTGCTGAAATCGATCATTATAATAATCATTAAATCCGTTTTAAATCCACTCCAGGTGTCACAGCCTGAAGACTGAATCTGTTTTTTATCATTTTGATCATTTTTAGAGTTTACTGGACAAACATTGAGTCGTTTTGTGTCGTTCTGAACAACCTCGGGTTCATCCTGTGCTGTTTTAAACCAGCTTCGTTGATCGTGTCCTGGTACCGGTTCTCCTCGGCGCTGATCTGATCCTCTGGTCTGTTCTAGGAATAATAAATCCAGCGTCCAGATCAGATTAGGATCTGTGAAATCACAGCTGATTAGGGTGTGTGTGTCCTAATTTATACACTCTGGAGCAGCTAAATTAATTCCCTATGCTTCATCCTCTAAAACATAAGTGACCTACTTTAGACGTTATTACTGTTCCTCCTCGGTTTTTAAATCCCTTTGGATCAGAGTGTGTGAGGCAGACTGGAGGACGTGAGGATGTGTGTGTGATTCTCCAGAGCAGCTTTAAATCTCCTGGCGCTCGGACAGTTGTGACGCCATCATGAGGACTAATGATTTGAGGCTGCAGCTGTTTGTGTACGAGTGGAGTGTTTGTGGACGGTGAGACGTGGCCTGTTGGACTGATGGGTCCGTGTACGTCGCAGCCATTCACATCTAAATAAATCGGATAACGGATAATGGATAATGAATTAGGGCCCGTTTTCTGTTTTTCATTTTGTATTATCACTGAAAAAAACGGGAAATGGTTTATTTGTTGTTTTTATTTTGAAATCTCAAAATAAGAAAACGAATGGCCGCGACGTACACGGAACGAAAAACTTATTTCTCTACTTCCTGTTGATTTTGGCTCCGTGACCCGTCTGACTTCTGAAGAGGAGCTAGCAATTTAGCTAGCGCCGCTATATGGCAGAGCTAGTGATTTAGCGCTAGCGATTTAGCGCTAGCGATTTAGCGCTAGCTCCGCCAGCAGCGCTAAATCGCTACTTTGCTTTCTGGCAAAGCTAAAGGAACAGAAAACCTCCAAACCTCCCAAAAAACGTCCCGAAAAGCAGCCGAACGCTAGCAATTTAGCGCTAGCGGCAGAGCTAGCGGCACCACAAGGTCCCTCCAAAGGGACAAATAAACCCCACGCTGGTGAAAAGTCCACTGTGAAATAGTGAACAATGTGAGCCAAGCAACGTTTGGACCCCACAGTGGGTCTTCATCAGGCCACGGCACACAGCAAGGTCTGCTAACAGTGAGCTAACACTGGAGCTTTAGATACCAGATCCTTCCTCATCAGAAGTCAGACGGGTCACGGAGCCAAAACCAACAGGAAGTAGAGAAATAAGTTTTCCACGGGTGTATTTTAATTTTAATTTCCATTTACAAACACATCTAATTAAACCGGATAACGGATAATGGATAATGAATTAGGGCCCGTTTTCTGTTTTGTATTATCACTGAAAAAAAAGGGAAACGGTTTATTTTTCATTTTTATTTTGAAATCTCAAAGTAAGAAAACAAATGGTCGTGACGTACACGGACCCTGATGAGTCAAACGAACTCCTAACTAAACAACACTTCTGCTTCCTCTCCCTGTTTTGTGTCTGCAGCAGCCGAGGGAGGTCGTGATGGGGCGACGAGGCCGGCCGACTCACCTCTGGACCTCGGGCTGCCCTCCAACCTCTCGGCCTCCCCTGGGACTGGACTCAGATCTGAGGATCCTGCCGCCTGGCCGGAGGGCAAAGTGT
The DNA here is from genome assembly GCA_024666655.1 of Dascyllus trimaculatus. Classification (NCBI taxonomy): domain Eukaryota; kingdom Metazoa; phylum Chordata; class Actinopteri; family Pomacentridae; genus Dascyllus; species Dascyllus trimaculatus. Next base: position 2,445,487 of record CM045448.1, on the reverse strand, counting down.
TCGCCGAGGCCAGGACGGCGGTTTGGACGGAAACAGAAGCAGGAGTGGAGGCCGGACCGGGCGGCAGAGTCTTCGCCGAGACCGGGATTATGACGGGAACTGGCGCCTGGGCCGAGGTTGGCGCCGAGTGGAGGCCGGCGGACTCGGAGGGGGGTGACCTGCCAAGCGTGCCCAGGGGCCCTGCAGCCTGGCTGGGCAAGCAGAGGCAGCAGACGGGGGGCCAGAGAGAGCAGGCAGCCTTCTCATCGGTCCTCAGCATGCTGGCAGAGACGGCCGAGCTGCAGGCGCCAGCGGTGGGAAAGCCTTTAGGGCTGCTGTCGAAAGCTGCCTGGGCGTCCAAGGCCTCCTCATCGTCCTCTACGACTAAAGCATCCTCTTTGCCTTCGTCCTCCTCCTCCTCCTCCTCTCCAGACACCAACACTCAGACACACAACACGTCACACAGCTCCTCCAACAACGACAGCAGCACCAGTCTGGGTACGTCTGCTGTTTCCATGTACTTCTTCTTTTTACAGTCGAGTAAAGCAGCGGCGCCCGTTCAAGTCAAATCCGACACCATGTTCCCCGATAATTCACACTTCAAGGACATTAAAGGAATTAAAATCAATCCAGTGTTTGATCGATACGACTAAATAGGTCTGCAGTGCTTTAAGAAAGAAGCTGCATTCCTTCGTCCTGTTCCAAAAAGGGGGTTCAGGAACCTGGTTTACAGCTCCAGTAGGACTTAGTAGTGTAAATGTAAGAGGGTAGATGTAGTACTAGAGGGTAAATGTAGTACTAGAAGGTAAATGTAGTACTAGAGGGTAAATGTAGTATTAGAGGGTAAATGTAGTACTAGAGGGTAGATGTAGTACTAGAGGGTAAATGTAGTATTAGAGGGTAAATGTAGTACTAGAGGGTAAATGTAGTACTAGAGGGTAAATGTAGTACTAGAGGGTAAATGTAGTACTAGAGGGTAGATGTAGTATTAGAGGGTAAATGTAGTACTAGAGGGTAGATGTAGTACTAGAGGGTAAATGTAGTACTAGAGGGTAAATGTAGTACTAGAGGGTAGATGTAGTACTAGAGGGTAGATGTAGTACTAGAGGGTAAATGTAGTACTAGAGGGTAGATGTAGTACTAGAGGGTAAATGTAGTACTAGAGGGTAGATGTAGTACTAGAGGGTAAATGTAGTATTAGAGGGTAAATGTAGTACTAGAGGGTAAATGTAGTATTAGAGGGTAGATGTATTACTAGAGGGTAAATGTAGTATTAGAGGGTAAATGTAGTATTAGAGGGTAAATGTAGTATTAGAGGGTAGATGTATTACTAGAGGGTAAATGTAGTACTAGAGGGTAAATATAGTATTAGAGGGTAAATGTAGTATTAGAGGGTAGATGTATTACTAGAGGGTAAATGTAGTACTAGAGGGTAAATATAGTACTAGAGGGTAAATGTAGTACTAGAGGGTAAATGTAGTATTAGAGGGTAAATGTAGTACTAGAGGGTAAATGTATTACTAGAGGGTAAATGTAGTA